>SJYT01038951.1:242325-390304 GCA_006410635.1 Cephalophus harveyi
CTTTACTAACTTACTGTGTGTCCCATTCCCCCCACCCCCACCCCCACCCCACACACATACCAGAGTGTAAACTCCATAAGGAAAGATAGGAGTGGGTTTTTTTTTTTCCCCCTTTTCTGGTCTGTTTTGCTTACTGCTATAGATCAATCATCTAGTACAATGCCTGTTACACAGTAGCTACTTAATAGGTATTTATCAAATGAATAGTTGGGTCAAGTTAGATGAGGACTGTAGGTTGGATTTTGGTTTAAATAAGAGGGGTGATTCTTACTTGACCAGAGCTTTTTCAGAGCTGAAATGCCTATTTGAATAGCTCAGGAAAAGAGAGAGAAAAGGGAATCAGAAATAGTGACTATAGAAATTTCAGTGTATAGAAGAATAAAAAACGTGAGATCAAGAGTTTTTGAAACAGAGATTCCAGCATGACTATACACCTCTGGGGATAATCCAGAAAAAGGAGACAGTGGTGTCAGACAGGGAATGGTTATTGACCTGAGATCCATTAGCAGGCAGTTCCTATTGCAGTGTAACATTATCTCAAAACGTAGTAGCTTAAAGTAACAGCTGTCCGCCAGCATCAGGGGATCTGGAACTCAGGAGCAGCTTCACAGGATGTTTCTGACTCCCGGTCTCCACAATCAGCTAAAGGCTTGACTGGGCCCAGGGAGCCCCTTTCCAAGTTCACACACGTGGCAGTGGGCAGGAGGCCTCAGCTCTGTGCCACACAGGCCTCTCCATAGGGCCACGTGGGTGTCCTCTCCTCACCCAGAGCCAGGGATCCAAGATAGCAAGAGAGACCGAGACCAAGGCCACAGTGCTTTTTTGATCTGGTTTAGGGCTGGCACATCATCACTTACCTTTTCTCTGATCCGTCGCTGGTGAGTCACTAAGTACAGTTCACGCGCAGTGAAAGAGAAATTAGGTACCATCTTTTGAGTGGAGAAAGTATCAGGTAGGGTTGCCAGATAAAGTTACATTTAAATTTCAGGCAAAAAAAAAAAAAAAAATTTTCAGGCAAACATAACTTGGTATAGATATGTCCCAGATGTTGCATGGAGTGTATTTACCTTAAAAAATCATTTATCTGAAAATCAGATGTAACGGGTGGCCTGTATTTTTATCTGCTAGATTTGGCCACCCTAGGAAGCATCTGTAGACATATTTTAGCAAGACCTCACTAGCCAAAGAGGGATAGGTTGGAGTGCACAGAGGCATGGACCTCACCTAGACAACACGGGGCAGAGGATGCAGGCAGTTCAGATCGGCGGGTGGCAGGGAAGCAGGTGGGTGTTCTAATTGCCTGTTTTCTCACTGGGCTGGGGTGAGTGTCTTCCCCTGCTGACCGTGCCCTGAACTTCCGTGCTTATGGCCAAGCTCACCCTTGATTTCAGAGCCTTTGTTCTCCGTGAACCTCTTAATCCCCAGGAACCGTCCGTCGGTTTCCTCTGTCTCCTTCCTACCCCTCCACCCCCGGGAGCACCTTTGGGAGAATACCCATTGCTTGTTCAGAGTAATGAAACACAGGCCATCGAATTGAGTTGGGAATCCTGGGCTTTTGCTTTTCCTCTGATTTTATTACCCTTCTGAGTTTCCATAATTCTACCTCAGTGTTTTCCAAGTGTTTTTTTCACTGTGTCCCATAGTAAGAAATACCCTGGAGAAGGAAATGGACAGTATTCCTTCCTGGAGAATCCCATGGACAGAGGAGACTGGCAGGCAACAGTCCATGGGGTTGCAAAAGAGTCTGAGGCGATTTAGTGACTGAACAATAGCAAATGTGTATAACTACTGTAAGTTGACCCTTGATTGTTTCTTCAACATCCCTGTCCAAATGAGCAGAATTTTTTTTTTTCTTCTCCTTGGCAAAATATGGTGCTGCCTTATATTTGGAGTTGCCTTTTAATTAGGCCTATACAGTGGCTTGATTTAGAATCTGCTCAGTCCCACAGTCGTGTCCTACTCTTTGTGACCCCATGGACTGTAGCCCCAGGCTCCTCTGTCCATGGGGTTCTCCAGGCAAGAACACTGCAGTGGGCAGCCATGCCCTCCTCCAGGGGATCTTCCCAACCCAGAGATCAAGCCCACATCTCTTGTGTCTCCTGCATTGGCGGGCAGGTTCTTTACCATACCTGGGAAGCCCAAATACTACACACCTTTTTGTACATGTAAGGAAAATTCCAGTCTTAATAGTTTTGAATTTTTTTTTTTTTTTTTGCTGCACTGGATCTTTGTTGCAGCATGCAGTTTTCTGTAGCATGTGGGATCTTAGTTCCCCAACCAGGGATCAAACCTGTGTCTCCTGCATTGGAAGGCAAATTCCTGATCACTGAACCACCAGGGAAGTCCCCATTCCTAACAGTTTTTACTCTTGAAATTCATTTTTTTAATCCATGTGTAAATTTTCTAAAATTAGTGCAATAAAAGTCTAACAGATTTGAAAGAATTCTTTTGGGAATTAGGGTGCTGCTTCCTACTTAAGACTCTTAACCTTCATCATGAACACATCCTGGGTGAATGGAAATTTGTTAGAAAACATTCTGTCCTTGCCCTTGAAGATACCATGTCCTGGTGCCAGGTTTTGGGAGGGACACATCTCAGGGTATTTGTGGGGTGTCTTGCTGCTCAGACCTCCTGCAGAGGCTGGAAATCGCCCATGGGCTCCAGGCCTTCCTGCCTACCAACCCCCACTGCCCCCCCAACCCCTCCCCTCCACCCCGCCGTACACACGTCTTAACTGAGCAGGAAGTTGTTATTTTCTGATGGTGCTGGAATCCAGACCTGAGCCTATTATGGAAACCCAGATGGCACTTCAAAGTTGGAGGGCCATACACTTTCCTGTTGGGTGGGAGGAAGGCCAACTGTATTTTCCTAGTAGCCTTGGGTTTCTTTCAGACTCAGGGCAGCGTCATGAATCCTAGGCTCCCGGGATTTGACGGGACCGACCTTCACGTTCAGCAGGCCCTCACGCCTGCCTGATTGGATTTCCCCCGTCCTGTCCCTTTGAACTCATGGTCCAGCTTCTGCCGACACACCCGGCTGACCAAGGGCCTTCCTCCTGTTTCAGATGCTCCAATTGTGAGTTAAAATTTGAGTGGAAACCTCCCTCCCCCTCCTCCCCTTTTCCTCCTCCCCAGCCTGGGTTTCTGAAAGGCGAGTTGAAGGTCCCCCTCCCCGCCTCCCTTCCCCTGATGCCCTCCCCTACTCCTCTACTGAAGCCCTGTGGACCAGGGGGGCTCCTCTGTCAAGTTTTCCGCATCTAGACCCCCTCCTCCCCGCTGCTTGACTCCTTCGTGTTGGGCGCTGTCTGGTCCTTGGCCCGTCTTCACCCACCTGAGCAGGTGCAGGCGTGCCCAGGTTTCCTCTCTTTCTCTCAGGACCATATCCCCTACCAACAGCCTTGCACCCTTCATCTGTGTGCCCGCTGGAGTCTCCAGTCAACACGCCCCAAACATGGCAGGGACGCCCTGCCCCTTGTTCCTCCCCCTTGTTGCTCATCCAGTAGCCTGAGTCAAAAACCAAGGTTCCTATCAGTATCTATGGATGCCACTGCAAGGGTCGGGTTCTTGCAGAACTTGCATTTCCATGGGGGCGATAGACGAAACCTCACAGGCTTCGTGAAGCTGATGAGAGCCAGGAGGGCCGGCTCAGGGAGAGGCAGGGGGTGGGAAGGGGCTGTCACTGGGCTGACGAGGCTTGGTCAGGATAGCCCCTGTTGAGAAGGTGAGATCTAGAAAAGGCTTGAAGGAGGGGAAGAACATTCCAGGCAGAGAGGCTGGAGAAGCCCTCTGAGAGCTCGAGAATCCGAGATTGTCTTTCGGCGGCTCTGAGGTGGGCAGAGCCCCTTGGTTTCTGACATCACAGCTGCTGCTCTGATCTGGGCCCCTCCAAGAGCTGCTGAGCAGAGGCCCCAGCCCAGGGTTTCTCTGGGATGTTGGTGGTACAGCCTGCTGGCCAGTGTGGCTGGCCCTGAGTGTCCGACTCTTGTGACTGAGGCGGGCGCCGCTTGGTGTCAGGCGTGCCCCGAGGCCCCAGTGCCCTGGCCGAGTGTGTGAGCCCCCCATGCCTGTGGACGTTGGCTCCACCGGCTGAGAGTCCAGGCAGCAGCACCTCCCGCAGACCCCCAACAGCCCTGCCTCTCCTCCCCCGACCCCCCATCCCTGCCATCCTTGAGCTTCCCAGGCTGGGCAGATTTTTCTGCACAGGGATGGTGGCAGAATCTGGGGTTCCCCCAATCACGCTGTGGGAAACAGCCTTTCATGATGAAGGGCTTACAAAACCCCCGTTGGAGACGGATGAGTAGAGAAAACAGAAGGAAACAAGAGGAGATGTGGGTCTGGCCCAGGCTTGCTCCTGGTTAAGCTGCCTGTCAGTGGCCAAGTCACTTAAGCCATCCTTACCTTGGTGTCTATGTCTGTAAAATGGTTTAATAATATCTGTCCCCTAAAGACTTCAGAGGATGGAGCTTAATGAATGAGGTCCATTAAACTCCTCAGAAGAAAGATGTAACTAAATATAAAGCACTATTGTAATTAGCTCTCAGGCTCTTTAAACCTTGTTGCATCTTGTTTTAAGAGAGTTACCATGACAACAAGTTTGTTTGAAAAACACACGTTGAAGAGGCGTGGCTATAACTCTCACAATAAGTGAACTCTATTTCGCTGGCTTCTGTTGTGACTAAGAAGCTCCCTACTCCTCAGTTGCCTTAGTGGTCTTCTGTGGACAGCCAGCCGCCGCTGTGACTGTTAACTTCTGCATCTGTGGCGAGACCTGTGTGGTTATTCTCCTGTGCACACAGCAGGCACTTAATTAATGATTCTGAGTTAATGAGCTCCACAGGCTCTGGGTGTTTGTTGGGCTGTATAAATTGGAGATATGGTCATGCTATTAACCACGCTGACTCTAATAGTCAGGGTTTCCCAGAGAACAGAACCAATAGGAGATTTTACATCTACATAAAGAGATTTACTATTAGCAATTAATTGGCCCATGTGATGATGGAGGCTGACAAGTTCCAAGCCATGCAGCCAGCAAGCTGGCTTGGGTCTTTCCCAAGAAGAGCCAGTTTTTCAGTCTGAGTCCAAAGCTCAGAGAAAGACCGGTGTCTGAGCTCACAGTCAGGCGTGAGGAGTTCCCTCTAGTTCTGCTTTCTTGTTACATTCAGGCTCCAGATGACCGGACAAGGCCCACTCGCCCTGGGGAGGGCCATCTGCTTTGCCCAGTCTACATTCGAACGTGAGTCTCAACCAGAGACAAGCTCATGTACACACCTGACTGAAGGTTGGTACCCGCAGCCCAGCCAAGCTGACACTCAGCCCTCCTCCCTAATTAGAGCTCCCAGTTGGCAGGCCGGGCAGACGTGGTGGCCCTCAGTAATGGCAGATGGTTCCAGATTTGTGGGCCTCTCTCTTCAGCCACCAGGGCGACGGGGGTTGAGGGGGCATTCCTGCTGCCAGGGGGAGACGGGGCATGGATCTTTGAAGAGTCATTTAAGAAACGTCTGCTGGAAAATAATTATTTCCCCTGAGGGTTTGGCCTGGAAGTAGGGTCTTTGCCTTTCATGTAGTCAAATGTAGCCCCACATGAGGGAAAACCAGCATGTTCTCCTTTCTTCAAGCAGAGCTGAGTAACAGACCCTCCATGAAACTACATGAAAAACCTCAGGTCAGGGGCTCAGACCCACCCGCTCACCCTCAGGGTCAGTCCCTAGGGGCCACAGCATCTGAGGCTTCTGTTCATGTCTCCTCACTTTCTGTTCTTCCTCAGCTGTTATTATTACTTGTCTTCTTCTTTTTGGTTGTGCTATAAGTTTGGCAGTATCCTTTTTTTAATTTTCGTTTATTTGTTTTGGCCCTGCAGCATGGCATGTGGTATCTTAGTTCCCTGACCAGGGATCGAACCCAAACACTTGGCATTGGAAGCACAGAGTCCTAACCACTGGACCACCGAGGAAGTCATGTTACTACTTTATAAACCTTAGCATGTCCACTCACAGGGCCATCTATCGTCTCCACCCTAAGCCCTCCAATTAACTCACCCAGCCCTGGCAGCCCAGGAGAGGGGCTGTGTCCACCCCGAGCAGCCCTGTCTTAACTGATGCTGATAAAGAGAAAGGGAGCTGGACAGAACACACTGCACATCTCCCCCCTGTTCTGGCTCCTATTGGACCCTCTAGAGAAGCGGTGACATCTGGTAAGGCCAGGGATGTGGGGCCCAGGGCACCTGTGCAAAAACGCCATCAGATTGGCCTGCAGCTTTGCAAGCTCTATCAAACACGTGGGTTGAGCTCCTTCCTGCTACTGTTAACCACAGCAACACCTTCCTGGGCATGGACTTTACCCACAGCAGTGCCTCCCACCTTTGGGTCCCCAGGTACTACCAGCTCAGGAAACAGCGGGGTTTGCGGGTTACCACATCTAGAAACATGCTGGATTTCTTTCTTTGTCAGATGGACATACATGTTTCTACCTCCCAAGGCCATTTAATGAGATAAAGTGCATAAAGAACCAGACTTCTGTTGTGACCCCATGGACTATACAGTCCATGGAATTCTCCAGGCCAGAATACTGGTGTGGGTAGCCTTTCCCTTCTCCAGGGGATCTTCCCAACCCAGGGATCGAAGCCAGGTCTCTCGCATTGCAGGTGGATTCTTTACCAGCTGAGCCACAGGGAAGCCCGAAGAACCAGACACTGCCTAGAAAATGAGAGGATCTGGTGGATGCTAAACCCACGGGGTTTCCTTGGTGGCTCAGTGGTAAACAACCCACCTGCCAATGCAGGAGATGCAGGTTCAATCCCTGGGTTGGGAAGATCCCCTGGAGAAGGAAATGTTAACCTACTCCAGTATTCTTGCCCAGAGAATTCCATGGACAGAGGAGCCTGGCAGGGTACAGTCCGGGGTTATAAAAAGTCGGACACAGCTTAGTAACTAAACAACAGCAAACACCCTCCCCGCTTCCCTGCTCAGTCTGGCCAGCACAGTTGGCCCAGTGTGGACCAGGTAGGTGACGTGTAGGAGCAACACTGCAGGAGTAAGCTTCCGGTGGGTTCTGCCCACAGGACAGCCACCTGACTGTGTGACAAGGCAGCACCACGGTGGAGACTTGGCCTCAAATGGGATCCCAGACCCCATGATAGTGAAGTGGGTTCCACGCTTGGGTCACAGGCTCCATCACCACGGAAACAGCTGATGGAGTCCTAAGGCTTCACTCCCCACTGCCTGACCCCGTTTGTGCCACCACTGTTTCATCAGCAGGAGCCAAATCTTCACCAGATGCTCACTTCCTCTTCCTCGTGAGTCCTGTGTGCCCAGTCGTGTCCTACTCCTTGCAGCCACATGGACTATAGCCTGCCAGGCTTCTCTGTCCATGGGATTTCCCAGGCAAGAACACTGGAGTGAGTTGACATTTTCTCCTCCAGGGGATCTTCCCAACCCGAAGATTGAATCCACCTCTCTGGCGTCTTCAGCATTGATAGGTGGGTTCTTTGCCACTGGTGCCACCGCCTCCGTTTTTGAAGGACCATCTCAGAGAAGGCTCTGGATAAAGACCTGAGAACTCACTTCCTGCATCTCTTTCCTCCCGCTGCCTGTTGGTCACTGGGGTCTCCCTTCCCTTGCTTGGAATGTCGCCAAGACCCCAAATAGGAAAATGCCTTCTCTTCTTTTCTGTGTGGTTTTCTTGATGAGAATAAAGCCTAAGCTCTGGGTGAATTTGAAAATTTTTCCTGCACACATTCATCTTTGTCCTTTCTCACTTTGATTTCGGAATCCCAATTTCTCTCTAAAAGCATATTTGCAGTTTATAGAATGACACACAGTACTTATCCATAAATCTGACTTCTAGCTCAGCAGTTTTCAAAAATATTTCCATCATCTCTAGGCTGCAGAACGTCTGGTGGAAAAACCTCATTGTTGGCCCACTTCTCCCTGAGGGCCCTGGCTGGGCAGATGGTCACCAGGTCAGGGCTAATGTGGGCAGCAGCCAGGTGGGTGTGGCTGTGATGGGTTGGAGGAGAAGCCCCCAAAGCTGAGGGCAGTCAGGCCCTGGAGACCTGGCTTATTTTGCCTGCTTCCCTTTTTAGGACACGGGCTCTAAACAGGGCTTGAGGCTTCAGAGTTTCTGTCAATAATACTTGAAAATACTTGTTCCATCAGTTAACTTTTCGAACTCTACAGGCAAGATGTGTTCGAGCCCTCAGTGTGTGCCTGGCATTGCCCCAGACAGTGGATGGGAGATGGGGGACATGTGAGAGACAGATAAGGCCAGGTCCTTCCCCCCGTGGGAACACGAGTGAACCAAGAAAAGCAGGATGGGGCTAGGCAATGCAGGGCAGGGCTGGGGTGAGGAGTGCCAGGGCACCCTGGAAAGTGGGGACTGGAGTGAGGTCTCCAGGCACAGGCATGAATGGCAGGCAGCTGCTATGCCGGGGGGTCAAAGGGCTCGTGGGGGCCAAGTTGGGGTGGGGGCTGGGGGTGCCTCGATTCTGGAGCAAGGCAGCCCGGCAGCATCTTGAGCCCAAGTGTGACTTGGCCACCTCGCACGCTCCTTCCTCCATCACCGCATCGCCTCACTCATCCCAACAAAGGTTTCTTTTCAGAAATGGAATATGGGAATCTGGAATGCTTCAGGAGGAAACTGGGGATCGTGGGCATGTGTCAGATTTCACTCATATCCAACAGCTTTGAAGTCTTTGTCTTTCTGGGCGCCTTGCTTGGGTGAGGACTGGAAGGAGCCAGCCCACTGTGCTCTGGGCTCATCTTGGACCCGCTGGTCACCCCAGGCAGCTGCCCCATATCTGGGGGCACCAGACTCTTTGTCTGTCAAGGGAGTGACATCTAGGCACCTCCAGTGCTGAGAGAACCTGCCCAGGCTGTGTTCTTAAACTGTCAGGCCCCAACTTGCAACCTGAATTCACCTTATTCTTTCTAATTAGGAGAGAAATACATGCTGATTATTTAAAGTGCTTTAAACATTATAAAGAAGGCTGAGTGCTGAAGAATTGATGCTTTTCAACTGCGGTGCTGGAGAAGACTCTTGAGAGTCCCTTGGACTGCAAGGAGATCAAACCAGTCAATCCTAAAGGAAATCAACTCTGAATATTCATTGGAAGGACTGATGTTGAGGCTGAAGCTCCAATATTTTGGTCACCTGATTCGAAGAGTTGACTTATTGGGAAAGACCCTGATGCTGGGAAAGATGGAAGGCAGGAGGAGAAGGGGACGACAGAGGATGAGATGACTGGATGGCATCACTGACTGGATGGAGATGAGTTTTTGAGCAAGCTCCAGGAGATGGTGAAGGACATGGAAGCCTGGTGTGCTGCAGTCCCTGGGGTCTCAACGTGTCGGACACGACTTAGTGACTGAGCAACAACAATGAAACGTTATAGAAATGTAACAAGGAAAGTGAAATTCCCCCAGAACCCTGGTTCTCCAGAAATGACTGCTAAGTGAGGTCTCCAGGCACAGGCATGAATGGCAGGCAGCTGCTATGCCGGGGGGTCAAAGGGCTCGTGGGGGCCAAGTTGGGGTGGGGGCTGGGGGTGCCTCGATTCTGGAGCAAGGCAGCCCGGCAGCATCTTGAGCCCAAGTGTGACTTGGCCACCTCGCACGCTCCTTCCTCCATCACCGCATCGCCTCACTCATCCCAACAAAGGTTTCTTTTCAGAAATGGAATATGGGAATCTGGAATGCTTCAGGAGGAAACTGGGGATCGTGGGCATGTGTCAGATTTCACTCATATCCAACAGCTTTGAAGTCTTTGTCTTTCTGGGCGCCTTGCTTGGGTGAGGACTGGAAGGAGCCAGCCCACTGTGCTCTGGGCTCATCTTGGACCCGCTGGTCACCCCAGGCAGCTGCCCCATATCTGGGGGCACCAGACTCTTTGTCTGTCAAGGGAGTGACATCTAGGCACCTCCAGTGCTGAGAGAACCTGCCCAGGCTGTGTTCTTAAACTGTCAGGCCCCAACTTGCAACCTGAATTCACCTTATTCTTTCTAATTAGGAGAGAAATACATGCTGATTATTTAAAGTGCTTTAAACATTATAAAGAAGGCTGAGTGCTGAAGAATTGATGCTTTTCAACTGCGGTGCTGGAGAAGACTCTTGAGAGTCCCTTGGACTGCAAGGAGATCAAACCAGTCAATCCTAAAGGAAATCAACTCTGAATATTCATTGGAAGGACTGATGTTGAGGCTGAAGCTCCAATATTTTGGTCACCTGATTCGAAGAGTTGACTTATTGGGAAAGACCCTGATGCTGGGAAAGATGGAAGGCAGGAGGAGAAGGGGATGACAGAGGATGAGATGACTGGATGGCATCACTGACTGGATGGAGATGAGTTTTTGAGCAAGCTCCAGGAGATGGTGAAGGACATGGAAGCCTGGTGTGCTGCAGTCCCTGGGGTCTCAACGTGTCGGACACGACTTAGTGACTGAGCAACAACAATGAAACGTTATAGAAATGTAACAAGGAAAGTGAAATTCCCCCAGAACCCTGGTTCTCCAGAAATGACTGCTGTTGTTACTCGCTTGATCTTATTGTCCGGACGTTTGCTGGGAGGAAATAGCCACAACCCACAGCCGAGGTTCCAGGCACAGCCCTTCCATGTCTCTGGGCCTCTCGATGGGCAAAGCACATTTGGGGGTATGGTGAGGGATTGGGAGGCACTTTTTGCCATTAAGAAGCTTCCAGTCTACAGAGGGAGACAAAAATCCAGGTGAAACTTAAGCCAAGAGGAACCTAAGGAGACATGATGCTAAAGGTCATGTGGTGACCTGGCTGGGGTCCTGGCACAGAGAAAGGACTTCAATTTAGAACCAAGGAAATCCGGGGCATCCCTGGTGTTCCAGTGGTTAAGACTCCTCACCTTCAGTGCATGGGGAGCGGGTTCAGTCTCTGGCCAGGGAACTAGGATCCCACATGCCTCGGGGCCAATAAAGAAAGAAATAAAACCAAGGAAATTGGAGTAAACTTTGGACTTAAAGATAACGTACCCAGATTGGGGTGTGAACTATAACAAATATGCCATGTGGATCTAAGATGCTTCCAAGAGCAGAAACCGGTGCAGGAACAGAGAAAGGACTTCAATTTAGAACCAAGGAAATCCGGGGCATCCCTGGTGTTCCAGTGGTTAAGACTCCTCACCTTCAGTGCATGGGGAGCGGGTTCAGTCTCTGGCCAGGGAACTAGGATCCCACATGCCTCGGGGCCAATAAAGAAAGAAATAAAACCAAGGAAATTGGAGTAAACTTTGGACTTAAAGATAACGTACCCAGATTGGGGTGTGAACTATAACAAATATGCCATGTGGATCTAAGATGCTTCCAAGAGCAGAAACCGGTGCAGGAACACCCTGTCTCATATTCTCAGTTTTTTGGTAAACCTGAAACTGTTAGAAACCACTAAGTGTATTAAAAAAAAAAAAACGACAACAACAAAGCCGTAGACCAGGCGAAGTGGCGAATGGTTTTTCAGGTGGAAGCTCAAGAATTTCGGCTCTGCAGGCTGGAAGCACCAAGGGCTCTCGCACGGGGACCGCCCCCCAGCCACGTGGGGGAGGGTGGGGCTGGGGGGAAGCGAGCCGGATGGTCCATGAGAGAGTAATCAGAGGCCCCATCCAGACACCGGTCCTCAGCCACCCCCTGAGAACCTGGAAATGCCACACGAGAAAGGGGACAATTAACTGTCATCAGCGGGGAAAGGCTGGCCTTCCTTCCTCCTCTGCCAGCCTCTCGGGGAGGCCCCGCAGGTGCCGGTAAATAGATGCTCAGTAAGTCTTCTGATGCCTGTTCCTGTTTACAGTCGTTTCACGGCCAGAGATCAAGTCCAGAAAGCAGCGCAGAGTCTCTCAGCTTCCTGACCCCCCCGGTTAGCCTCCACCACCATGTTCCTGTTAAAACACTCAAGGTATGTTGGGGCCAAGGGAACTGACCGGCAGGCCTGGAGAAAGCCTGCTTTCTTCTGGTTCCTTCCCCTGGACGTGTGTTTATGAAGGTCTCTGCAAACGCAACTGCTTGGAAACATCTTGAAACAGGAAGCAGAGTCCCAGCTGAGTGTCTAGGTGAGATGAGAGTCCAAAAAAAAAAAACAAAACTGAAAATCACTTCCTCCGCGGCTGCCAAGTTTGGAGGCCCTCCTCGGATCTGTGTACATCCTGCAGATGACTCAACTCGACGCTCCCCTCTGTCCTCCGCGCTCCTGGCCGGCACTAGCGCAGCTGGGACCTGAGGGAGCCCACAGCCCAGCGGGGGCCCTGAGCCAGCCTCCTGCTCTGTCACAGCACCCACTCTCCCCAGCCCAGGCTCAGGCCCTGGTGCCCGGCAGGCTTGCTCTGCCACCTGCGGCATCTGGTCACTGAAGATGCTATTCTCAGTACAAGCGACAATGTCCCGGGCTGTTCACGGGGGAAAATTACTCTGCTATGTTTTATTCTTTGTTGATGTGCAGGCTTCCCATTGTGGTCCTTCGCCCATTTTTAAATTGGGTAGTATGGGTTTTTGTTGTTGTTGTTGTTGTTAAGTTGTAGCAGTTCTTTTTATACTCGATCCATGTCTGAATACTAATTTGCTTCGGTTGTTTCTGACTCTTTGTGACTCCACGCTCCTCTGTCCATGGGATTCTCCAGGCAAGAACACTGGAGTGGGTTGCCATTTCCTTCTCCAATGTGTGAAAGTGAAGTCACTCAGTCGTGTCCGACTCTTAGCGACCCCATGGACTGCAGCCTAACAGGCCCCTCCATCCATGGGATTTTTCAGGCAAGAGTACTGGAGTGGGGTGCCATTATTCTTAGGCATTTCATGCTCTGGGAAAGGGGATCTGGGTTACCCAGGTGTCTCATGGTGCCAGACTGGGAACAGGAGGAAAGGAGAGAAAACTGGAGACCAGAGCTGGGGATCTCCATCCAGGGTGGCTTACAGCTCCAGCCTCCAGTCACCAATCTCTGCATAGCAGTATCTGGAGGACCCTTCACACACAGGTGAGTCTGTGATTCTGCACTTGGAGTGGAGCCCATGCAATACCATGACCACGGCCCCCTCCACCCCAGGCCTGTTGAAGGTAACTGCACGTCCAGTAAAACCAGTACATCTTTGGGCAGTCTGGTCTCGAAACCCTTCACACCAGCCAAGGGAACTCTACTCACAGGGCTTTTCTTGTTAGTCTGCCAAGCTCCTCTGTCCATGGGATTTCCCAGGCAAGCGTGCATACTGGAGTGGGTTGCGACGCCCTCTTCCAAGGGATCTTCCCAATCCACAGATTGAACCTGGGTTTTCTGCGTTTCAGGCAGATTCTCTACTGTCTGAGCCACCAGAGAAGCCCCTTTCGTTGCCCCAGTTAAATCAAAAGACTTGATTGTAAAAAACAGAGGCACCCCAGTAAGTAGGAAGCCCACCTCGCCCACTGTGGCCTCAGGCTGGCTCCAGGCAGAACCCTGCCCTCTGCTCCATGCTCCTGTGCATGGGCTGAGGCCACGGTGGCTTTTCATACCACAGGATCGAAGCTTCTAAGTAAAGGCGACCACAGTTCTCAGAGAGAGTGCCCTCAGATGGGAGCCTGTTTCCTTCTCCTAAAAGAGGAGAACATGGGGTGAATAGTGCCTACTGAGTCTGTGCACTGCAGTGTGTGAAGGAACTTCTAGCCACATGACCACAGATCTGTCTGCTTGCTTCCACAGTCATCTTTCTAGCTCTGCTGCGGGCTCGAAAATGAGCCTTGGATTCTGAGCACCATTGTCTTTATGCAATAATGTGCATGCAGCATATCTTATCAACCTAGATGGCATATTAAAAAGCAGAGACATTACTTTGCCAACAAAGGTCCATCTAGTCAAGGCTATGGTTTTTCCAGTAGTCATGTATGGATGTGAGAGTTGGACTATAAAGAAAGCTGAGCGCCAAAGAACTGATGCATTTGAACTGTGGTGTTGGAGAAGATTCTTGAGAGTCCTTTGGACTGCAATGAGATCCAACCAGTCCATTCTGAAGGAGATCAGTCCTGAATGTTCATTGGAAGGACTGATGCTGAAGCTGAAACTCCAATCCTTTGGCCACCTGATGTGAAGAGCTGACTCATTTGAAAAGACCCTGATGCTGGGAAAGATTGAAGGCGGGAGGAGAAGGGGACGACAGAGGATGAGATGGCTGAATGGCATCACCGACTCAATGGATATGAGTTTGAATAAACTCTGGGAGTTGGTGATAGACAGGGAGGCCTGGCGTGCTGCAGTCCATGGAGTTGCAAAGAATCAGACACGACTATGCGACTCAACTGAACTATCTTAATTCAGTGCCACTGACCAGATCATTTGGGAGGTTGTGAGCATAAATAGCAAACTTGATAACAAGGCCCGTTGCTGGCAGGGCACCTAGAATATTCCAGACACGGTGCCAGTGCTTTTCCACTTGTGGAAACCCCAGGGTCAGATTCCACCGTTTTGCAGAAGTGAAAGCGCGGAGGCTCTCCTAATTGTTCTGGACCATTTTCTCCTGAGAACTGAGGGGAGAAGCCCAATTCCTGTTATCTGGAAGCTCTGATAACTCGGGGCCAATGTCCTCAGTCTTGAGAACTTGAAGTTGACCTCACTTTGTTGGCTTGACCGAAGGACGTGAGCTGTTGTGAGGTTGCCGAGGTGGAGTGGGCAGGGGGCCGCCATGGCCCCTCTAGCCCAGAACATTGTGCTCCTGCTTTGCTCTGCCCACCATGCACGTGCGTCTCATGAGCCCCCTCAGCCCCCCCGCGCCCCCGCAGACCCACGTCGCCTCCTTCCCTTCCTGCACAGCGTGTGCCTCCCCGCACCCACCAGCACCCACCCCCTCCTCTGGGAGGAATTTGTCTGCAGTGCTTGATGGATCTCTGTGGATCCAGTTTCGTCATTCAGGGAAACAATGAGTATGGATGTTAAATACCAGTTACGGAAAAAGAGAGCGAAACCCAAGCCAGTGTTATTGCACAAGGTGTGGTGTGTTCGAGGGACATGGGAGACTTTCCCATCTGAGCCACGCCCTGTCTATTTGTCAGATTCCTCCAACGGTGCAGACATCCCAGTTCTTCATCTCGTGGGTGTATGTCACCCACAGTCAGGCTCCACAGATTAGGCTCCTTGTCACCACTTGGGTGAACACCCTATAGACTCTGCAGAAACTGCGAAGCAGCGGTGAGCAGCACGTCCGAGGGAAGATGCAAGCCAGACATGATGGATCCAGGTCCTGGACTGGAACCGGGTGCTTCATGCCACTTAAGGGGCTGCTGGGGTCTCTGTGGCTGCCAGGAGTGAGTGCCAGCTCGATCCCTCTGCTCAGCCTGGCTGTGCCACCAGGATGGGGCTGACCAAGCCCTGAGCCACTGGGCAGAGATGCAAGGACCCCGGCCCCCCAAAGCTTCTGCTTGGCCCTAATAACTGACCCTTATATAATCACACCGTGATTCACCGTCTCCTCAGCTACAGTGGAGCTCTGCCCCTTGGTACAGAACTTGAAGGAGTTCGAACCACAACTGATGTCATCTGTTTGAACAACTTTCCTGCCATCATCCCTGGGGAGCTGCTCACCACAGTGGAAAATCTGTATTTCTAGAACCCTGGATAGAGCGGTGTGCTCCAGCTTTCACTGAGTGGAGAAAGCTCCGAACGCTGGTGGCCCATGACCAGGCCGCCTGCATCTTCGAGACGGGGCAGCTGGCTGTGTGGCCAGGGCTGGAGGGACCTGCGGGTGCCCCTCGAGTGAAGGGAGCCTCCAGCCCACCAGCCTCCCACTCCAGCCTCTCGCCTTGAGGATGGAGGGGTTCACTTCCCCGAAGGAACCCAGGCCCAGATACAATGTGGGGACTTCAGCACTTCCCCTGCCCTCACTCACCGGACTCTCTGTGTCCCTCGGGCTCCCTGTTGTTACCTGGCCATGGAGTTCCCATTTGTCTCCCTCTTGTTCTTCCTGGGTGACTGCCTGTAACCCAGGACTGAAACTGCAGCCTGCACCCTGGTGGGCCTGATAGTCTAAGTGACTGGAGGGCCTATCTGCTATGCATGCTGAATCCCTCAGTTGTGTCCAACTCTTTGTGACCCCATGGACTGTAGCCCACCAGGCTCCTCTGTCCGTGGATTCTCCAGGCAAGACTACTGGAGTGGGTTGCCATGTCCCCTCCAGGGGATCTGCCCCACCCAGAGATTGAACTGGCATCTCTTACATTTCCTGCATGGCAGGCAGATTCTTTCCCCCCTGAGCCCCCAGAGAAGTCCAGTTTATCTGCTCTTTGCGAAAGTGAAGTCGCTCAGGCGTGTCCGACTCTTTGCGACCCCATGGACTGTAGCCCACCAGGCTCCTCCGTCCATGGGATTCTCCAGGCCAGAATACTGGAGTGGGTTGCCATTTCCTTCTATTATGGGTTAAATTGTTCCCCCTCTCCCCCCAAATCCACAGGTTTAAGTTCTAACCTGCAAGACCCATGAGTGTGACCCACAAATATGACCTTATTTGGAGATGGGGTCGTTCAGAGGATCAAGTTAAAATGGGGTCCTTAGGGTGGATTCTAATCCGAGATGCTGTGTTCTTGCAAAGAGTGAACTTTGGACACATGCAGACCCAGAGAGAGGGCGTGAGAAATGGAGGCAGAATCCCAGTGTTGCTTCGCCCAGGCAAGGAATGCCAGAAATTGCCAGCAAGCCGCCAGCAGCAGGGGGTGGGAGTCCTGAAAGAATTCTCCCTCACAGCCTCCAAAGGAACCTGCTGACACGCTGATCTTGATCCTCTAGCCCCAGAGTCAGGAGCTGATGAATTTCTGTCATTTAAGGCAGTTTGTGGTGCTTTGTTACGGTAGTCCCTAGGCAACCAAACAGCCGACACAGAGTCACTTGGTTTTAAAAAATGCAGCCAAGAGGCCAGGGGCAGGGGGCTGAACCAATCTCCGCCCTCCCGGGCCCAGGCCTCGACAGGATGCACTGCAGGGTCAGGTGGTATCCGGGATCTTTCCTGTGGTCCTCAGGGAGAGCGGACAGAAAGACCGTGTGTGGCTGACGGAGCTTGCCTTGTAATTCCGGTCAGAAGGTAGGGTCCCCTTGGTGAGAGAGGGCTGCAGCAAGGCTGCGTGTGTGCAGGAGGGGAGACGCATGTGGCCGGCCTGCAGACCTCCAGTGCATCTTGTTTGCTGGAGGAGCAGGGCAGCAGTCCCCTGGGGACCGCTGTGAAGCCCACGTTTGGGGACAGATGCGCTGTGAAGTCCCTTTCACGGACTGGAGGACTCAGCCACTGAGAAATCAGCGATGCCACAGTATTACTTCCTGTGGGCTAGGCTTCCTTCCCGTGAGCCACGGCTCCCTCCCTGGAAAAAGGCTGCAGACACGTGTATCCCGGACAGCTGGCATTGAGAGTATTTCCTCTGGGTTGTGCAGAGGAACTCTCGGAGGTCAGTGTGGAAAAAGCCGGCTTGTGCAGGCAGCCGCCTGACCGGTGAGGCCTGGCTGGCCCCCTGGGAAATGGCCATAGGGCTGGGCTGTCTCCCTGCTCTGGGCCTTTTGTCAGATGATCTGTAGGGCTGCTGGGTCTGACAGGACAAGGGCAGCATCATTTCAGGGGTGCTTGGGGGCTCCCCACTGCCTGCAGCCACGTGAGGATCTGGGAAGCTGGACAGGGGACACCACGCCCATCCGCCTCACCTCAGTGGAGCCGCCACCTGGGGCTTGCACTCAGGAGTATCCCATTACTAAAGATGCTCACAGACCAGCGACCCTGGGGTAAAGTCCACCCCAAGCCTGTCTCTCCCCCCTCATCTGGGGCAGCCCCCTCCGCGCCTCCTCTCACTTCTGAGTGGGAGGGGAGTCCCTTCCTGACCACCCACAGGGCACACACTCTGCCCTGAGTGCTCGGAGGTCTCTGTGCACACTGAGGAGTCTCCTCTCGTGGTCCCTTAGTCCCCCACCTGGCATGACACCCACACCCCCATTCGGGTCTTAATTTAACCTAATTATTCCTGGGCAGAAATTGGAAAAATCCCTGATGCTGGGAAAGATTGAAGGCAGGAGAAGGGGACAGCAGAGGATGAGATGGTTGGCTGGCATCACTGACTCAATGGACATGAGTTTGAATAAACTCCGGGAGTTGGTGATGGACAGGGAGGCCTGGCGTGCTGCAGTCCATGGGGTCGCAAAGCGTCGGACACGACTGAGCGACTGAAAAAAAAAAAACAAAACTGAAAATCACTTCCTCCGCGGCTGCCAAGTTTGGAGGCCCTCCTCGGATCTGTGTACATCCTGCAGATGACTCAACTCGACGCTCCCCTCTGTCCTCCGCGCTCCTGGCCGGCACTAGCGCAGCTGGGACCTGAGGGAGCCCACAGCCCAGCGGGGGCCCTGAGCCAGCCTCCTGCTCTGTCACAGCACCCACTCTCCCCAGCCCAGGCTCAGGCCCTGGTGCCCGGCAGGCTTGCTCTGCCACCTGCGGCATCTGGTCACTGAAGATGCTATTCTCAGTACAAGCGACAATGTCCCGGGCTGTTCACGGGGGAAAATTACTCTGCTATGTTTTATTCTTTGTTGATGTGCAGGCTTCCCATTGTGGTCCTTCGCCCATTTTTAAATTGGGTAGTATGGGTTTTTGTTGTTGTTGTTGTTGTTAAGTTGTAGCAGTTCTTTTTATACTCGATCCATGTCTGAATACTAATTTGCTTCGGTTGTTTCTGACTCTTTGTGACTCCACGCTCCTCTGTCCATGGGATTCNCTTCCCATTGTGGTCCTTCGCCCATTTTTAAATTGGGTAGTATGGGTTTTTGTTGTTGTTGTTGTTGTTAAGTTGTAGCAGTTCTTTTTATACTCGATCCATGTCTGAATACTAATTTGCTTCGGTTGTTTCTGACTCTTTGTGACTCCACGCTCCTCTGTCCATGGGATTCTCCAGGCAAGAACACTGGAGTGGGTTGCCATTTCCTTCTCCAATGTGTGAAAGTGAAGTCACTCAGTCGTGTCCGACTCTTAGCGACCCCATGGACTGCAGCCTAACAGGCCCCTCCATCCATGGGATTTTTCAGGCAAGAGTACTGGAGTGGGGTGCCATTATTCTTAGGCATTTCATGCTCTGGGAAAGGGGATCTGGGTTACCCAGGTGTCTCATGGTGCCAGACTGGGAACAGGAGGAAAGGAGAGAAAACTGGAGACCAGAGCTGGGGATCTCCATCCAGGGTGGCTTACAGCTCCAGCCTCCAGTCACCAATCTCTGCATAGCAGTATCTGGAGGACCCTTCACACACAGGTGAGTCTGTGATTCCGCACTTGGAGTGGAGCCCATGCAATACCATGACCACGGCCCCCTCCACCCCAGGCCTGTTGAAGGTAACTGCACGTCCAGTAAAACCAGTACATCTTTGGGCAGTCTGGTCTCGAAACCCTTCACACCAGCCAAGGGAACTCTACTCACAGGGCTTTTCTTGTTAGTCTGCCAAGCTCCTCTGTCCATGGGATTTCCCAGGCAAGCGTGCATACTGGAGTGGGTTGCGACGCCCTCTTCCAAGGGATCTTCCCAATCCACAGATTGAACCTGGGTTTTCTGCGTTTCAGGCAGATTCTCTACTGTCTGAGCCACCAGAGAAGCCCCTTTCGTTGCCCCAGTTAAATCAAAAGACTTGATTGTAAAAAACAGAGGCACCCCAGTAAGTAGGAAGCCCACCTCGCCCACTGTGGCCTCAGGCTGGCTCCAGGCAGAACCCTGCCCTCTGCTCCATGCTCCTGTGCATGGGCTGAGGCCACGGTGGCTTTTCATACCACAGGATCGAAGCTTCTAAGTAAAGGCGACCACAGTTCTCAGAGAGAGTGCCCTCAGATGGGAGCCTGTTTCCTTCTCCTAAAAGAGGAGAACATGGGGTGAATAGTGCCTAGAGAGTCTGTGCACTGCAGTGTGTGAAGGAACTTCTAGCCACATGACCACAGATCTGTCTGCTTGCTTCCACAGTCATCTTTCTAGCTCTGCTGCGGGCTCGAAAATGAGCCTTGGATTCTGAGCACCATTGTCTTTATGCAATAATGTGCATGCAGCATATCTTATCAACCTAGATGGCATATTAAAAAGCAGAGACATTACTTTGCCAACAAAGGTCCATCTAGTCAAGGCTATGGTTTTTCCAGTAGTCATGTATGGATGTGAGAGTTGGACTATAAAGAAAGCTGAGCGCCAAAGAACTGATGCATTTGAACTGTGGTGTTGGAGAAGATTCTTGAGAGTCCTTTGGACTGCAATGAGATCCAACCAGTCCATTCTGAAGGAGATCAGTCCTGAATGTTCATTGGAAGGACTGATGCTGAAGCTGAAACTCCAATCCTTTGGCCACCTGATGTGAAGAGCTGACTCATTTGAAAAGACCCTGATGCTGGGAAAGATTGAAGGCGGGAGGAGAAGGGGACGACAGAGGATGAGATGGCTGAATGGCATCACCGACTCAATGGATATGAGTTTGAATAAACTCTGGGAGTTGGTGATAGACAGGGAGGCCTGGCGTGCTGCAGTCCATGGAGTTGCAAAGAATCAGACACGACTATGCGACTCAACTGAACTATCTTAATTCAGTGCCACTGACCAGATCATTTGGGAGGTTGTGAGCATAAATAGCAAACTTGATAACAAGGCCCGTTGCTGGCAGGGCACCTAGAATATTCCAGACACGGTGCCAGTGCTTTTCCACTTGTGGAAACCCCAGGGTCAGATTCCACCGTTTTGCAGAAGTGAAAGCGCGGAGGCTCTCCTAATTGTTCTGGACCATTTTCTCCTGAGAACTGAGGGGAGAAGCCCAATTCCTGTTATCTGGAAGCTCTGATAACTCGGGGCCAATGTCCTCAGTCTTGAGAACTTGAAGTTGACCTCACTTTGTTGGCTTGACCGAAGGACGTGAGCTGTTGTGAGGTTGCCGAGGTGGAGTGGGCAGGGGGCCGCCATGGCCCCTCTAGCCCAGAACATTGTGCTCCTGCTTTGCTCTGCCCACCATGCACGTGCGTCTCATGAGCCCCCTCAGCCCCCCCGCGCCCCCGCAGACCCACGTCGCCTCCTTCCCTTCCTGCACAGCGTGTGCCTCCCCGCACCCACCAGCACCCACCCCCTCCTCTGGGAGGAATTTGTCTGCAGTGCTTGATGGATCTCTGTGGATCCAGTTTCGTCATTCAGGGAAACAATGAGTATGGATGTTAAATACCAGTTACGGAAAAAGAGAGCGAAACCCAAGCCAGTGTTATTGCACAAGGTGTGGTGTGTTCGAGGGACATGGGAGACTTTCCCATCTGAGCCACGCCCTGTCTATTTGTCAGATTCCTCCAACGGTGCAGACATCCCAGTTCTTCATCTCGTGGGTGTATGTCACCCACAGTCAGGCTCCACAGATTAGGCTCCTTGTCACCACTTGGGTGAACACCCTATAGACTCTGCAGAAACTGCGAAGCAGCGGTGAGCAGCACGTCCGAGGGAAGATGCAAGCCAGACATGATGGATCCAGGTCCTGGACTGGAACCGGGTGCTTCATGCCACTTAAGGGGCTGCTGGGGTCTCTGTGGCTGCCAGGAGTGAGTGCCAGCTCGATCCCTCTGCTCAGCCTGGCTGTGCCACCAGGATGGGGCTGACCAAGCCCTGAGCCACTGGGCAGAGATGCAAGGACCCCGGCCCCCCAAAGCTTCTGCTTGGCCCTAATAACTGACCCTTATATAATCACACCGTGATTCACCGTCTCCTCAGCTACAGTGGAGCTCTGCCCCTTGGTACAGAACTTGAAGGAGTTCGAACCACAACTGATGTCATCTGTTTGAACAACTTTCCTGCCATCATCCCTGGGGAGCTGCTCACCACAGTGGAAAATCTGTATTTCTAGAACCCTGGATAGAGCGGTGTGCTCCAGCTTTCACTGAGTGGAGAAAGCTCCGAACGCTGGTGGCCCATGACCAGGCCGCCTGCATCTTCGAGACGGGGCAGCTGGCTGTGTGGCCAGGGCTGGAGGGACCTGCGGGTGCCCCTCGAGTGAAGGGAGCCTCCAGCCCACCAGCCTCCCACTCCAGCCTCTCGCCTTGAGGATGGAGGGGTTCACTTCCCCGAAGGAACCCAGGCCCAGATACAATGTGGGGACTTCAGCACTTCCCCTGCCCTCACTCACCGGACTCTCTGTGTCCCTCGGGCTCCCTGTTGTTACCTGGCCATGGAGTTCCCATTTGTCTCCCTCTTGTTCTTCCTGGGTGACTGCCTGTAACCCAGGACTGAAACTGCAGCCTGCACCCTGGTGGGCCTGATAGTCTAAGTGACTGGAGGGCCTATCTGCTATGCATGCTGAATCCCTCAGTTGTGTCCAACTCTTTGTGACCCCATGGACTGTAGCCCACCAGGCTCCTCTGTCCGTGGATTCTCCAGGCAAGACTACTGGAGTGGGTTGCCATGTCCCCTCCAGGGGATCTGCCCCACCCAGAGATTGAACTGGCATCTCTTACATTTCCTGCATGGCAGGCAGATTCTTTCCCCCCTGAGCCCCCAGAGAAGTCCAGTTTATCTGCTCTTTGCGAAAGTGAAGTCGCTCAGGCGTGTCCGACTCTTTGCGACCCCATGGACTGTAGCCCACCAGGCTCCTCCGTCCATGGGATTCTCCAGGCCAGAATACTGGAGTGGGTTGCCATTTCCTTCTATTATGGGTTAAATTGTTCCCCCTCTCCCCCCAAATCCACAGGTTTAAGTTCTAACCTGCAAGACCCATGAGTGTGACCCACAAATATGACCTTATTTGGAGATGGGGTCGTTCAGAGGATCAAGTTAAAATGGGGTCCTTAGGGTGGATTCTAATCCGAGATGCTGTGTTCTTGCAAAGAGTGAACTTTGGACACATGCAGACCCAGAGAGAGGGCGTGAGAAATGGAGGCAGAATCCCAGTGTTGCTTCGCCCAGGCAAGGAATGCCAGAAATTGCCAGCAAGCCGCCAGCAGCAGGGGGTGGGAGTCCTGAAAGAATTCTCCCTCACAGCCTCCAAAGGAACCTGCTGACACGCTGATCTTGATCCTCTAGCCCCAGAGTCAGGAGCTGATGAATTTCTGTCATTTAAGGCAGTTTGTGGTGCTTTGTTACGGTAGTCCCTAGGCAACCAAACAGCCGACACAGAGTCACTTGGTTTTAAAAAATGCAGCCAAGAGGCCAGGGGCAGGGGGCTGAACCAATCTCCGCCCTCCCGGGCCCAGGCCTCGACAGGATGCACTGCAGGGTCAGGTGGTATCCGGGATCTTTCCTGTGGTCCTCAGGGAGAGCGGACAGAAAGACCGTGTGTGGCTGACGGAGCTTGCCTTGTAATTCCGGTCAGAAGGTAGGGTCCCCTTGGTGAGAGAGGGCTGCAGCAAGGCTGCGTGTGTGCAGGAGGGGAGACGCATGTGGCCGGCCTGCAGACCTCCAGTGCATCTTGTTTGCTGGAGGAGCAGGGCAGCAGTCCCCTGGGGACCGCTGTGAAGCCCACGTTTGGGGACAGATGCGCTGTGAAGTCCCTTTCACGGACTGGAGGACTCAGCCACTGAGAAATCAGCGATGCCACAGTATTACTTCCTGTGGGCTAGGCTTCTTTCCCGTGAGCCACGGCTCCCTCCCTGGAAAAAGGCTGCAGACACGTGTATCCCGGACAGCTGGCATTGAGAGTATTTCCTCTGGGTTGTGCAGAGGAACTCTCGGAGGTCAGTGTGGAAAAAGCCGGCTTGTGCAGGCAGCCGCCTGACCGGTGAGGCCTGGCTGGCCCCCTGGGAAATGGCCATAGGGCTGGGCTGTCTCCCTGCTCTGGGCCTTTTGTCAGATGATCTGTAGGGCTGCTGGGTCTGACAGGACAAGGGCAGCATCATTTCAGGGGTGCTTGGGGGCTCCCCACTGCCTGCAGCCACGTGAGGATCTGGGAAGCTGGACAGGGGACACCACGCCCATCCGCCTCACCTCAGTGGAGCCGCCACCTGGGGCTTGCACTCAGGAGTATCCCATTACTAAAGATGCTCACAGACCAGCGACCCTGGGGTAAAGTCCACCCCAAGCCTGTCTCTCCCCCCTCATCTGGGGCAGCCCCCTCCGCGCCTCCTCTCACTTCTGAGTGGGAGGGGAGTCCCTTCCTGACCACCCACAGGGCACACACTCTGCCCTGAGTGCTCGGAGGTCTCTGTGCACACTGAGGAGTCTCCTCTCGTGGTCCCTTAGTCCCCCACCTGGCATGACACCCACACCCCCATTCGGGTCTTAATTTAACCTAATTATTCCTGGGCAGAAATTGGAAAAATCCCTGATGCTGGGAAAGATTGAAGGCAGGAGAAGGGGACAGCAGAGGATGAGATGGTTGGCTGGCATCACTGACTCAATGGACATGAGTTTGAATAAACTCCGGGAGTTGGTGATGGACAGGGAGGCCTGGCGTGCTGCAGTCCATGGGGTCGCAAAGCGTCGGACACGACTGAGCGACTGAACTGAACTGAGAAATTGTGGGCCTGCTTAAGTTCAAGCTACAGAAGGAGCACTGAAGTCAAAGAAGTGAGAGCTGCCTTGGGAGGAGATGACGACATGTCACAGGTCTCCTCAAACAGAAGAGGGGCAGCCACATGAGGGGCCACCGATGTCACTAGGAGCTCTGAAGTGGGAACAAGTGTCCTCCAGGCGTTGGCCCGAGGGTCTCAGAATCTGTATAACCAACCAGAGCATACTGTGGTCTGTGTGCACTAGGCATGGTGTCAAGGGCCCTGACAGCCCAGCTTCTCCCCAGGGTCACCGTCTCCCAGACCTTCACACTTCCTTCTGCTATCACAGCATAGTAACAACAGCCCCAAGACCGCCTCTTCCCATTGGCCAGTAGAAATCCCACATGTGAGCATATGCCCTTCTGGAATAAAGACTACCTTTCCCAGACTTCCTGGAGCTAGGTGTAACCATGTCACTAAGTTCTAGACAAGGGAATATGGCATCAAGAAGTGCCTGGAGTGGGTTGCCATGACTTCCTCCAGGGCATCTTCCTGATCCAGAGATTGAACCTGTATCTCTTATGTCTCCTGTGCTGGCAGTTGGGTTCTTTACACCTGTGCCACCTGGGCAATCCAGCTAGCCCATAATAAGTGTCCCCCCTCCCCCCACAATATAACTCTCCATTTATTTAGATTATCTTTCATTTCTCACAATGTTTTGTAGATATTAGGGGTTTTTTTTAAAGCTGTTGTCAGAAATATCCCAAGTGTTTCATATTTTTTAAAAAGATTATTGAATATATTTGACATATAACTGCAAATTTAAGGTGTATAACACGCTACTTTGGCACATTTGTATATTATAGTATGGGTGCTATTGTAGCAATATTTATCACATTATGTATTTTTGATGTTATTGTAAATGGTATCTGTTATTAGTATGTAGCAGTTAGTGTTTCGATTTTGTTTCATCCAACCTTTTAAAATCCTGTTCCTTAGGGAGTAACAAAATCTATACCGTGACTTCCTGCTGTGTCCAATAACCCTTCTCTTTTTTTCTTTCTGAAAGCTCCCTATTTTAAGTTCCAGACAGGCCCTTTGAGGGATGTCAAGCTCACTTTTGACCCAGTTTCTGCTGATGGCAGATCCGGATGACCTCACTTCTTAGCACTAGTCTTTCCAGATGGCAAATTTCCTCCAGAGGCTGCTGAGTGAAGCCTTTGGCCCCGGCCCTGTGCGGGTCAGCATCCCAGAGAGGAAGGGCCTCCAGGAAGGAAGGTCTGGGGTCAGCTGTCCGGGCCTGGGCAGGCCTCCTGGTGCAGCACCTGTGGTGCCCTGGGGACAGGGGACAGGGGCCACCAGGTGAAGGGAGCATGCGCTGCCAACACAGGGGAGGAGCTGGAGCTGGAGCTGGATGGCCAGGCCAGCCCGCAGCCAGCCTGGGGGAAGAAACGCCTCGTGTAGGGCAGGGCGTCGGGGCCGCGAGGCCAGCTGCCTTTGCGGGGAAAGGCAGCCGCTCTTTTTAACACAGGCTGTCCTTCCAGCTTGGGGTAGGCGGAGGGGAGGCATATTTTCCTCTGTACACATTCCTATTGTCTCTAGTTCTTCAAAGCCAGTTTGCCTACTTCTGCCATTGAGAAGGAAACATTTTAGATAGATTCTTTAAAAAGAAACTGTTGTTTTCAATATCCTGTGATAAATCCTGAAAGAAAAGAATATTTTTTTTAAAAAGCATATATATGTGTGTAGCTGAGTCACTTTGCTGTACAGCAGAAATTAACACAACCTTATAAATCAACTATGTTTCAATAAAAATAAATAAATAAACCTATTATATATAGAATGGATAAACAACAAGGTCTTACAGTACTAGTACAGGGAGTTATATTCTATAACCTGGGATAAACCGTAAGAGAAAGAACATAAAAAAGAATATATATATGCATAACTGAGTCAATTTCAGTAGAAATTAACACAACCTTGTAGATCAACTAAATTGCAATAAAAATAAATAGATTAATAAGAAACCTTTAACAATTAGAGAGAAAACCCCAGGACGATCTCTCGAAGGCTTCTCTGACAATGAGGCTTGTTTCCAACTGTGGGGTCAACTAGACAAAGGGTCACTGGTGAGAAGAGCTTTGGGAATTCCAGTTGCTACAAGAACTTGGCTTTGGGGAGAAAGGTCAGAGTGGAAGCCGCAGTCTCAGGCAGCAGGGACGTTGACGTCCCTGCCTCTGGGCACCAGGGGGCTCCGGGTCCCAGCACCTCCCTGTAGTCCCTTGACCCTGAGCCCAGCCTCACACTTTAGTTTTTTTCAAGTTCTTTTCTTCCTGAGAAAAAAAGAGCCAGTCAGCAGTGGTGGGCATGTGGCTTGGGTTGGGGTGAGGCCAGGGTCTTATGACCATCACGTGGCGCCCACAGTGAAAGGACCCCACAGAATCTCTTTCTTGTTTTCCACGCTCAGTTTGTTCCTGCAGCCACTGAGTGGGGCTCCCGTCACAGAAAGCCAGGGACAGCGGAGCTCTCGGGTGAGCATCGTGGCCAGAGCCCCGGACTGGGTGGGCGGGGAGGCTCACCGTCACCACGGACTCTGTCCAAGTCCCCCGCCCACTGTAGACTTCGCGCCCTTAAGAGCTGCAGACAGTGGGGCATGCTTCACACGTGGTGTCCAACTGCTGTGCATAATGACCCCAGAAAGCCCCAGCATCTGCCCATTCTGTAGATGAGAAAATCGAGGCTGAGCCACCAAGGTCACACAGCCACGGAGCGGCCCAGCTGGAGTGTGACCCGGGGCTTCCTAGTCTTCAAGGCTGAGGTGTGTCTGCTCCAAGCCTGGGAGGTCCTGACTGCTGAATGGGCAGACAGACACAGAAAGTGTCTCCCTAATTGACTTACAGAGGCAGGGGTACTTAAGAAATGTACCATGGTTCATGCATTTTTTTTTTTCCCCTGCTCTGGATCTTAACTGCAGCATGTGGGATCTTAGTTCCCTGACCAGGGATCGAATCCAGGCCTGAATTGGGAGCGTGAAGTCTTAGCCACTGGACCACTAGGGAAGTCCCTGTTTATGCATTTCTGCATTTCCTTTTCAGGCCCCTGCTGTGCAGGTGGTCTGGGGTAGAGCTCACAGGGGTTTCAGGGACACACAAGGCCAAGTCTTCCTTCAAGAGCCGGCCCTGGAGACTGAGAAGCAGGGTGCACACACAGGGGGGAGCCCAGCGTGCTGGGTGCAGATTACAAGTGCTGAGGGACCCCAGGAAAGAGAAAGCCCCCTCTGGGGTGTGATCCAAGAATGCTTTCTGAAGGGAAGGTTCGAGCTGAGCTCCAAGCATGAGCAGGGCTTGAGTTGGTGGGAACAAGGGAAGAACATTCCAGAAGGGAGGAATAGGATGAGCAGTGGGTCAGAGGCAGATGTGTGAAAGGCATTTTGGGCAAAAATAGGTTAGCCTGGCTGCAACAGTCAAGGGCGTGGTGGTGTCTAACTGAAAGTTTCAGTTCTGACACCTGATACAATGAGGATTAACCTCGAAGACATTATGCTAAGTGAAATAAATAAATAATAGTAGAGTACAAACAAACAAATAAGAGCTTCATTTTCTAAATTCATGCTTCTCTTCTAAATCCACCAGTTACAAGGATTTCCTTGGTGGTCTAGTGGTCAGGACTCTGCGATTTCACTGCCGAAGACATGGGTTCAATCCCTGGTCGTGGAACTAAGATCTCACAGGCTGTGCAGTGAGGCCAAATAAATAAGTAAATAAATCCACCAATTACATAAAGATCCTTTTTTTGCCGTTAAAAGCTAGTGAACAACTTTCCATCTTCCCTGTTGTATATCTGTCGTTGTGGCAAACTAACCAGAGGCTTTTTGTTACACTTTTAATAAATACATTCAAAACCCACCAGGGCTCTTTATAGGGATGGTTTTAAAACAGAGAATTATGTTCCCAAGTGTCTTTGCTGTTGTTCCCAAACTCCACTTTTTGGAGTGTAAAGATATGGAAGTTTTTTTTATTGATGGCTTGATCGTCAGTTATCCCTCTCAAAAATCACAAAGCAATGGGAACATTTTCAATTTTCAAATGCTCACCTGCACAAACTAAAGCAAGTTCTGTCTTAGAATTATCAGGATAGCATGCTTTTTCCTGAAGGGACACATTGTGTGCACACGCGTGTCTAGGCTTGAAGTATCTGCTAAGTGACGGTCATGTGATCAGAGAAAGTCTCTCTACATTTTGGACACTTGCTTTTTGTTTGTTCTCAGTTCAGTGGGTCTTTTAAGCATTCTGTCACCTGATCACTTCTGGATATCTGTAGAATGGAAGATTTTGTTCACTCTTATCTCATTGCAAATTATTGAAAATCTCCTACTACATTTAAAAGGTTTGTTTTTTTCAAAATTAACCACTTCTGGCTGCCTTGCTCTTTGGTGTCACTCTCTGCCTTCCTCAACGATAAGGGCAGTGACTTCCCTGCTTTGCTATCTTTGTAACCTGATTCTGAATTCTTTTTTTTTTTTTAATTCCAAGTAAAATGCAGCTCCAATTGCTCACAGAGTTTTTCAATAGCATATTGTTTTGAAGAGGTCATTTAGGGTTGAGAAAATACCTTCCCGGGTAGTCTTTCCTTTGAAGGCTCAGGAGAAAATAGTAGCTGTTTGTGCACCTCTTTTTGAAACATGACCTTTTCCAGAGACATAAGCAATATCCATAGTTTTATCCAATTGTATACAGCAAGCTTACCACTGAGTAATTTGTTCTAATGATTGTCTGTTCAAATTTCCACTCATGTTTTCTAGGCATTTTCCAATGGTATTTGTTGACAAAGGGATGTATTTTGGTTTGTTACCATCTTGTATTCCATTATTTTAGCCATTTAAGCATTTGCACACTGGTAAAGCAAGCCACTGCAGTACTCTTGCCTGGAAAATTCCATGGCTGGAGGAGCCTGGTAGGCTACAGTCCACAGAATCGCAAAGAATCAGACACGACTGAGCAAATTCACACAATCCCTCCTAGGGGCTTCCCTGGTGGCTCAGTGGTAAACAATCCGCCTGCCAGTGCAGGAGATGAAGGTTCCATGCCTGGGACAGAAAGATCCCCTGGAGGAGGAAATGGCTACCCACTCCAGTATTCTTACCTGGGAAATCTCATGGACAGAGGAGCCTGGTGAGCTGCAGTCCAAGGAGTTGCAAAGAATAGGACACGACTGAGAAACTAAATAACAACGTCTCTTAGGCTTTTTCTACTAAAATAAAACTCAAAAGGAGCTTCTAGATATTTTTCATTACATTTGCAAGAGTTTGCAAAGAACTGGGTTGAGTCAAGAAAAGTTTATAGAGAAAAGTTTGAGGTGTGTCTTGGGCTCTGGGGGCTTAGTTTTCAAATGGGCTGCTACTTGAAGAAGTGTCCCACGATGACCGTGAACTTGGAAGGAGGCTTCTTGTCAGCAAAAGCATCAGTATGAACCCAGACTTCAAATGGTCTCGATGGTTTTTAAAGAATGGCTGACTTCCTGTCACAGACCACTACGTCTGCACTGTTTTTGCTGGATGTCTGTCAGCCCTGTACCTATTATGCAGTGTTTTTCTCCATACCAATAGCTAATTCTCCAATTCTCTGGTGCCAGTGGAGAGACAGGGTGCAGTGGTCTAACAATTCCCCCCAGTTTTGATGTGATGTACCTTTTTTTTTTTTTTTTGGCCAAGCTGAATGGCTTCTAGGATCTTAGTTTCCCAACAAAGGATTGAACCTACACCCCCGCAGTGAACGCATGGAGTCCTAACCACTGGACCACCAGGGAATCCCTAGATGGGCCCCATTTCAGATGCCAGTCACACAAGGGGACCCCAGGTGGCCCACGAATCGGCCTCAGTGCCTATATAAATTCAGGTTTTCCCACAACCCCCTCCCCACTCCACAGCGCCTGGGGTTGGTAATTAAATTCAGAACTCAGGAAATGCCTTACTTACTCTCACAGTTCCTTGTAATGGGCACAAATGAACAGCATAGACCGGGTCTGGAATAGCCCGAACACAGGAGCCTCCTCCCTGTGGAATGGGGTCCATCACCCACTGGTACAGGAATGTGTTTGCCAAACCCCATTGGTTAAGGGTTTGTAATAGGGGGTCCCACTATATAGGCACAATTGATTAAACCGTTGGCCACTGGAGGCTGATTGGTGAACTCAGTCTCCAGTCCTCTCCCCTGCTTGTAGATCAGGGGTTGGGGCTGAAAGCTCCAACTCCCTAATCATGGCTTAGTCTTTCTGGTGATCAACCTCCATCCTGAAATGATCTAGCAGGCCCTTTAAGAGTCATCCCATTTGCATACAAAATATGCATCATAGTGGACAAGCACTTTAGGAGTTCCAAGCCAGGAACTTGGGACAGAGACCAAATCTTTATTTTTTCATACCATATCTATTCACTTGGATCCGTATATCAGGATTATTTCCACTTTGAGGTTTTTCAGGGGGTTTTGGTTTTGGTGGGGTTTTTTTTTTCTTTTTGGTTGTTTTCTGGGATATTTGAAACCACTTCTGCATTTTAACAGTTACTTTAGTTAATATCAGATTATGTAATCCAGATATCCATATGAATTCCTTGGGTACCAGGGATTTGCAAATGTCACATGATGCTGAAAAGGGACAAAGTGTGGGACAGAACGTGGATGAGAGCTCCCTGTATATTGTGTGCAGGACAACCTTCTGACATGCAGGCCATGTGGGACCAGCATCAACTAGAGCAATAAATATTTGCACATCTTACTTTCTTTTGATGATCGAGTCAGTGGAGATTTTCGAGGTTGAGTGACTCATTCACCTATTCATCCCACAGGCATGTGCTAGGAGCCTCCTGAGTTCCAGATGCGGGGAACGGGCTGAAGCCACGAGGCGCGGTCCTCACCTCTGAGAAGCGCAAGTGCATGGTGCAGCCATCAGTCCAAAGGACAGACAGTCCCACTGTCGGTGTAAGTACCACTGGCTGGTGACGAGTGCTGGAGCCTGTACAAGTGGGCACCTACATCAGTCGTGAGTCATGGGAAAAGAGTCGAAGATAAACTTCCAGGAGGAGGTGAGGTTCTGGCTGAAGTTATGATATCTGTCATGGCAATTAAGATTCAGGAAACTACAAGGAATGCAGTGAAACCAGAGGGAAGTTTCCTGGGACTGAGTTGGGCGGAAGAGAAGTCAGCAAGAGCCGAGGCTAAGGAGTTTCGACCTTACCCAGAAGGTAACAGGGGCCGATGAGGGGCAGAAGAAGGGAGGGGCCTGGTAAGAACTGAAGTGTTTTTTTTTTTTTTTTTTAATGTATTTTTAATTTGAGGCCTTTTAAAAACATTTTATCGATTTATTGGCTGCACCAGGTCTTGGTTTTGGCATGCAGAATCTTTAGCTGTGGCATGTGAACTGTTAGTTGCAGCATGTGGGACTTAGTTCTCTGATCAGGGATTGAACCTGGGCCCTCTGCATTGGGAACACTGAGTCTTAGCCACTGGACCACGAGGGAAGTCCCAAGATTTGGGTTTCTGGAAGTAGGTTGAAAGATGACACAAAGAGCAAAGATGAGACAAAAGTCAGGGAGCCAGTGAGAGGGGTGTTCTAATCGGTGGGGTGCTGTGGAAAAGAGAAAGTCTCAGGAAGGGGTGCTCCCTGGGGTCAGCCACACTCAAAGTTAAGTGCCCCGACTCCATGAGACAGACCTCATTTTAAACCAACCACAAGCTCAGACCAGCTGGCTATAAACTCGGGGCTTCCCATAGACTCCTTCAGGTCTGATAATCCCTAGAGTAGCTGAGTGAACTCAGGAAAGTGCTAGACTCTATGGTTACAGTTTTATGATAGCAAGATATGAATTAGAGCTGCCTAGAGGAAGAGGCGTGTGGGGGTGAGGTCAGAAGGACTCTGAGCCCAGAGCTTCCTTTATCTTTGGGTCATGGCATTCCTCCAGCAGCCGAGTATGACAATTGTCCAAAAGCACTCCGACGCTCACCCGAGCTTCAGAGTCCAGCATTTTGGGGGGATTCCACTCCCTAGGCGTGATTGACCCATGGGCGTGTGGTCAACTCAGTCTCTGCACCCCCCTCCCACCACCACGCCCCAGCTTGAATTTGGTATCTTGTGGCTCAAGTCACACGGTGGTTGGTTTTCCTGTGACCAGCCCCTCTCCTGAGCCATCAGTTTGCATAGACCATCAGAGTGGTCCGAGGGGCCCACTGTGAATAACAAGACACCCTGGCACGTGGGAAATCCCAAGAGTTTCAGTGTTCTTTCCCCTGGGGCAGACACAATACCCAGTGGGAAGAGTAGGATACAGGAAATCCTGGAGGAGGGTTTCTGAGTGATGGTGGTAGGAAGGACTGCTGGGCTGGCATCAGTGGGAAGAGATGGGGGAGAGGGGCGGTGAGGGGTGGCGGCTGGGAAAGCAGAATCTGTTTCTGTTCACCCATCACTGGCTCCGGGGCCAGTGCCTCCAAGCCAGCTTTGCCTGGCATGGCCTTGCAGTGCTAGGGGAGGGGTGGGGTGGGAGGGAGAGGGGCAAGGATGCTGAGCCCTGTCCTCAAGGTACCCTCTTCCCTGCCACTTCCTCTGAGAGCTCCCAGACCCTCTCTCCAGGCCAGAGGCCTAGGGTGACTGTGGACTGTCATGCTAGGACAGTCCTGGGCAAACCTGGACGTCTTGTCCCTACGTCAGCATCACTTCACCTCCTAGAAATGAAGGAAAGAGTCTGGTCCTGTTTTGGAAATCACTGACCCCCAACTCCAGTTTGTCTGCAGAGCCTCCCTTCTCTAAGCATGCTGGAATCATCACCAGTTCAAGAAAGAAAGATTTTCCAGAAACAAGATCAAAGACGAGACGTCAAAAGAATATTCGGTTCCAAGGAAAGGAGTTTCTAAACCACCAGGCCTGATGGTTTTCGCATCTCGAAGGTCCTGATAGGAAAAGCCCTTTCTTTTCTTGCTGGCCCGTCAGTGGTAACAGAGCTAAGCAAATAGCAGAGAGCGGCAGTGGCCAGCACACGAGGACTGGTTGGTGAGCCACGCTGGGGCTTGACTGGGGAGGTGAGGGGAAAGCTGGCCTCGTCTTTAATAGCAGAGGAGCCGTCAGACAGGAGGCGCCTGTCTATCTAAGTCCCAGGAAGGAGCGATGCCAAATCTGAAGCAGCAGCCTGGCCGCCGATGACGAGACTGGAGGGTGTGTGGGAGGCCTGGCTGCTGCAGCCCAGCTCGGCTCAGCCCACGCCGGGTCTGGGAGCTCGCCAGCTTCCTATGTGAGGAAGGGTGCCTGGGAAAAACCAGGGCTCCTGCCTGTGAAGCAGGCCAGGGCAGGTGGCTCTCTCTGCACGTGCTAGGATTCCTCATCCCTGCCTCTGGGTTCTGGTGGCGGTCTCTCCGTCCCCCGGGTGGCCTTTGACTGGGGTTCAAGGTCATGGAAGGCCATTCCAGGTGTCCGTTCCAGGACCCAGTTCCATGGACAACATCCCCTATATCTGTCCGCCAGGTGTCCTGTCCCTGGGGTGACGCCCTTGCAGCTTGGAGCTCTGCAGCCCCCTCCCTTGGTTTCAATGCCAGCCACCACCCCCAGGGTTGCCCTGCAAAAGCTGGTCCCTTCCTTCCTCTGACAGCTGTGCTCTGAGGTGATAGGTCTGGCTCTGGGTTGGGGTCGGGAATGGGGATGGGGTTCGCTTTGGACCACGCCTCTCCTCACCACCGTGCTCAGGCCCTGCTACAGAATCTGCAGGTAGATTTCAGTATTTAGGACAGACTCATACTCCCCACCTGGGCCCCAGTTGAGTTTTGGTCGTGTTCAGGGCATCATTTGTGCTTCTGATGGACCTCCTCCTCTGATTAATTTACTTGCGTGGCTTGAAGAACCCAGGGAAACAGTTCACCTGCTGTTTGCTGGTTTATGATGAAGGGATGGGATCAAAGATGCAGAGGAGCATCCAGATGCAGGAGCAGTTTAGGGCGAGGAGTGTCTGGGGGTGGGTGAGAAGCCACCCCTCCCCCCTGCACCCGGAAGCCCTCTGAACTCTGTACTTTTGAGGTGTTTACGGAAGTTTTTATCGTGCAGGCATGATTGATCATTAACATCCCCAGTGCCTCTTTCCTCTCTTGTGAAGGAGCTGGGGAGGCGGGGCTGAAAATTCCAAGCTTCTAATCATGGCTTGTTCATTCATTCTGGATGAAGGGTGACCAGCCCTCACCAAGGAATCATCCAAGAGTCACCTCCTTTGACCAAAACATGCCTGTTATCACCTAGGAAGTTCCAAGCTATTTAAGAAGTCGTGTCAGGAAAGCGGGATCAAAGGGCAAATATTGGAGCAGAAAACTCTCAAAAAGCTCTTATCACCATCTCAAAGGTCTTAGGAGCTCTGTGCCAGGAACCAGGGCAGAAACCAGTATATATATTTCCTACTCTCTCACACCAGTCCAAAAAAAAAAAGAGGTAAAGCCCTTATTCAAAAATTGTTATGAATTTCAGGATGGCAGGAAAGTGAAAGTGAAGGTGTTAGCTGCTCAGTCACGTCAGACGCTTTGCAACCCCATAGTCTGTCCATGCAATTCTCCGGGCAAGAATACTGCAGTGAGTCGCCATTGTCTTCTCCAGGAGGGAATCTTCCCGACCCAGGGATCGAACCTGGGTCTCTTGCATTGCAGGCAGATTCTTTACCACCTGAGCTACCAGATGGCAGGAACAGAGCATTAAACTAGAGCAGGGTCACAGGGTGCCCATCCTGGCCAATCCTCAAGGATGCCCTCTGGCTTGTCAATGTCCTGCTTGGAGGGCAGAGGTCAGGCCCCTTTGGCTGGACAGGGTGGGCAACCTGTCCGCTGGAGAAACCTGTAGGCAGAGAAGTGACCTCTGTCCTCTGAACAGGGCAGGTCCACTAAACCTCCCATTCTCCTGAGGCCGCTGCTCAGCCCATCACCCATCCTTGGCACAAATAAGCTTTTTTCTGACCTTCTTTGTAAGAGCAGAACCTAAAGCTTTCATCACTTGCCAGGGAGAGAAGCAGAGATGGCCTGAAGGAAGGCCGCCTAGTTGCCCCATACGGGAGGACTCCCTGGGACTTGGGTCTGTTCGGGTCTCTCACCACGTTCCTGGGAGACCAGATATACCACCAGGGCCCAGGACAGTTGAGAAGGAGGTGTGGATGTCAGAACTCACCCGGGTGGAATGGACACGGAGATGCTTGTTTGCAGCCCTGAAGCCTTGCTGGGCCCCCAGAAGACCTGGACTGTGGCCTTCATTCCAGGCCCTTCTCTTCCCCCATCTCCTATCCTGATTTTCCTTCTTAGTCCCCAGACATGTTTCCCATCAGGTCTACACAGCTCAGAGCACGAAATCTGCCTCCCAGGGACCCCTGAAGCTCTTAGGACCTCCTGGCTCCAGAGCCTGTGGCCCTCTGAGAGACAGCCCCAAGGCAGCGCTGCCTGAAAGAGCTGGGAGGTCAGGGACAGGGTCAGAAAGAGGCTCTGGCCCCCACCCCTGCTTTGCTTCCTGCCAGGGATGAGTGCAATGGAAGAAAGGTTTCCATCACTACGTGTCAGAGGGCAGGCCCCCTGACTTGGCCCAGCCCCATCACTGCACAGGTGAGGAGACGGGGTCCCAGAGGGCAAGGGGCCTGACCAGGTCCCTGACCCCACATCAGGGTTCTCTGCTCTCCCTTGCTCTCTGACTCCTTCCAGTCCAGAATCCTGGCAATGACCTCCTCCTGAGACCGCATTGCTGGGCTCCCTCCCTTACCCAGAGTCCCAGTGGGTGGACGCCCAGGACCCCACACGCATGCCTTGGTTTGCTCTTTCCTCTAAGCAAGGACCCCTGGAAATAATTCTAAAGCTCCTGCACCTCTGTACACGCAGCAGCTGAGGACACCGCTCGGAGATAGCCACTTTTGAATACTTTAGTAAAAACCCTTCTAAAATAAGGCAGCAGTCCCAGAGTTTTCTTATCTACTTATCTGGATTCTTATGCCACTAACTTACAGAGCATTCTGTGGGCAATCATAGAAATAAACCCTGGAGGGATTTTGTTCGTCGCAGATGGAAGTGCTTTCAATATTAAGAGAAACGTCATTTTAAACAATAAGCGGCAAGGAAGCCACGTTTTTTTGGTTGTTAGGTGTGATGCTGCTATGAACATCCGTATACAGGTTTTTGTGCTGACATGTGTTTTCATTTCTCTGAGACCCAGACTCAGTGGTGGTGCCTGGTGTCTTTCCAGGATCTGGTCCCACTCTCCTTGGGAGCAGGTTGTTGTCTTGCCAACTATTAGGGCCTTTAGGCATGGAGAAAACTGTTAAGAGTCAGTTGACTCGTGGGGTCTCCCTGAAGTTCCCTGGGCCCTTCCCTCACTCGTTCACTGGCATGAACCCTGGGGAGGGGGCCTGGGAGCAGGAGAAAGGCACGAGTCCTGCCTGGAGAGGCCCTCATCCTGCCGCGTGGGCAACGTCTCCCGCACAGACACGTTACGCTGCCCCTGGACACACACTCCGACGGAGCACGGCCCAGAATCATTTTCTCACCATTCACCTTCCAGGGGCAGTTTACGGCCCCTTGAGAGAATCATTCTCACCCCTTCAGGCCCCCAGGTCTGGACACTCCCCGGCGCAAAGCCCTGTGTCCTCACCAGACTGGGTGTGGATATTCCCATTTTGAAAGTTGTTGTTCAGTCACTAAGTCGGGTCCAAATCTTTGCGACCCCTTGGACTGCAGCACTCCAGGCTTCCCTGTCCTTCACTATCTCCTGGAGCTTTCTCAAACTCATGTCCATTGAGTCGGTGATGCCATCCAACCATCTCATCTTCTGTTGTCGTCCCCTTCTCCTCCTGCCATCTCCTTCTTTCCTGGCGTCAGGGTCTTTTCCAATAAGTCAGCTCTTGGTATCAGGTGGCCAAAGTATTGGAGCTTCAGCTTCAGCATCAGTCCTTCCAGTGAATATTCAGGACAGATTTCCATTAGGATTGACTGGTTTGATGCTAGTTACCTTCTGCAAAGAGCAAAAGTTCCTGGAGAGGCAGCTCCTCAGCACCGATGGATGGTACTACAGGCAGCACTCACACAGCCCTAAGCCAGTCAGAGGCAGTGGCCTCCGAGCTGAATTTTTCAAGGTTCTGTAGACCCACTGGCTGGTCTGCTCTTTGCAATAACCTCTGAACTAGAGATTCTTGTCCCAATTCTACTGACAAGAGGTGGAAGCTCAGAGGGGATGGAGGACTCTCTGAAGCCACACAATGACTGAGCTAAAAGCCAAGAGCTGAACTGAGGTTGGTCTTGGACCAAAATCCGGAGTCAGAGATGACAGAGGTGTCTCGTGTTTGCCCCCAGTGCTGGCTTGGCCCGAGTTCTGGCCTTCTGTCTGCATCATTAGGAAAGGGTTCGGTAGCTTCCTCATCACCCCATTGCCATTCCTTCTTGTGGGACAGTCTCACACCCACCGTCTCATTGTGCCCCTGATATCTAGGGGGTGTCAATTCTCTTTTTCAGGACCAGGAAGTGAGACATCACATAGGATGCCAAAAAGAGGCCAGGTGAGTCTAAGGAGCAAGAGATGACAATGCCTGGATCCCTGGGGGAGATGTCACTGGTGTCACCCTCTGAATGGTTGCAACCTGAACCTTTAGGGACAGAAGTTCAAGAGAGGAACAGCCCAGGGGCCAAGTCTCCAGTGGCCATAGGAAGCGCCACCCCCCACCCCCGGCTCCTCCAGGCCACGTCCCTCCAGGCTGTGCTCCCGAGGGGCTCCCCAGAGGGGTGTCCAGACCTAGGACCTCAACACTGACTGGGTGACTGGGGTCAGGTCAGGGTGAGGCAGGAGATAGATGGGACCCAGGCTGACCAGCTGGAATCTGTCCCCTGTAGATGGATATACCCTTAGCAAGAGCAAGGAGAAACTGAATCCTGTTTAGATGAAAGATAAAGAGACCATATATTTCTCATTCTTCAGGTCAAGGAGACACCCCCCGCCCCCATCCCCAACTACACATGCACAAAAAATTCCTTAGAGGTCAGAGAAGGTTTGTGCTAGAAAAAACCCTTCCTCTCTCACCCCACTGCTCATCCCTTTAGACCAATCACCCAGCAAGATACAGGAAGATGAGCATGGTCTTCTGGAAATAGAGCATCATCCTCTTCTACCAAAAACCTCTGCCAGTTTGTTTTGTTAAAAACTTGGGGAATATATATGAGAATGGACTTGAGAAAATTAGACTAGGAAGAAAGAAATAGAATTTTAGACTGTGCTGATTTTTATTAATGTGGTTGCACTGAGCAAAATTCTGGAGTCCTTGGGCTAGCCCGGGCACTGGGAACAATGCTGTTGGCTGGGCCATTGACTGGGAACTAGACCCAGTGTTGGCCTGAGATAAGCATTTGGAGATTTCTTGCACTAATGTGAGAATACCCGGTGGGTAATCTGCCTCATGAGGCCCCCCACCTCAGCCCTCACTGTCCCCTCTGAGGACGTAGAGGAGCCTCCCTTTACCTGTTGTCTGGGCAGTGCCAGCGTCCTGAAGAGAGATGTCATGAATGCCTTCCCCCAGCTGCTTGGGCAGCTGTAGGATTTGCTGTTGCTGAGATGGGCTCTGATTTCAAAGGAAATTACGGGATACCAAGTAGCAACACCTGACTTCCGGCCATCCTGGGATGCCTGGGACACAAATAGATGAGCAGCCTCTGAAGCCCTCCTTGGTCTGTGTGGCCAAGGACAGGTCGAGCCTAACAGGTGGAGACCGGGGTTGAGTCATCAGTATGCACACTCACAGTGCTTCACCAGCCCCCCACACCACAGAGCCCCTGAAATTAGAGAGAGGAATCTCCTTGAGGTAAACCTGCCTAAACCTCACCCAAGAGGCCATGGCCATTAACAGGGGATTGTGGAGGGAGTGATCGGAACCAAGATTCTAGGGGCTTGTCTGACACTAGTCCTGAGCTTTCAGGACTAAGGACCAGTTAGTAGGATCTGGGGACTACAGCCCTCCGGTCAGAGTACTGGCTTCTGGGGGTCATGTGACAAAACAGGTTTTTGACTGATTCCATCTTATAAGGGCCTCGTGGATCTGGGATCCCACCCCGTGGATAGACAAGTTGAAATCCCCACTGGCTTCCCATCTCCCAGGATGAGGATGGTCACAGCAGGAACCAGCTAAGTGCGTGTAGCTGAAGCTCCCTCTTCTTACAAAAAGTATCAAAGCAAGACTGCATCCCTGGTCAAGTCAGAGAGGCCATTTTCACCATCCAAGACTCAAATGATGCAGATTAATTATAGAGACCTCATCAAATTACCAAATTCCGTTGGATCATAGAAAAAGCAAGAGTTCCAGATAAACATCTACTTCTGCTTTGTTAATCACACCAAAGCCTTTGACTGTGTCAATCACAACAAGCTGTGGAAAATTCTTCAAGAGATAGGAATACCAGACCACCTTACCTGTCTCCTGAGAAATCTGTATGCAGGTCAAGAAGCAGCAGTAAGAACTCAACATGGAACAACAGACTGGTTCCAAATCGGGAAAGGAGTACATTAAGACTGTATATTGTCACCCTGTTTATTTAACTTATAAGCAGAGTACATCATGCGAAATGCCAGGCTAGATGAAGCACAGGCTAAAATCAAGATTGCCAGAAGAAATATCAATAACCTCACAAAGGCAGATGACACTGCCCTTATGGCAGAAAGTGAAGAAGAACTAAAGAGCCTCTTCCTAAAGTGAAAGAGGAGAGTGAAAAAGCTGGGTTAAAACTCAACATTCAAAAACCTAAGATCATGGCATCTGATCCCATCACTCCATGGCAAATAGATGGAGAAACAATGGAAACAGTGACAGATTTTATTTTCTTGGGCTCCAAAATCACTGCAGCCATGAAATCAAAAGATGCTTGCTCCTTGGAAGAAAACCTATGACCAACCTAGGCAGCATATTAAAAAGCAGAGACATTACTTTGCCCACAAAGGTCCATCTAGTCAAAGCTATGGTTTTTCCAGTAGTCATGTATGGATGTAAAAGTTGGAGATAAAGAAAGCTGAGCGCTGAAGAACTGATGCATTTGAACTGTGGTGTTGGAGAAGACTCCTGAGAATCCCTTGGACTGCAAGGAGATCCAGCCAGTCCATCCTAAAGAAAATCAGTCCTGGGTATTCATTGGAAGGACTGATGCTGAAGCTGAAACTCCAATCCTTTGGCCACCTGATGTGAAGAGCTGACTCACTGGAAAAGACCCTGATGCTGGGAAAGATTGAAGGCAGGAAGAGAAGGGGACAATAGAAGATGAGATGGTTGGATGGCATCACCGACTCAATGGACATGAGTTTGAGTAAGCTCTGAGAGTTGGTGATGGACAGGGAAGCCTGGCATGCTGCAGTTCATGGGGTCACAAAGAGTTGGACACAGCTGAGTGACTTAACTGAACTGAACTGAACAGAACTGAACTGAAGAGATCTCAGGATCCTGAAGGATGACAGTGGATTTTTGAAGTTTAATCAGATTACTTAAACTACAGCTTCTGTTCTCACTGTGCTCTTTTCTGATGAAGTAAACTTCTCCAGCTATGGCATCTGTGGGCAATTATTGACCTGGGAAAGGCCCTTTCTCTGTTTACATGTGCAGAGGGCACCAGAGATGGTCTGTTACCTGCAAGGTCTACAGTGTTCTTTTGCCATGAGACTGCTCTCTGAGTCCTTGCATGATTTGGTCACGGGGACTGTTACCAAACCAAATTTGGGTCTGCTCATCCAACACACAGTAAAACCAACCTGCTGACATGGGGTTGTTGTGAAGGAAAGTACAGTGTTGAAAGCAAGGCACTCAGGGTGGGGCCAAATGAGGAGAATGCGCAACTCATGCACAAAAAACCTGAGCTACCCGATGACTTCTGGGGAAGGGTTTGCAGAGGTCAGGTGAGAGAGAGGGTCCTGGTGTGCCTCATCAGCTCGTGGACATTCTTTGATTGGTTAATGATGAGATAACTGGGTGACGTTTCAGTTCAGTTCAGTTCAGTTCGGTCACTTAGTTGTGTCTGACTCTTTGCGACCCCATGAACTGCACCACGCCATGCTTCCCTGTCCATCACCAACTCCCAGAGTTCACCCAAACCCATGTCCATTGAGTCAGTGATGCCATCCAACCATCTCATCCTCTGTCGTCCCCTTCTCCTCCCACCCTCAATCTTTCCCAGCATCAGAGTCTTTTCAAATGAGTCAGATCTTTGCGACAGGTGGCCAAAGTATTGGAGTTTCAGCTTTGACATCAGTCCTTCCAATGCACACCCAGGACTGATCTCCTTTAGGACGGACTGGTTAGATCTCCTTGCAGTCCAAAGGACTCTCAAGAGTCTTCTCCAACACCACAGTTCAAAAGCATCAATTCTTCGGCATTCACCTTTCTTTATAGTCCAACTCTCACATCCATACATGACCACTGGAAAAACCATAGCCTTGACTAGACGGACTTTTGTTGACAAAGTAATGTCTCTGCTTTTTGATATGCTATTTAGGTTGGTCATAACTTTCCTTCCAAGGAGTAAGTGTCTTTTAATTTCATGGCTGCAATCGCCATCTGCAGTGATTTTGGAGCCCAGAAAAATAAAGTCAGCCACTGTTTCCACTGTTTCCCCATCTATTTGCCATGAAGTGATCGGAGCAGATGTCATGATCTTATTTTTCTGAATGTTGAGATTTAAGCCAACTTTTTCACTCTCCTCTTGCACTTTCATCAAGAGGCTCTTTAGTTCTTCTTCATTTTCTGCCATAAGGATGGTGTCATCTTGGGACTCTCAATCATTAACCTTCTGGTTCCAGCTGGTCGGGGGCTACATGTTGGTGATCACCATGTAGCTAATTTCTCCACTTGATGCAAGAATTGCTGGTTTAGTCACTAAGTCGTGTTTGACTCTTTTTCAACTCTGTGGACTATAGCTTGCCAGGCTCCTTTGTCCACGGGATTCCTCAGGCAAGAATACTGGAGTGGGTTGGCCATTTCCTTCTCCATTGGATCTCCCCAATCCAAGGATCGGATCCCCATCTCCTGAAATGACAGGTGGATTCTTTAATACTAAGCCACCAGGGGAGTTAGTATCTGTAAAACAACTCACGACTATGGCTCAGGATATGATCTACAGCCTTTGAGGAGGAACTAGAGATTCTTGCCTTTTTCTTAATGGCTAAACTACTGTTCTTTGGTCCTGCTTGACTGTTTTCCTTTGTTTCTACATTTTCTCATTTCTCTGATTAACTTTGCTGTTTGGAATTTGGGGAAGACCTAGAAGGCTAAAGCTTTTTTACCAGCGAGAGGCCAGAGATGAGAGGGGAGTGAGGAGGAGGAGTCTGTCTCTGGGAAGGCTTCGCAGAGTCCTGCTCAGTTTTAGGTTTTGAATTGTTCCAGAAATTATCAGGCTGGACCATTACATTGATGGGACCTGGTGGGCAGGAAGGATCAGGTGTCATCTAGATGCTTTAGGAAAGCACGTGCGTACCAGAGGATTTAACAAACCCCTCCTGTCTGAGCGAAGTTTCTGGAACTGATAGGCACATCCACTCCATACTGAGGAAGAGGCACAAAGCATGAGGAATCCCTATGGATTTTGGAGACAACATATATTCCATTTCCACGGGCTACTCTGTCCCACTTACTAAATAGCCTTAACCACAGGCTCTCTGTTTTACTCTGTGGCCAGAGTAAAACAAGGCTTCCTGGATGACTCAGGCCTCCAGGCAGGGAATTCTGCCATTTGGCCCTGATGGTCCAGCAGAGTCAGGGATGCCCAAGTGTCCGTGTGACACCAGAAGGCGATGAAGGGTCCTAGACCAGCCCTGGTGGAGGAAGCACAGCACAGATGCCCAGCATTTCAGAGCCAAGCAATGCTCTCATCTGTCATCAGCAGGTAACTGTTCTCCATTTGAGAAACAGGTCCTAGGCTGAATGTCAGCCACTGGAGATGCCAAGTAACCATGAGCCAGCGCGAGGCATCTTGAACGGAGTGTGGTCTGAGCCATCGAGCTATAGGTTGGGCGTGCCCAGCCGTAATTAATCATCAGGGAGGTGGTTGTACACGACTGGGCTTGAGAAGATCCCGGAGGCGCAGGTAAGTTGAATGGACAGGTGGCTACCCTCCCAGTGCACCAGCTCCTGTAGCGTTACTGCCTCACCCCAGGCCCATCCCATGTTCCACTGGGGAGTCCTTGTGGCCAGTCGTGTTCCCCCCCAGGATGGCTGTAACAAAGAAACCACAAACTAGGAGACTCAAAACATAAATTTATTGTCCCACAGATCTGGAGGCCAGAAGTCGGAAATCGAAGTGCTGCTTCTGAAACCGCAGAGGAGAATCCTCCCTAGTCTCCTCCAGCTTCTGGTGGTGCTCGGCAATCCTCATCTTTCCTCGGCTGGGAGATAGCAACCTCTGCCTCTTACATCTGCCAGCATCACTCCAACACCTGCCTCTGTGGTCCCTTCGTGTGTCTGTGTCTCTCCTCCTCTTATAAGAACCCCAGTCATTATTGGAGGAGGGGCCACCTTCTTCCAATACCATCTCACCTAAACTAAATATGGGCTTCCCTGGTGGCTCAGTGGTAAAGAATCTGCCTGCCAAGCAAGAGACGCGGGTTCGATCCCTGGGCCAGGAAGGCTCCCGGGGGAAGGAAATGGCTACCCACTCCAGTATTCTTGCCTGGGAAATCCCATGGACAGAGGAGCCTGGCGGGTACAGTCCACAGGCTTGCAAAAGAATCGGACATGACTTAGTGACAACAACAAAACTAAATACGTGAGTAATTAACTTATTTCTAGACAAGTCATATTCTGAGGTTCTGGAGGTTAGGACTTAACAGTATCCTTTTAAGGGTGGACACTATTCAGCCCAGGACACCAGTGGACTGAGAGGGGATGTCTGAGCCTGGTTTAAGGATGGCTCAGCCTGGCCAGCTGATGCCAGCACTTGCCAGGGTAGAGTCCTTCACATGGCAGACTTCCGTGGGCAGAGCCCTGAAGGCAGGGAACCCCATCTGCAGGGAGGCTGAGCAGCACCAGGCGGTCCCCGTCAACAGTGAGGCTAGACCCATCGAAACCTGGTTCCCTGGTTGTCCAGAAACCCGCTAAACTAGCCAATGCCCAAATATCTTTGTGTTTGAACTAGCAAGAAGAATCAGTGTTACGGCGACAAAGAACCCCATGATACAAGTACTCCTTTGGAGATCAGGAAAAACAAACAAATAAAGATTCATCTAAGAGCTTCCTAAGGGGAGCTGATGCCAGAAGGAGGATCATAGGGGAGGTAAAGGAGAACGGGCCAAGGGGACAACAGTCTGTGGGCCGATTTGTACACTGGCTGCCCTGTTTTCACCCAAGCCATCTATCTGCAGAGAGAGAGGAAGAGAGAGAAAACGCAGGGTTTAGAGCTGGCCTGGTTCTCTGAACCTCTCAGCCTCGGTGCCTTAGCCGATGAGAGGCCATGAATTCCAGTTGAAATATTGCTCACCGGACCTGTCTCCTCCAGGCCATGCGCCTTGCTAGCTACACACACACAGGAGATGGTCAGGATCCAGGTTTCGTGGGGCTTGAAGCATACTCAATCTGGGAAGCCCTACTTGGGAAGAAGTTTAACACATAACGGCGAGGCCAACACTGTGGGCTTTGTTCTGGAAAGTGGAGAAAGCCCTGGGGGAAATGCAGCTGGAGAGAGAACTGTGAGAAGTCAGATCCAACCAGCAGCCCTCGGAACACTGAGGGTGCAACCCCCTGGGCAGGGGAGTGTGTCTGGGACCACAAGACCCGGAGAAGGCCTGCAGAGGGGCTGGTGTGTGTGTGTGTGCACCCGGAGGTGCTGGACCCTCTTGGGTACTCACCTTTCCCTCAGGGAGGGGAGGAGAGAACCAGAAAGGGCCGGATCTGGGGGCCTCAGGTCTGAGGGAGACAGCCCGCCGGAGTGATTACAGGAGAAAATGATTCTGGCAGGAACACGGTGAGTAAATTAAAGGGAAAGCGACTCAGTGAGGCAGGAAGTCAGAGAGGCTGGCTCCTGGCTGCCCTGGGCGTGATGAAGAGATGACACTGGCCCAGGCCGTAGAATGCAGCTATTATACCCGATGAGGGGGCGGGGGCAGGGGGAGGGTAGGCAGAGCCTGGTGGCGGCCCCAGCGATCTGGGCCAAGGGGAGAGAAGGGAATTCCATGTGTGGGATCAAGGAATCTGCAGGGGAAGGGAAGGGGGCACCAGACAGAATGAGGAGGAGACGGCACGAGCAGGTCTCTCCTCACCAGGCCCTCGCATCCATTAGCCACGATCCCTCGGGATGAGACATCAGCTCATAGGATCAGGCACTGGCAGGTCAAAGATGCTTTGGAACCAACTCTAGAACATAGACCTGTCATGAGGCTTCTCTCCCCACAGCTGCTGTTTTCGGAGCTCCACAGCGGGGCTCACGTCCTTCTGCTCATTTGTCTAAAGTGCCTTTTGCCCATTTCAGCCCCTTAAAAAAAAATCTCTGCATCAGAGACCACAGCGGTAGTGCTGGGAGCGGTGCCTGGGGCTGGATAATAGAAGGAGGACTGTGAGTGGTCCCCCAGCTGTGCTCCCCAGAGAAGGACATCTTTCTTCACTGGGGGCAAAGGTGTCCTCCACGGCTGAGCCAGTGAGAGGTGGCCCCGTCCCGGGAGTTCTTTCTCCTCATTTCCAGACTGGGTGGCCACCTCGGCCACACTCGAGGTCCCCTAACCTGTATGCACCCCAGCTCCACTCCCCCCAGACCACCCCCCACACTCTCTCCAGCTTTCCTGTGCCCTGAGTCCTAGGGGAGAGCATGGCCCACCCACACACCAGGAATATGGTGGGGGGAGACCCAGAAGGGGAAAGAGCAAGGCGAGAATGTAGGAAACGGCTCTGATTAGGCCGGGGGTCACCCCAGAGTGAACCCTCCAGTAGATCTGTTTCTGAGTCCAGGCATTCTGAATCGAAGGACGGGCCAGCCTGAGTCCACACTGTTCCAGCAGGAAAACCTGGTAAGCATAGCCCTGTGCTCCCACTGCACAGGTGGGCACACTGAGGCCAGAGCTGGGACCTAAACTCGTCTTCTCGGCCTTGCTGACCTTTCTGAACACTCTTACCTCCCACCCCTGGGGTTTCAGGCTGCCCATGGAGCCTGCATCCTTCACTGCAGCGCGAGTGCTAGTCGCTCAGTCTAGACTAGCCACAATTTGCGGCTAGTCAGACACTTGCACAATGTCTGACTCTTTGCCACCTTGTAGACTGTAGCCAGGCTCCACTGTCTATGGAATTCTCCAAGCAAGAATACTGGAGTGGGTTTCCATATCCTTCTCCAGGTAATCTTCCTGAGCCCCAGATCAAAGCTGGGTCTCCTGCATTGCAGGGAGCATTGCAGGCAGATTCTTTACCATCTGGGCCACCAGCAAGCCCTCTGTGCAAAAAATAAATCAGAAGCCCTGCACCTGCACCCAAGAGGGAGAAGGCAACGGCACCCCACTCCAGTACTCTTACCTGGAAAATCCCGTGGATGGAGAAGCCTGGTAGGCTGCAGTCCATGGAGTCACTGAGGGTTGGACACGACTGAGCAACTTCACTTTGACTTTTCACTTTCGTGCATTGGAGAAGGAAATGGCAACCCACTCCAGTGTTCTTGCCTGAAGAATCCCAGGGACGGGGGAGCCTGGTAGGCTGCCGTCTAGGGGGTCGCACAGAGTCGGACACGACTGAAGTGACTTAGCAGCAGCAGCACCCAAGAGAGAGAGCAGAGCTCAGCCCTTGGTGAGAGCTCTCAAAAAATGGAGGAATTGGAATAATGCAGAACTCACTAAACATCTGATCTGAGGTTCAGCAAGCCTATGGACAGCACAGCCCAAAGTGCTGGACTCCCATGAGAAACCGGCAGCGAGATGCCCTTCCGGCTGTGGCCTCCCATGGCCTGTAGCTGCAGTGTCCATCTGCCAGCTGGCAGGAGGTGCAGCTGGGTCCCCGGGGGTTTGTCCCAAACCCAAAAGTCAGCCCGGGGCAAAGAAGCACAGGTCTGCCCACCTCCTCTCCCTGCCTCTTCCTGCCCTAATGGGCTGTCTCCTGGGTGCCATTCCCTGAGCACCACTCTAAGTTAATAATTCAGGTGCTTTTTATGATTATGAGAGTTATCTGTGCTCATGAGAAACTTGGAAAATAGAGAAAGTGAATGAAGGAGACAAAGATCACTCATAATTGCACATGTGAGCAATCACAGTAGAGGTGTGGGGTCTCCCTCTAGTTTCTTTGTTTTTCAGTGTATAAAGGTCACTTTTTAAAAAATCATCTCTTGGTAAATGTCACATTGCACTTGAAAATATTTGGGTTATTTTCAAATAACTTCTGATATTGATTTCTGACATAATTCCACAGTGATAAGACAATAGACTCTATGTGATTTCAATACCTTTAGACCATGGAATTTTTGCACCTTGCTTTATGTCCTTGGATACGTGTCTCCTAGTTTAGAGTCTATGGGACCTTGAATAGAATTTGTATCCTGCTGTTGTGTAAAATTTGTATAAATCTTAACCATGCTGAATTGGTTCATGGTGCTTTTTAGGTCTGCCATATCCTTCTGCTTTTCTGTATAATCATTCTATTAATTTTTGAGTTTGTTTCTGAAACTCCCACTAAAAATCTTAATTTATCTACTTAAAAATAATTGTAATATATAGTAAAATTCTATGTAACCTTATGCTGTATTTTCCAAGTCTCTTGTAAATGTGTTATCACACTTTCACAACTTAAAAATAAAAAAAAGAAAGAGGAAAAAATAGTCATACTGAAATCACATTGCCTCCTGTTTTGTGTGCTGGGTTTTTGTTGTTGTTTTGTTTTTGGTAACTGAATATACTGTTCTGTGGATTTTCTCACATCAATAAACATTATCTAAATGCAGCATTCACTTTAAAAAAAATCCTAGATTTTTGGAGAGGTTGTGGCACCTGTGGTGCCTGGGACATGGTGAATTCCCAGGGCCAAACAAATGCCTACATAAAAATGCCACTTGGTCCCTGCATTCCACAACTGCCACCCCTGAAAGCTGGCTGCTCTCAGCTCTGACTAGGGCCAAGGAAGTCAGACACGAGAGATTTGGAGGCTCTTGTGTAATGAGGAGGGGGCTGAAGACACTGATTTAGGGATACATGTGCGTTATCCCATCAGCCCACACAGCCAGCCTGTCCTACGGGGCAACAGATCAGAGATGGCCTATTTCCCCCAGTATTTGTCCCCTTTCCTCCTTAGCATTGTTGTTCGGTTGCTCTTTCTGACCCCATGGGCTGCAGCACATCAGGCTTCCCTGTCCTTCACTATTTTTAGGAATAAGGATCCTAATTTTATCTGGACACACAGTTGCTGCAATCAAGATTATGTTCCTCAGAATCCCCTGTTGCCAAGTAAGGCATGTGACAAATTCTGTCCAAAGGTTTGTAAGCTAATGTGTTGTGTGTGGCTTCCTGGACGTGTCCTTCTATGAGAGTCAGAGAGCCCTTCTGTGCTCCTTACTCCTTCTTGCTAACTAGAAACAGGGCATGATGGCTTGAGCTTGGCAGCCATATTGGGCCTTGAGGTGAAAACGTCTTACTGAGGGTGGCAGAACAGCAAGAGAGAAGGGGCCCAGGTCCCTGAAGGTTGTGAAATCACCCTGCCAGACTGGGACTACTTACTTGTAGAATTTTACATGAGAGAGACATTTCTATCTTGCTTTTTAAAAAAAGTAGTGGCAAGACTTTTGGAGCCCTGAGCCCTCTTCGTAGTTTCCTGCTATTAGGGAATGTTGTTAACATTTATTGATGCCACCAGGCTTATTATATACCTTCTTCAATTAAGTTGAATGTAATTTAGCTTAATTTAATTTTCCCAACAAACCTCCAGAGTTAATATTATATAAGTATTCTAGAGATGAAGAAACTAAGGTTCAGAGAAGCTGAGGAACTCGTCTAAATCACATAGACAATGACAGAGCCTGACTTCCCAATTTCTCTTCTCACTCTCCCTTACTGCTAAATTCTCCTGGCTTCATTTGATTTTGCTTCTGAAAAGAACTGTACCTAAGAAAGTCAAGTTCACTCGTGGTGACTTTATTTTCTTATTTTCTGCCAGCCTCACATTTGAGGTGAGGTTCCAGAAACTGAACCAAATTTCAGGGAGTTGAAGGAAAACTTGAATCATGTTTTAATATTGGTAAATTATTTTCTTTCTCTACTTAAGACAAAAAAAAAAAAAAAAGCCCGTCATCAGCTATAATAAATCCAACTCAATTACCCTTATTATAGTGATTACTGTTCATGCCACTCTAATTGGCTTCTCTCGGCATTTTCATTAAGAACCTGTATCTTCAAAGGTTTATAATGCAGACACATTTTTACTTGGAGCTGAAATTTGGCTTTGACGGCCAGATTGGGAACCCAGGCGCCGGAGGTGCTGCTGCTGAAGAAGCAGCCCGACCTCCGAGCCGGCCCCTGCGCCTCGGATGGTGCCAGCAGTTCTGCCCGAGGGCCGGTCTCTCTGCGTGCTCGTCCCCACACGGGGCTGAGTCTTGGTGAGACAACCCCCTGGGCTTGTCGGAGAGCAGTGTGGCCATGGCGGCTAAGGCCAGGCTCCAGCAGGGAGCTAGCAGCTCATCTCGCTGTGAAACAACCCCTCTGTGGGACCCACCCTGTGTAGTGGAAGGGGGAATAAGAAAGCCTGGGTTCAGTCCTCGCTCTGCTGTGATCTCGGGTACCTAGTGCTTGGCCTTTTGGATGCCTGTGTCCCCATCTTCAGAGTGGACAATAGTTGTGAGGCTCAAGTGAGATGATTTCTATTTTATTTATTTATTTGGCTGCACCAGATCTCAGTTGCGGAATGTGGGATCTCCCGTTGTGGCATGTGGGATTTATTAATAATTCCCTGATCAGGGATTGAACCCCGAGCCCCCTACATTGGGAGCATGGAGTTCCCACCACTAGACCCCCAGGGTAGTCCCCTTGAATGAGATTCAACATGGAAAGCACTTAACGAAAGAGCTGCATAAATGTGAGTCTCTATTATGGACCCCAAGGCTTTTCTCTCTCTCTCAAGAGGGAAGCTAGGACAGGCTGGTTTTCTGGGCCCACAGAGACATAAACGAGAGCCAGTTCTGCCAGGGGGGCATTAGGCCATCAGGAGAGGCAGCCTGCTCTCAGGTGTAAGGTTCCCAGACAGTCAAGGGGCTCCTGCAGAGCTCTGGCAAGGCTGGGTGCTCCCCTTAGAATGCCCTGAGTTCGAATCCCACCACTCCATTTATTCTGGGCAAATCATTCAGTTTCTCTTATACCCACTTTCCACTTGCAGAAAAAAATGCAGATAATAATATTCACTTGTATAAAATACAGGCTGGCACAGGCTGGCCCGCCCCACAAAAGACCTATTGTGAGTAGCGATGGGCAACGTTGCTGGATTCAGAGAGACTGGTGAGCAGGGCAGGAACCGGCCCTGCCGACACTTTGATCTCAGCCCCAAGCTCGTCTGGGACCTCTGGCCTCCAGACCTGTGAGAATAACCTGGGTATTTCAGTTGGTAAAGAATCCGCCTGCAATGCAGGAGATCCCGGTTCGATCCCTGGGTTGGGAAGATCAGCTGGAGAAGGAAAAGGCTACCCACTCCAGTATCCTGGCCTGGAGAATTCCATGGATTGTAAGTCCATGGGGTTGCAAAGAGTAGGACACGACTGAGTGACTTTCACTTTCACTTCGAATCCAGGGTCAGTTTTTACAGCAGCTAGATAGAGCAAAAGAAATGGCAACCCACTCCAGTGTTCTTGCCTGGAGAATCCCAGGGACGGCGGAGTCTGGTGGGCTGCCGTCTATGGGGCCGCACAGAGTTGGACACGACTGAAGCGACTTAGCAGCAGCAGCAGCAGACAGAGCAAACTGATCCAGAGGTGAAGTGGACTCACTGGGACCACAGGTCAGTCTGCTGGGGTGGGGACTTGACCCCGTGTCAGTGTGCCCCCCTCCCCGATCACCCCTGCAGGGGTCACACCCCCTGCCACCACTCCCCAGACCCAGGAGTTGCTACGCGCAGCCCACGAATTGCAGCACCCTCCCAGCAGGCTGGACTTGGCACGAGAAGCCACCAGCACCTGGCAAGATGGGCCCCTGCAAGAGGGGCCTTACAACGTACATGAGGGGGTCTGTGTCTTCCAGCACAGTGCCTTTGACCTTAGCAATGACCCCAGCATCAGCAGCCACTCACCCTGGGGCCTCAGTTCTCCACCCAGGCCGCGGGGCTGCCTGAGCCTCCTGGCCTCCGCTCTGGTCATTTTGGACCCCCCAACTCCGCTTCCCCCACCTTTCCCTGTGTGTTTGCCTCCCCTCCTCCATGCTAACTCCCTCCATCCTCCCCTGACCACGCTGGGGCCTGGAAGCCCCTTCCTGGCTTACCCGGCCTCCCTGGATGTAGCGCTTCATCCCAGGGAGATGCTGGCCTTCCGCATGCCCACCCCTCTTCTCTCCTGGACCGTCAGTCCCTCCAGGGCACCGAATCCTGACTGCTCGAGTAGGGGGCCCCACACCCTCACTCCTTCATTCGTCACTGGTTCTTCACTCCATAAAGTTACCTGAAAACTCACCCCCCCCCCGAGCCATAGTGTCTCCATGCTGCGGATACATCCGTGCGCACGTCGAGAAAGATCCCTCCCTGGGGGGAGTCTCGCTCCAGCTGGGGCAGACCTGCAGCAAAGTACCAAGGAACGGCCGGCCATGGAAGACAGAGGGGCCAGAGCAGGTGGGAGGCGATAGGGCCCACGTGGGGTCTCAGTGATAAGATGGCTCATTACGTCGACCTTGCAAATGAAGGATAAAATCACAGTGATCGGTGAGACTGACCAAAGTGCCCAAATGGCATCCTGTTATCTCACTGGTGCCTATCTTCTCAAAGCTGTGCGACATCCAGATTCCAGACCTCCGGCTACGTGACCATCCTTACAGAGAATTCTTCATTGGTGGGATATAAGGAAGACTCTGCCAGAAAGGGAGGACACTGATGCTCCTTAAGAGCCAGTCACCCTCTCTTTTCCCTCTAATAGGTTTCCCTTTTCTTGCCTAACTGCCCGGCTCGCTCTCTCTTTCTCTGCTCTTTCCCAGCCCTTCTTCCTGGGAGGGCTGCTGGGGAGAGGGGGGCAGCACTGAGAAACAGGGGTCCCGGCAGAGCAGAGGTGGACGTGGGGGAGTGCGCCAAGGCGGTGTCTGGGGACTGTCATGGTGGAAGGAGCATGATGCAAAGGCCTGAAGGCTGCCTGTGTGTTTGAAGAACAGAAGGAGGCAGGTGAGAGGCAGGTGGGCAGTCAGGGGGCCTACAAGTTATAGGCCAGGCTGTGTGGTCCCTGCTGCTCCTGAAGTGACGCTGACTCATGTGGAAAACAGATGGGAGAAGCCCCTTCTGCGCTTCTCCTATGTTCCAGCCTCCCAGGGGCAGAGGCAGTACGGGGAGCAGGGGGTGTAGGCACAGCGGCTGGCAGGGTTCCCACTCCAGCATAATCAGAGCCGAGTGCGGAAGGGTGGGCAGGGAGCTGAGAGGGGACAGGTAAGGCCCTGACTCAGCTGCAGACCTCTTTCCAGGCCAGCGACAATAATGGCTAACCCTGGGTGAGGGTTGCTCAGAGAGGGCCTGCACCAGGCCAACACCCTCACAGCGACGCTTCCAGAGGTCTTATGCTTTTTGAGAATGGGAAACAGGAACAGAGAGTTTGACCAGCTTGCCGGGATCACAGAGCAGGTAAGCAGAACTGGGACCCAAACCCAAGGGCACAGGATGGCGGTCTTTTTTTCTTTTTCCCCAGATCTCTGCATCACATGTGACTGTGTGGACCACGCTGTCTTTGTCTTCTTCTTTTTAAAAAATAATTATTAATTTATGTATTTGGCTGTGTCATCCAGGATCTTTTGTTGCGGCACACGGACTCTCTACTTGTGAGGCATGGGGTTTCGGAGTGGGTGGGCTCAGTAGTTGCGGCACTGGGGCTTAATTCAGTTCAGTTTAGTTGCTCAGTCGTGTCTGACTCTTTGAAACCCTGTGGACTGCAGCATACCAGGCTTCCCTGTCCAAAGCAGCTCCCAAAGCATGCTCAAACTCATGTTTATCGAGCTGGTGATGCCATCCAACCATCTCATCCTCTGTTGTCCCCTTCTCCTGCCTTCAATCTTTGCCAGCATCAGGGTCTTTTCCAATGAGTCAGTTCTTTGCATCAGATATTGGAGCTTCAGCTTCAGCATCAGTCCTTGCAATGAAAATTCAGCACTGATTTCCTTTAGGATTGACTGGTTGGATCTCCTTGCAGTCCAAGGGACTCCCAAGAGTCTTCTCCAATACCACAGTTCAAAGCATCCATTCTTCTGGGCTCAGCTTTCTTTCTGGGGCTTAGTTACCCCTAGGCATTTGGGAGCTTAGTTCACCAGCCAGGGATCTGAACCTGTGTTCCCTGCATTGCAAGGCACATTCTTAACCACTGGGCCACTAGGGAAGGCCTGGACCACACACTCTCCTGAGAGGAGGACTTGCCCGTCCCCTTCCTATTCCGTGGGTCATTCCAGCTTTATCTTCTTACGCCTCATTCTCTTCAGTATTCCAGCTCTGGGGCTCTGTCTTGAGCCCACGGATCCTCCTCTCCTGATTTCTGCTCAAGCTCTGGGGCTCCTGCCTGCCTGCCAGTGATTCCTGAACCTCCACGTTCAGATGCTTCTCGGTCCCCCACAGTGGTGTCCATCCCCTGGGCAGCTGGACATCTCCACGTGGACGTCCCACCCACACCACAAAAATGCCTCTTTCAGGACTGCCTCCTGACATCTCCTCCTGCCCCAGGCCACTAACACCTTCTGAGCCAGGGCCCTGGAGGTCTTCTTGCCTGCGGACTCTCACATGTAACACCCAGGCCATCACCCACCCCTCCCAGTTTTGCCTCCTAAATTTGAGGGCTCTCTTCCTATTCCCTTCTTCCCTTTGGCTCCTCCTACATAAGTAATTACAATAGCCTCTACTATGCTCCGGCTCCCTCCATGCCACTGCCCATGGGTCCCTCCCTATCGCCCGTGCATCAGTCGGGACCCTGCTGGAATGCACCCCCTCACGGCCAGTACCCAGCACCACCCAGACATACCCCCTGCTCCCTCCAGGGTGAGTGCGGCTGCCTGACAGAGGCTGGTCCACGTCCCCAGCCTCAGCTGGCCTCCCTCCAATAAGAACACTTGGTCCTGGCTGTCTGCCCCGTCACATTGTTCGCGCACCTGCGCCTTTGTTCAGGCAGCCCCCCGGCGACATGCCCTTCATCTCCTCCCTCCACTTGGCTGATAGCTACTCTGCCTTGGACCAGGAGCACCTCTCTCACTGACCCTCCTGCCTTCCCGGGTAATGCCAGGTGTGTTCTTTCAGCAGGAAGCAGATTGCCAGGGAGCCCAGAATGGGCAGGCTCTGTACAACGGGAGCTGGCCCGTCTTAGTCTCTCCAGGTCCACTGGGTGCCATTCAGGACCAAGTGTTGTGTGATGTCTGGTTCTAAATTCACGAGGAGACTGATTTGCCAAAACCACCTCAAAGGCTGTGATAACCCGGGCATCCTTGGACCACCGGTGGGTCTCCTTCTTCCCCGTCCTTCCTCCCCTGAGTGGGGTCTTTCCAAAGTCCTTCAGATGGAGTGACTTTTCTGCTCGAAAGAATGGTCCACAACTCTGCAGGCACCAAGCCCAGGGCTTGGCTTTCAGGCCCTTATCATCCGGGTCTGGCCCTTCAGGCCAGCCTTGCCGCCGCTCTCCTTGCCACGGCTGCACGGGCTGTTTTCTCTTGCCAGGAGTGCCCTGTCTGGCTCCTCTGTCCACTGGGGCATCCCTATTGGGCACCTTGCCCTAGGGTAGGCAGTCGGGGTAAAAAGTTGAAATTTTACATAACCTCCTTCTCCTTCTGCCTCTGTAACTCAGCTTGCCCCTTGCAAAGACTAGACCATGTAGGTCACGTAGTCTCAGAAAGTGGGGACTTGCGATACTAGAAACTGCGGTTTATCTCACTCACCCTTGTCCTGCTCTTTGCAATCGCCCAGCCCCTGGAAATCTGCTTAATCATGCCTGTCCAGGCCAGGCATCCCCTTTCCCATCTTGACTGCTGTTCCTGCGTGCGCGAAACCCCTTAGTTTAAACTAGCCTGTTAACAACTAGTATTGCCCACTACCGTCTGTCTATAAAAACTCTGTAATTCCTTAGTTCAGGGCTCAGAGCTTGGAGTGTTAACTCCTCCGGGCCCGCCGGTGTAATAAACCCGAGTTCTCCATCTCTCCGGGTGTGGTGCTTGGTTTCTCGAGCGCTGGTTTCTGCAGCAGGGGTAAACTGTGACCTAGGCATGGCCCTGCCCTGGAGACCCACGAATCCAGGACCACTGTGCTCAGCACTGTATTGTTTGTGTTCATTCACTGAATCAACGAGTGAGTCAATTGATAAGATAAACAGATGACTGAATTCAAAGAAAGTGCCCTGGGAGAGCAGGAAGGAAGAGATTAAGGAGTGTATAAGCAATGTGCTTTGGGGCATCCCATGGCGTGGGGAATGGGGTGGGGCAACAGTATAATGTGTGACAGAAGGAAGGTCTGAATGCAGTTTGTTACAGAAGAATTGATGCTTTTGAACTGCGGTGTTGGAGAAGACTCTTGAGAGTCCCTTGGACTGCAAGGAGATCCAACCAGTCTATCCTAAAGGAAGTCAGTCCTGGGTGTTCATTGGAAGGACTGATGTTGAAGCTGAAACTCCAATATTTTGGCCACCTGATACGAAGAGCTGACTCATTTGAAATGACCCTGATGTAAGCAGAGATTGAAGGCAGGAGGAGAAGGGGACAACAGAGGATGAGATGGTTGGATGGTATCACCGATGCAATGGACATGAGTTTGGGTAAACTCCAGGAGTTGGTGATGGACAGGGAGGCCTGGTGTGCTGCGGTTCATGGGGTCACAAAGAGTCGGACACGACTGAGCAAATGAACTGAACTAAACTGAACAGACTCAAGGTCCTGTCACCTCTCCACCCAGATTCTTATATAGAAGCTCTAAGCGCTCCGCCACAAAGGGACAGTATTGGAGCTGGGGCCTTTGGGAGTAATGTTTAGATGAGATCGTGAAGGTAAAGCCCCCATGATAGGATTGGGGTCCTTATTAAAAGATAGACTATCATGCAGTCTCCATCAGTGAAACCAGCATGAAGGTGGCCATCTACAAGCCGAGAAGTAGACCCTCACCAGGAACTGAATCTCTCAGCACCTGGATCTTAGACTTCCAGCCTCCAGAACTGTGGGAAATCAGTGTCTGTTGCTCAAGACACCCTGTCTACTGTATTTTGTCATAACAGCCCATGCAGACTAATACATAGGTGAAATGCCACAGTCACACAAGCTGATAGAAAATGGCCTTATATGAAGCACACCTACATTGAGTGGACAACAGGCATATACATCCCCAGATATCCTGGGAATGTGCCCATAATGGATGCTCTGGGCTCTGGGGCTGACCATGCCCTGGGATCTCAGAGGGACCTTCCAAGTCTTCATGCCCTTTGCTGAAGCTGTCACGCAGACTCCCAACTTCCTCCTCCATTCATCCTCACTGACCTGATGCAGCTCTGACCTTGATCAAACATGCCCCAAGCTTAACTCAAGTCTCCTCATATCCAGTCCGTTGAGGAACTTCTTTTTTTTTACTTTTGGGAGCAAAAACATACATTTGAAAATTATAGAAAAATATTAAAATTACTTGTAGTCACACAGTTTGGAATTAGTTATGGTTAAATTTTGTTGTATTTCTTTCCATTTTGGTCCCAGTATTTTCCTATAGGCATTTCCCCACAAATTATATCATGCTATAGGTGTGATATCATGCTGCTTCATTCTTTGGTGTGATTGTTTAGCTTCACTTATACCGTGAGTATCTTCAGCGTGTCAGTAGCTGTTTTGTGGATTTTGATGTTTCACTCCTTCATTCATTCAGCAAAGGCAGATTCTGGACCAGCTGAGCTTGTGCTGGACCAAAATGGAAAGAAACACAACAAAATTTAACCATAACTAATCAAACAGATGCGGTTCCCGCCCTTGAGCAGGTTCCTGCCCAGTGGGAGAGCTGAGCGGTGCATGGTCATTTGAAGGGTGACAAGCATTATGAAGGTGGATGTTCTGGGTGCCGAGGAGAGGCACACTCACCTGTCAGGAGCTTCTGTCAGGACCCAGTGTTGAACTGAGACCATCTGGAGGCTGTGCTGTATGAGCTACTCAGTCATGTCTGACTCTGCAACTGTAGCACGCCATGGACTGTAGCCTGCCAGGCTCCTCTGTCCATGGAATTCTCCAGGTGAGAATACTGGAGCGGGTTGCCATGCCTTTCTCTAGAGGATCTTCCCAACCCAGGGGTTGAACCTGGATCTCCTGCATTGCAGGCAGATTTTTTTTTTTTTTACCCCTGAGCCACCAGGGAAGGCTGTGGGGAAGCATCTAAACCAGTGTGTGCCTGGTAGGTAGCCCAAGGTCTGGGATTGTGTGGTACATAGCAGGGGCCAGTTGGCCCCCTCCTCCCTAGAACACCACAACAAGGATGGTCTGCTCATCCATACACTCTGCCACCCCCCACCCCAACTCACCAACTTCAGAAAGCCCTGACCGCCTCTCATCAGGCCCCCAGGACTGAAGACCAGAGATTCTTTGCCTGTGCTAGAATATGAAAAGAAGATTTCTGTACAATCACCAGTGGGCTCCCAGATTGAGATCTCCAAGGATGGGCCTGTATATAAATCCTACAAAGGCAGGTACAGTATCTACCCAATGGGTTTATTGACTATGCCACCGATACCTATCAGACTTCATCTTCAAAGTGCGGCAGGTGTGTCCTCTTGGAGCCTGGCCCTATCTGATGCTTCAGCTAAAAGAGAAAATACTAGGGTGTGACTTGCCAAAGGGATCATGAATAGGGAGGAAGCTCCTCTGATTCCAGTATCACCATCTACACCTCTTTCTGGCATGGAAAGAACAAACCCTAATGAGTTTCGTCACCCAGAGGCCTGGCCTGGAAACTGCATGCTGTCTCTACCATGACAACATCTGGACTTCCCTGCTGTCATCTGCATCCAAGCAGAAACTTTCTCAAGGGCAGTCATCTCTCCAAGGCATTTTGTGGATTAAAAAACAAAAACAAAAACAAAAACTATAATTAAGAAAACCATCCTCCAGCTTAGAAGCCCACTGTTGGAGGCTCCCCCAGCAAGGAAGACTGTTAGGTTCAGTCAGTTGAGTTCATGCTGCTTTGCTGGGAGGCAGGCAGTGGGACAGTGAGATCCCAGAGTGACAAGCACTGGCTGCCTCCCCCCAGCCTGTCTCCTCTTTTTCCTCTCCAACGTGATCCTGACTGTAGTCAGAGTAAAATGTGCTCAGTCCTAGGGGTGAACCGAGACTGGTCTAGGAAATCATGAGGGAGCCTGGGGAGGAGGGGGTGGTTGGTACTTTGGCCTCCCTGATTTAACAGACCAATGTGACTAGTGCTATCTTGTTCCTTTTTTCCTGCCTTGAACACAGACATGATCTTAAGAGTTATGGTGGCCATTTTATAACAACAACAAAAAAGATGACCAGCACAATGAAAAGTCACCACAAAAGAAGGGAAATACAGAAAAAGCCAGGACCATCCCCCAGCCCCGATGGCATTCTTGAGCAGATGACCCAATACCACCAACTGTTCACCTCTAGACTTCTTATTTTCTAAGGGAAAAAAAAAAAAAGCCACTGTTTGTCATGATTCTACTACTTGTAGTTGAAAGCTTTCCCGATTTATCTTCTAGGTCTAAAATCTCTAAAATTCCCTAAAGCTGGTTTTGTAACTTTTAAAGTTCCAGGGGGTTTAATCTGAGTAAGTACAATTGCTGATGTGACAGAAAGAATGTCCTGTTTCAAGGAAATTTGAAATTTTTTGAAAAAATTTCTTTAATTTGAAATTTCATTTCATTTCATAACTTTCTGAGACTTAGCACATAGATAGTAGACTTATTACTGTGCTTGGAAGAGGAAAATTAACCTACCAGAATTCAAAATCTCAGAGCCCAGGTAAGGTAGGGAATCTAGTAGATCTGCAGCCCATTATGCTAAAACACTAAAGGACTATACACCCAGGATGAGTGTCATCAGAAGCAAATATTCCCTACTTCGCCCACTTTGGAAGCTATAAAGACTGGTTTCTGGATGCTGAGGAGGTCAGGGAAAAAGTTCATCTCTGTGAAGTTGTAACCACATGCTAACCCTTGTGCAGACTGGTAGCCTGCATCACCTGAAGGGACCAAAAAAAACCTCACGAAGCAAGTTTAGAATAAAGTGATGTTGAAGGGGACATGATCCAAGGTGCATGGCAGAAGCAGGTGCAAATCCTTTCTGGAAGAATTCATATTCATCCTAGGCCTAAAAAAAAAAAAAAAAAATTCCCACTAACTAATTTTTCAGTAATAGCAAGCCACACTCAATGAAATATAAGGAAGGAAATGAGGCAACAAGAACAAGAAAAACAGGGGGAAAAAAAGCTGACCCTCAGCTACATCATAGGGGAAAAAAAAGCAACTGTTTATTATGTTAAATAAAATGTAAGCTTAAAAATCTCTGCAGGAAACAAACTATAAAAAACTGATCTGATAGATTTTTTTAAAGAACGAACTTTTAAATATATAGATGAAAAATACTATAACTGAAGTTTAAAATCCAATAGATGGAGTTACTAAGAAATTAGATACAGACAAAGAGAGAATCAATGAACTGGAGGGTGAGTCTGAAGAAATTATCCAAATAACAGCACAGAGGGACGAAAAGATGAAAATCATGGAAAAGAGATTCAGGGACTAGAAGGATAGAGTGAGGATGTCCAAATACACTTAACTGAAATTCTGAAAGGAGAAGTAAGAGAGAAGGGGCAAGGGTAATGTTTGAAGAGACCTTGTCTGAAGATTTTTCAGAACTGTTGAAAGACACCAATCCAAAAATTTAAGAAGCCCAGCAAATGCAAAGGTTGAGCAGAGAAAAAAGAAAAAAGGAAACTTAGATTTTGAGTGCCCATGACTGCCCTGTCTCTTACTGGTGGTTAGCCCCATGATGTGTCCATGGGGCTGGTATTGCTTGGCCAGTCCTAAGACATGGAACTCCTGCCAGAGGATGAGCAAAGCAAGTACAATAAAGGGATTTGCAAAGCTCTTCCTTCTTTCTTGGCCTAGGTCTGCTGAGAACCATGATCAGGACGGCAGCTGAGGTGCCAGTATATCCAGATCCTCCACTGCTTATTATTTATGACATAAGAGAGATGGATAAATACTGGGAACCCCATTCCTCCAAGACTCAATTAACTTATTATTAAGATATCTATTACGAATCCACTGTTTTCCCCACCCTGCCTTTTATTTCAGTTTCCACTTCTACCTTTGTAGGGCCATGCTCTGAGGATTTGATAGCAAACACTCTGGAAACTCTTGTCTAGCAAAAAAAAAAGACATGTTGAGAAAAGTTTACTCTTGTAAATTCCTTGAATGTCATAGCTTAGGTTTGATGTGGTCCAATGTCTCATTTTAAGGTGGAGAAACTGAGGCCAGAGAAGATAAGGAACCCAGGCGAATCTGGTCCAGGGTCTCCAGATTCCCAGTCAAGGGTACTGTTCACCTTCCAGTTGCTCCCTTCTCAAAGAATAAGGAGGAAGATTTCATTCTCGAGGATGGCATTTCAACAATGGTTTGTTATAGCATGTACTAGGGTGTGTGAAAAAGACTATTCCCCAGAACTTCCCAGGGGTGACATTGAAATACAGAGATAGACACCTCAGATCAAAACAGCTCCAATTACATAACTATGACAGCAAATGGTGAATCATTGCCGTGTAATGAAAAAATCAGATTGGTCACTAGGAAAAGTAAAAGGATCACTGTGTTGAGTCACTGGGCCCACCCTCCTGCAGAGTCTCCAAAACGCTACACCTACTGGTTGATTCAGAGTCTGGGCTTTGTCTTCCTTTCTTCCACATTGATGTTTCGATGTTTCACAATGGAGATTCACAAGCGATGTAAATTTCCAAAGAAGGTTGGGCCAAAGTGCCACAGTCTGCCTCTGGACTGTCCTGATGGGTGGGCTCTGCATCTACACCTAAGGGATGATAGCTTAAAAGATGATAATAATAGCTAATGTTATTGGGTGCCTACTGTATTTCAAAAAGACACTCTTGAGATTTATAATTCTGACTAGTCCTCACAACAGCTCTATGAGTAGGTAGACATTGTCCTCATTTCACAGATGAGAGAACAGAAGCTAAGAAGGATTAAGAAACGACCCAAAACCTTACAGTTAGTATGAAGTGTCAGAGGTGGGATTCATCCCAGGCAAAACCATCCCAAGATCTACCCTCTTTCTACCAGAAGAGAAGGCTCCTCCAGTCTTAAGGCTGCCCTTGTGATGTAGAGAAAGGCAGATGCCCCCCACCCGCAGTTGTCACAGGAAAGGACAGTGAGTGGAGGGGGCCCTGCTCCACCTCCAGGGCTCCCAAAGGCTATGTAGGAAGGATGGGCTTCCCCTTTTGATAGACCAGAAGAGTTGAGGTGGGGGAGAAGAAAATCAACCACAGCTCTTGGAAAAGACCTTTTTGGTTCAGTGGAGAACAAGGCTTCGACTGATCCATTGCTTCTTTGTGGACCATGTTTTACCTTAGCCATCCGAGACCAAGTGGAAAGTTCTGGAAGGCAAACTTCGAGGCAACATTGATGAGGAGCACTTAGAGGGAGGTCTCCAGGCAACCCCCTGCTCTGGCCTGTGCCACATTGTGGAAATTCCCGTGAATAATATTTATCAAAGCAGCTGTCCACTTGGCAGGCTGGGTGTGGAGCATCACCTCTTCCTCAGGAAATGCCAGCTGAGCCACATCAAAAAACGACTGTTTTGATGGTTTGGAGGGTGATTCACTTATTTATATAAGTTACTGGCATGACCCACTTCCTCAGGCGCATCTCTTTAGCATTCACATTAGTCAACTGAGCGTGCCTCTAACCAATTTCCTGAGAGTCACAGAGACTCAGTCAAAAAGGGCTCCTTACAAGTAGAGACCCTCTGCCTCCACTTGTAAAGTATGAACCCTCTGCCTCCACGTGTAAAGTGGGTTCATCGTGGCCTTGAAGGGTCATCGTCAAGGCTTGACAGGTTTCCCCTCAGTTGGCCTGGAGGTGGTTCTGCAGGAAGGATGGAGGGGTCTTTGCCTGCGTCCATTCAGGCATGACCGCCCCGACCTTCCTGTCAACAGGAGTACCGCGGCCTCCCTCAGCAGCAAGCCAGACCAAGGCCACCTGTGCCAATGCTCACGGGAGTCTCTAACTCCCACCCCCGCCCACCTCTTCATAGCCTCAGTCTCTTTGGGAAGCAGCCAATGTGTTCTAGCTGGAGACCCATGCAGAGCTGAATGTTTAAAAACAGTAAAGGGGGTCTTTAGTATAAGAAAGGTGGTTCCCCTTGGAAGAGTTGGTGACTGGGAAGGGCCATGAGGTGATTTCTGGAACATTTTGCATCTTGTTCTGAGTGGTAGCTTCACCTCTGGAAAGTTCATGAAGTTGTTTCGCTCAGAATTTGTGCACTTCCTGATGCAGTTTCAGAGTCAAAATTTTTCTTGAAAAATAAAAAAGGGAAGACATCAAGATTTCCAATTCCTTTCTTCCAGGAGGTTTCATAAACCTGTTTATGAGTTTGCCCACCTTCTCACCCTGCTATCACCTTGAACCCTGTGTTTCAAGGAGAGTTTCCAGGAACGGCCTTTGTCTAGACGATGAACACCTGTGGTTCTTCCTTGTGCATAAGTATGGAGGTCACTCCAGGGCCTTTGCCCAGAATAGAGGGGATGTGCTTTGCCTTTCCTGCTCAAGAAGCATCTGGCAGCTGTAAAACAACAGCTTCTCTCACCAAAGCAAGCAACAAACAGGGTTTGCCTCATATCCTGCACACACACACACCATTTTTGGAATATCCAAGAACTGCAGACCCATAGAGAACATTTAGAAAATTTAGAAAAGAATACAGAAGGAAAAAAAAAAATCATCCATAATCCTATTACCCAGAGACAAAGGAAGTTACTATTTTGACACATTTTCTTCCAGTCTTTTTTACACGTATATTTTGGGAATACATTTTTAATTGCTTTATAGAGGTTTACTTTATGTACATTAAAAGTGGCCTGTTTTAAGTGTACAATTCAATAAAATGAATTTTAAAGATGTAAAGTTCAATTGACTCTCAGTAAATTTACATTTGTATAAATTGGTGTAAATGATATGCAACCATCAGTCACCACAGTTGACTTTGAAAGCATTCAGCACTCTCCTAGGGTCCCTGGAGAAAGTGTGGCATTCCCACTCCAGCCCCAGGCAACCACTGATCTGCTCACTGGCTCTATAAATTTATCCTTTCTGGACATTTCATATAGATGGAACAATATAGTATGAAGTCTTCTGTACCTAGCTCACCTTACCGCAATCTTTTTTATACTTGTGTACTTATATGTATATTTGGCTATGCTAAGTCTTCACTGCTGTGCAGGCGTCTCTCTAGTTGTGACGAGCAGGGGCCGCTCTCTAGCTTTGGTGCGTGGGCTTCTCATCGCAGTGGCTTCTCTTGCTGTGCAGCACGGGCTCTAGGGCACTCGAGCTCCAGTAGTTGTGACTTCTGGGGTCTAGAGCACAGACTCTGCAATTGTGGTGCACAGGCTTAGCTGCCCCAGGCATGTGGGGTCTTCCCGATCAGGGTTTGAATCCATGTCTCCTGCACTGGCAGGTGCATTCTTTACCACTGAGCCACCAGGAAAGCCCTTACCATAATATGGTATTTTAATACGGTATTTAATTATGAACCTCATAATATTTTGAGGTTCATCTACGTTGTCTCAGTAGTTTGTTCCTTTTTTGTTGAATATTATTCCAATGTACAAATAGACCACATTTTGTTTACCCATTTATCAGCTGATGATCATTTGAATTTCCTCCATTTTTGGCTATTATGAATAAAGATTCTGTGAAAATTTATGTACAATTTTTTGTATGGTCATATTTTTTTCATCCTGGTTGGGTACGTTCCCAAAGGGGAATTACTAGGTTATATGGTAAAATTATGTTAACTTTTCAGGAAACTGAAAAACTATTTTTTTGAAGTTTGAAAATACGGGATGGACAAAAATGTTGCTCTTTTTTTTTTTTTTCCTGTAAGATGGCTCTAGTAGCACATAGCTGTCTAGCTTCATTTGAAGCAATTTTGTTAGACTGTGCTGTGACAGCTGTTATATCAGAATGCATTTTTTAAAAATTAGCAAAATTGGTGAATTTTTGTGTAGCCATTTTAACACTGAAGATGAAAGGATAAAAGCAAAATCTGGGGCATATTATGCTTTGTTATTTCAAGAAAGGTAAAAGCACAACTGAAATACAAAGCAAAAATTTGTGCCGTGTATGGAGAAGGTGCTGTGACTGACCAAATGTGTCAAAAGTGGCTCATGAAATTTTGTGCTGGAGATTTCTCATGGATGATGCTCCATGGTCAGATCAGTTGAAGTTGAAACCAATCAAATCGAGACACTAATTGAGAACCATCAGTGGTATACCACGTGGGAGGTAGTCGACATACTCAAAATACCCAAATCAAGGGTTGAAAATCATTTACACCTGCTTGGTTATGTTAATCCTTTTGATGTTTGGATTTCACATAAGTTAAGCAAGAAAACCTTCTTGACTTCATTTCCACATGTGATTCTCTACTGAAGCATAAGGAAAACATCCCATTTTTAAAACAAATTTTGATGGAGGATGAAAAGTGAATTGTGTATGCAGGTCAGGAAGCAACAGAACTGGACATGGAACAACAGACTGGTTCCAAATAGGTAAAGGAGCACTGCTGCTGCTAAGTCGCTTCAGTCGTGTCCGACTCTGTGCGACCCCATAGACGGCAGCCCACCAGGCTCCCCCATCCCTGGGATTCTCCAGGCAAGAACACTGGAGTGGGTTGCCATTTCCTTCTCCAGTATACTGTCACCCTGCTTATTTAACTTACATGCAGAGTACATCATGAGAAACGCTGGTGGGGAAGAAGCACAAGCTGGAATCAAGATTGCCGGGAGAAATACCAATAACCTCAGATACGCAGATGACACCACCCTATGGCAGAAAGTGAAGAACAACGAAAGAGCCTCTTGATGAGGGTGAAAGAGGAGAGTGAAAAAGTTGGCTTAAAGCTCAACATTCAGAAAACGAAGATCATGGCATCTGGTCCCATCACTTCATGGCAAACAGATGGGGAAACAGTGGAAATAGTGGCTGACTATTTTTCTGGGCTCCAAAATCACTGCAGATGGTGACTGCAGCCATGAAATTAAAAGACGCTTACTCCTTGGAAGGAAAGTTATGACCAACCTAGATAGCATATTCAAAAGCAGAGACATTACTTTGCCAACAAAGGTCCATCTAGTCAAGGCTATGGTTTTTCCAGTGGTCATGTATGGATGTGAGGGTTGGACTATGAATAAAGCTGAGTGCTGAAGAATTGATGCTTTTGAACTGTGGTGTTGGAGAAGACTCTTGAGAGCCCCTTGGACTGCAAGGAGATCCAACAAGTCCACCCTAAAGGAGATCAATTCTGGGTGTTCATTGGAAGGACTGATGTTGAAGCTGGAACTCCAAGACTTTGACCACCTGATGTGAGGAGCTGACTCATTTGAAAAGACCCTGAAGCTGGGAAAGATTGAGGGCAGGAGGAGAAGGGGACGACAGAGGATGAGATGGTTAGATGGCATCACCAACTCAATGGACGTGGATTTGGGTGAACTCTGAGAGTTGGTGATGGACAGGGAGGCCTGGTGTGCTGCGGTTCATGACTGAACTGAACTGAACTGAAAAGTGAATACCGTATGATAATGTGGAATAAAAGAGATCATGGGACGAGTGAAATGAACCATCACCAACCCCACCAAAGGCTAGTCTTCATCGAAAGAAGATGATACTGAGTATATGGTGGGATTGGAAGGGAGTCCTCTATTATGATCCGGAAAACCAAATGATTAACTCTACCAAGTACTGCTCCCAGTTAGACCAAGTGAAGGCTGCACGTGATGAAAGCATCCGGAATTAATCAACAGAAAATGCATAATCCTTCACCAGGATAATGTGAGACCTCATGCTTCTTGGATGACCAGGCAAAAACTGTTACAGCTTGGCTGGAAAGTTCTGATTCATCTGCCATATTCATCAGACATTGCATACTAGGTATTTTGGTTTTTACAAAATTCTCTTAATGGAAAAAGTTTCAATTCCCTAGGAGACTGTAAAAGTCACTTGGAATAGTTCTTTGCTCAAAAAGATAAAAACTTTGGGAAGATGAAATTATGAAGTTGCCTGAAAAATGGCAGAAGGGACTGAAACAAAATGGTGAATATGTTGTTCAATAAAGTTATTGGTGAAAATATAGAGACGTGTCTTTTCATTTTCCTTAAAATCCAAAAGAACTTTTTGACTGACCCAATACATTCCTACCAGCCATGTTGACATTTAGCATTGCAAGTTTTTAAAATTAGATCCACCGTGAGGTGTAGCTCATTGTAAAATGGTTTCAATTAGCATTTCTCTAATGATTAATGAGCCATTTGTTTATCTTTTTGGATGAAATGTCTATTCAAATATTTGGCCTCTTTTTAAATGAGTCATTTGTCTTCTTATTGAACTATATATTCTGGGTACCAGTGCTTTACCTTGATTGACAAATAGTTTTCTCATAGTCTGTGGTTTGTCTTTTCATTTTCCTAATGATATATTTTAAAGTACAAAAGATTTTAATTGTTGGATGAAGTCCAATGTATCAGGGTTTGTTTTTTCTTTTATCACTTGTGTTTTTGGTGTTGTATCTAAGAACTCTTTGCTTAGCCCAAAGTCAGGATGATTTTTTGTAAAAATGCTAAGTTATTATACACATGTCTAGGGTCTATTTTCAGTTAACTTTTGTAAGGTATCAGTTAAGGGCCTAATTCATCTTTTGGCACATGGATATATAATTATTCTAGCACATTTGCTGAAACACCATTCTTTCCTGCCATATACATATACATATCCTTATGCCAGTACTATACTGTCTTAATTACTGTAACTTTATAATGAATTTTGAAATCTGGAAGCCTGAGTTTTCCAACTTTGTTCTTCTTCTTTTTGAAAATTGCTTTGGCTAGTTTGGGTTCTTTGTGTTTCCATAACAATTTTAGGATTAGCTTGTCAATTTCTGCAAAAAAAAATGCCTGATGGGACTTTTAAAAATTAATTTATTTTTTGAAGTGAAAGTTGCTCAGTCATGTCTGATTTTTTGTGGCCCTATGGATTGTAGCCTGCCAGGCTCCTCTGTCCATGGAATTCTCCAGGCAGGAATGCTGGTGTGGGTAGTAATTCCCTTCTCCAGGGAATCTTCCTGACCTAGGGATTAAACCTGGGTCTCATCCATGCAGAAGCAGAATGCCAAAGCCTTTGACTGTGTGGATCACAATAAACTGTGGAAAATTCTGAAAGAGATGGGAATACCAGAACACCTAACCTGCCTCTTGAGAAATCTGTATGAAGGTCAGGAAGCAACAGGACATGGAACAACAGACTGGTTCCAAATAGGAAAAGGAGTACGTCAAGGCTGTATATTGTCACTCAGCTTATTTAACTTCTATGCAGAGTACATCATGAGAAATGCTGGACTGGAAGAAACACAAGCTGGAATCAAGATTGCCAGAAGAAATATCAATCACCTCAGATATGCAGATGACACCACCCTACTCTGATGCTGGGAGGGATTGGGGGCAAGAGGAGAAGGGGACGACCGAGGATGAGATGGCTGGATAGCATCACGGACTCGATGGACGTGAATCTGAGTGAACTCCGGGAGTTGGTGATGGGCAGGGAGGCCTGGTGTGCTGCGATTCGTGGGGTTGCAAAGAGTCGGACATGACTGAGCGACTGAACTGAACTCATCCATGCAGGTGAATTCTTTGTCATTTGAGCCACCAGGGAAGCCCAATTTTATTTTTTGGCTGAGCTGGGTCTTCATTGCTGCATGTGGGCTTTCTCTAGTTGCAGAGAGCAGGAGCTACTGTTTGCTGTGGTGCATGGGTTTCTCGTTGTGGTGGCTTCTCTTGTGGAGTGCGGACTGTAGGCACACGAACTCAGTATTTGTGGTACGTGAGATTTGTTGCTCCACGGCATGTGGGATCTTCCTGGACCAGGGATCAATCCTGTGTCCCCTGCATTAGCAGTCAGATTCTTAACCACTGGACCACCAGGGAAGTCTGCCTACTGGGATTTTGATAGGTATTGCACTGTATCTGTAATTCATTTTGAAGAGATTCAACATTTATCCAATATTAAGCCTTCCAAACCATGAACCTGAAATGTGTTCGTATTTATTTGTCTTTAGCATCTCTCAGAGAAGTTTCTTAGTTTTTGGTGTGTAACTTCTGTTAACTTTATCTGCAAGCATATTTTTTATACCATGGTAAATGGAATTTCTTTGTTGGATTCTTAACTGATTTTTGGAAATTGATCTTCAAACTGTGACCTTGCTGAATTTGTTCATTGTTTCTAGGTGTTTGTGGGGGCAGGGAGGTGTATTACTTAGGACTTTCTATGCAGGCATACCTCATTTTATTGCACTTCACAGATAATGTATCTTTTGCAAACTGAAGGTCTGTGGCAACCCAGCACCCAGCAAGTCTATTGTCACCATTTTTCCCAGCAGCATTTGCTCACTTACTACATTTTGGTAATTCTTCCAAAATTTCAAATTTTTGGTATTACTATATTATCTTTGATATTACTGTTGTGAACAGATATCTCATTGAAGGTTTAGATTGTGGTTATTTAGCAATACTTAATGTTTTTCTTTAATTAAGGTATGCTTTTTTGTAGACATAATGCTATTGCACAATTAATAGACTACAGGGTAGTATAAACACAACTTTTATATGCAGTGGGAAACCAGAAAAATTGTGTGACTCACCTTATTGCTATATTTGCTTTGCTGTGGTGGTCTGGCACTGAACTGACAATTTCTCCCAGGTATGCCTACATACACAATCATGTCATTTGCTAATAGGAAAATTTTGCTCTTCTCTTTTGAATCTGGATGACTTTTATTTCTTTTTCTTGCCTAATTGCACTGGCCAGAACCTCCAGTAGAAGGCTGAATAGAAGTGGTAAGAGTGAACATTCTCATCTTGTTTCCAATTTTAAGAAGAAAGCTGTCTTTTTACCACAAAATATGCTGTTAGCTGTAAGTGTTTATTAAAGATATTTTATTAAGTTGAGGAAAAGTCCTTCTACTACTAATTTGGTGAGAATTTTTATCATGAATGTGTGTTAGAGTTTGTCAAGTGCATGTTTTTTTTCCTGTGTCTATTAATCATGCAGTTTAGGGTTTTTATTCTATTGATATAGTGTGTTACATTAATTCATTTTCTCACATTCCTAGGAAAATTCCCAGCTGGTCATGGTGTATACTTATTTTTTATATGTTGTTTTAGAGTTGATTTGTTTTACTAGCATTTTTTGAGAATTTCTGCATCTATTCTCATAAAAGATACTGGTCTGTAGTTTTATTTTCCTGTGATATCCTTGTCTAGTTTTGTTATCCCAGAATTTTTGGCTTCACAGAATGAGATGGAAATTACTCCGTCATCCTCTAGTTACTGGAAGAATTTGTGAAGGACTGTTGTTATTTCTTCTATAAATGTGAGGTAGATTTCACTAGTGAAGTCATCTAGGCCCGGACTTTTCTTTGTGGGAAATTTTGAAATGACTGATTCAGTTTCTTTGCAATATTTAGATTATCTCTTTCTTCTTGAATTCGTTTTGGTCACTTGCATTTCTAGAAATGTATGCTTTTCATCTTAGTTGTCTGTTTGTTGATGTAGAGTTTTCCTTGGTACTCCCGATAACCCTTTAACTTTGGTAGAGTCAGCCGTGATGGCCCCTCTTTCACTCCTGCTTTTGGGAATCTTGGACGTCTTTCTTTCCTTCTTTGGTCAATCTTCTTGCTCAAGGGTTGGTTTCATTAATTTCCTCTTTTATGTCTCCTTTTTCTTTTTCAGCGATTCCACTTTAATCTTCATTTGATGTGTCTAATTTTAAACGCAATTTGATGCATACAGCTTTATTTTCCCTAAAGTTGTCATAAATATTTTCTCATCATTAAGCATTCCCTACATCCAGTTTTTGTAGGTACTTTGCCTCACGTTTCACTTTTCACTTTCATGCATTGGAGAAGGAAATGGCAACACACTCCAGTATTCTTGCCTGGAGAATCCCAGAGACGGGGCAGCCTGGTGGGCTGCCATCTATGGGGTCACACAGAGTCGGGCACGACTGAAGCGAATTAGCAGCAGCAGCAGCAGCAGCAGCCTCATGTTGCAGTACGCAGCCATCTCGCTACTGTTAAACATGCTTCTCATCATGAATGATGCTTAGATGAACTTCTTTCTGCTGAATCTAGTGATTGCTTTAAGGTAGTTTCTCAATAGCAGGTTTCCTGGGTCAAAGCATTTGAATACAAATTCCTTTGTGGAAAGTAAAGTGACAGTTGTTCAGTTGTGTCCGACTCTCTGCAACCCCACAGAACATACACTCCATGGAATTCTCCAGGCCAGAATACTGGAGTGGATAACCATTCCCTTCTCCAGGGCTTCTTCCCAACCCAGGGATCAAACCCAGGTCTCCTGCATTGCAGGCAGATTCTTTACCAGCTGAGCCACCAGGGAAGCCCAAGAATATTGGCGTGGGTATCTCTTCTCCAGTGGATCTTCCCGACCCAAGAATTGAACCAGGGTCTCCTGCATTGCAGAGATTCTTTACCAGCTGAACCACTGGGAAAGCCCAAGAATACTGGGCTTTCCTATCCCTTCTCCAGGGGATCTTCCCAATCCAGTAATTGAACCAGGGTCTCCTGCATGGCAGGCAGATTCTTTACCAGCTGAGCCACCAGGGAAGCCCAAAGGGTTTTACCAACTGTTGCTCTCACTGCTGTGTTTGAAAGCATTTATCTGATTGTGCTTCCATTATGGATGCCTAAGTAGAAGCCCTGACCTGGGTTTGCAGGGGCTTAGTGACCCTGGGGTTCAGGGCAGTTGCAGTGAGCCTAAATCCCAGCACAGGTCCCTCAAGCTGCCTTTGGTTGGGGGTCAGTGGGGAGAGAAGTGAAGGGTGTCCTCTCCCAGTTCTGACTTCTGAGGCCTGGAGACCAGCTGGCCGGCCTTCATAAGTCACCACTTTGGAGCTAATGATTCTCTGCCTCAGTCTCTGCCAGTGGGAACCTCAGTGCTGGTTCGTGGGCCTCTGGGAGCATGTGATTTTCTCTGGGTCAAGGGGCCTGTGTCTGCCAGGCAGTTCTGCATACACTTGTTACATACAGGCCACCAGAGTGATCTTCCCAAAGCACAGTGATTGTGGGTTCCCCCCAGGCTCAAAGGGCTCTCTCTCTTTTTCTCCTTTTGAACCTTTTATTTTGTGTTGGGGTATTCAAAAGCTCTCTTTTGCCTGCAAGGAATGGTGTGCAGGCTCTTTGGGTTGGTGGTTCCCAACTTTCCATGACCCGGTCCCCAACTAATTTTTCCAGCTTTATTCACCCTTTCATTCATATATACAACAGACAGGAGCTCCTACTATGTGCCAGGCCCTGTTCTATGTGCTGGGACATGCCAGTGGTGCAAACGGAAACCCTCGCCTTCGGGGAGCTTCCGGTGTCCCTGCTCCCCAGCCCCCTCGCTCTCCCGCACACCTGTGCTGTAACCGCGCCAGCCTCCTGCGAAGACATGACATCAAGCAGCTTCACCCTGCCTGCCTAAAGCATCCACCGCACTGTCTGGCTGTAAAGTTCTGCCGCCCGACGAGATCCTTCTTTACTTTTTTAAGCAAGGTTACTTCTTTGAAGAAGGCTTCCCCGGCTCTGTCTGGCCAGAGCCCAGCCCTCTGCTCACACTAGGTCATCACTAATGTTTATTGAATTTAAGTGTGCTGGGCTGAGGGCCAGCTCCTAGCACAGCTTGCGTCCCCTGAACATGGGGCAGCTTTGATCCCTCAGCCCCTTTTTACCACCCGGCGAGAGGGAGCGGGTAGAGAGTCACGGCGGGGCTGTGCGGGATGGTGGAAGCCTGGCTGGACACCAACTGTGTGCCCCTGGCAGGCTACACACCTTCCTGGGGCTTCGGGTGCTGCTCAGTAAGACGAGGCCTTGGGCTAGACTGGGAATCCCCAGGAACTAGTGATCCAAACAGTTAGTTCTTCCTGTAGGAGTTTTGTAAAAAGTCAGACTCCTGGTCCTAGCCTCTGTTTCTGATCCAGCGGGCCAGTGGCACAACCCAGGAGCCTGTACTTTCAATGACTGACCACTTAGATGTGAGGTTTGGTGTGTCCCCCCGCCGAGTCCCAGCCTGGGAGGCCCTTTAGAAGGGGCTCCTCTGTTCTCCCAGGAGGCCCGCCAGCCACTTGCATCCTGCAGGGGTGGATGGTGAGGAGCTGTCAGACCCAGTGGGGCTGAGGGCAGGTGCTCTGAGCGGGGAGAGCGTGCCTCGGTTTCCTCGTTTGTTCCATGGGAGATCCCTGCAGGCCTGCCCTACAGGTGGTGCTAGTGTGAGGGACTGAGCCACCCTTTGGGGGAGCAAGGCCCAGGCTCCGCATCAGCCCTGGGGCTGGGCTTCTGGGGGGAAAGGCCAAAGAAGCAGGGTATGACTCAGGTGGGGGCCAAACGGAGGCTGGAACCCCAGGTGGCTGTTGGGCAGAGGCCCGAGCTGGAAGTGGGGCTGGAGCAGTGCCTGGAGATGTTGGGGGCTCAGGGCCCGTCCAGTGAGAGTGCCGCAAGGGCTGCTTTCTGCCCCTTTACAGATGTAGTGAGCCCAGGGACCAAGCTGGGAGCATCACACCTACACAGGCCAGAGAAGGTCAAAACAAGCAAGGCCCACCAGAATGCCAGACACCATTGCCTAAGCTAGAGATTTATGCAAAGTACAAGCGAGGCCAGAGCACCCATGACCGTGGGCATCCTCTAGTCCAAAGAGCCCATTTTACAGATAAGCAAACTGAGGCCAAGCAGCTAAGCACAGGATTCCATGTTCCAAACCTGGGACCATTTCTGTTCAGCTGTTACCTGAAGCTGAGGAGTTCGACTTCCTGTTGGTTTTTCAGTCCCTTTCTCAGGCGGGCCTGTCACTGGGTGTTTCTGCCTCAAGACAAGCATGGGAAAGGAGCTTCAGATGAAGGTTCTGGGGAGAGGGGCTGTGGGCGGGTTTCATCTAGGCCCTCAGCTCAGCCTAGATGAAACCATACGTACAACGCCACTGACCTCTGCTAATTATTTACTTCCATTATCTACCTTGAGGCTGACCTTGGACTGAGGGCTTCTACTTGGGGACAGCAACGCTCAGAGGTAGGCATCTTTATCTCCTTTCCACAAAGATGGGAAGAGCTCAAAGTCACACTGCCTGTCAGTGAAGGGCTGGGATTTGAACCTTGACCCTTGGACAAGGATCAAGCTCCAGAAAAGGAAGAGAGAGAGAACAGATAATATAATACACACACACACACACACACACAAAAGAAAGAAAGAAAGAAAAGGAAGAAAGAAATCCATAACGTTTCAGTATGTCAAGCTTGATGGATGAGCCAGGAAGCAACCCCAGGTCGTTGGCTGTGGTCAATAGTTTTCCACGTGTGTGCACACTTGGCTCAATCATGTCCAACTCTTTGCGACCCTGTGGACTTCCAGACTCCTCTGTCCATGGGATTCTCCAGGCAAGAATACTGGGGTGAGTTGCCATTTTCTTTTCCAGGGGGATCTTCTCAACCCAGGGATCAAACCCTACAGGGTCTCCAGCATCTCCTGCACTGGGAAGTGGATTCTTTACCACTGAGCCACCTGGGAATCCCTAGTTTTCCATGTATCTGTATCTAATTTTCATTTCTTAACTGTGACAATTCTATGAGGAGGAAGTTGCTGTCTCCAAGTGCAGAAGGGCGAGCAGGTTCAGAGGGAGCCAAGTCCCACCGGGGGTCACCTGGCAGTGAGGATGGAGCCTGATGCTGTTTATCACCCCTTTCTGCCTCTGCTCAGAGCCTTCTGGCTGGTGAGTGGGGTCAGGGGTGATGCTGGGGTTGATGCTGCCTGTACCTGCCCATCCTACACTCATGGAAACTGAGGGTCGGAGGGGAGGCCTGCACGGCTAAGCTCACACCACTGACACAGGGGTTCCCACCAGCTGACTGGTCCAAGACAGATGCATGAGAGGCCGTCTCAGGGTCTGCCCTTGCAGGGCCTTCTATGCAGACAGGGCGGGGGTGGGGGTAGGAGTCCAGGAGTGCCCAGCAGATGGGGCCATTTGATACTTTCAGCTTTTGGCAAATCTTGAAGTATCACCTTTTAATTGCTTCATTTTCTGCATTCGTTCATTTTATTTAGACTAGCCTGAGGCTATCCAGCCTGGCGTATTAGAGAACTTCTTACTTTTTAATAATAATACTTAGCTTTTATATAGTGCGTTTCATGTTCAAAGTACTTTACAGAGTTCACTAATTAATCGGAATAGCAACTGCCGTTCTGGGCAGGTTTGACCAAGTTCTCAGGCTCCTAATTGTGTGTGTGTGTGGGGGGGGGATTCTTCCCGCAGTCCCACCCCTGTTCCCTCTCTGGACCTCCATTTCCTTCTGCAGCAGAGACCCTGGACCATCAGTCACGGCTCGGGACCTGTGAGCTGGGCCATGCTCAGAGCTGGGGACCAGGAGCTGGGTCAGTGAGGCTGCCCCATCTGGGAGCCCTCTAAGCTTTGGGGACCAAAGCCTGTGTGCACATGAGGCTCATGCTGGAGTGGACACCATCGGGGAGAGGAGTCCGGAGGCCACAGGTGGGGTTGGATGGTGGGGCAGGCACCCAGGACATGGGACCTCCTGGGCCCCCTAGAGCAGGCCTCCTGGAGGAGGAGGAATTGAGGAGTGAAGAGGAGATCTTCAGGCAGGGGAGGCAGGAATGTCATCATTCACGGAGGGAACAGTCTGTGCAAAAAGGCTCATGTTAAGAAGCAGAAGTTCAGTATGGCAACGGGGAGAGAGATGCAGCTGGGCATGGAGACCAGGGACCAGGAGGCGGCGGGCAGAAAGGCCAGTCGTGGAGCTGGGAGGTGGACAGGAACTGGGGCAGAGGGGAGGAAGGTCAAACCTCAGGGCCACCTGAAGGGAGATGAACAGGACTCAGCAGCCGGCTGGGGACAGTGGGGCCGTGAGCAGCCAAAATGCCCAGTCTTCGAGGGACGGACCCCAGGAGGACAGTGGCTGTGGACTTCCTACCTGCATAGCTGTAGGGAGATGTTCACTTGCCCACTCCACAAACGGCTCTGCAGGTCTAGACCTCTGAGGAGGTTGGAGAGAAGGTCTGGAAAGACCTAGACTTGGGGTCCAGGTGGCGTCTGAGACCTGGAGTTGTGTCTGAGCTCTCTGGGGAGGTCTGCACTTAAGGAGTGGCGGAGGACAGGGGCTGTGGTGAGGAGGACTGTGTGGGGCAGAGAGTCTGGGCAAGGTCAGCTGGATGGGAGCGCCCACTGAAGCAGAAGAAGGAGGCTTTGAGGACAGGAACGTGCAGCCAAGCCGGGAAAGGAGGACAGGAAGGGCTGAAGACATATGGCCACAGGGAGGCAGGAAATCAGATGAGGACAGTGTCAGAGGACGAAGGCACGGAAGAAGGGGGCCCAGCTGATGCGCGGTGGGAGGGCGAAGGGAAGAGGTGGTCAGGTCGGGATGGTGGCAAAAAGGGCAGCAGGAGGTTTCAAAACTCACGCAGGATTGTGTGCAGAGGGGAGAATGGAGAGAGGCAGGAAAGAGCAGGGAGCCAGCTTGTGGGAGTGGGTACAGAAGAGCCTGGGGCCAGGGTGCACTGTCCACGGTGCGGGGGGTGTGGTGGTGCATGTCAAAGGGTGGCAGGCAGGAGCGGAGGGGGCTCCCATCTGTGGACGCCGGTTGCCCTGGTGGTATGTGCATGTGCGTGTGTTAATCACTCAGTCATAACCATCTCTTTGTGACCCCATGGACTGTAGCCCTCCAGGCTCCCCTGTCCATGGGACTCTCCAGGCCAGAATACTGGAGTGGGTAACCATTCCCTTCTTCAGGGGATCTTCCCGACCTAGGGATCGAACCTCTGTCACCTACACTGCAGGCAGATTCTTTACCATCTGAGCTACCAGGAAAGCCCTGGTGGAGGAGGACAGAAACCCTTCCATGGGGCAGAAGGACCCAGCCTGGCACCAGAGTCCGTGGGCCAATTCTGGGCCTGCCCCATCCTCTTCCCGCAGGGCCATGGGAACCCAGGGGCCGTCGAGCTGGATGGCAGGTTTGCTGCTACAGAGGCTCATCCCAGGGACCAGCCTCGCCCTCAGAGGACTCCAGTGTTCTTCCCCTCCTCCTCCAGTTGGGAAGGAGCTGATGGTCCAACTGGGGCTCCCTGCCTTCCCACAGGCTCCCACAAGGACAGGGCTCCCCTGTTTGGCTGGGGCTCCACCCCAGCGCCTGGGCTGCTCTGCTGAGCTGCTGAGGGAAGTAGAATCAGCTCCTCCCAGTTGACCCTCAGAGTAGGGGTGAGCAACAGCGCTCAGGCAGCCTGTCCTAACTCCCAGTTCCCCAACTCTCCACCCATGCTCCAGCGAGAGGGTCAGAGATTAGGCTCGAAACCTGTGTTGTGGGCCCAGAGGGAGCAATGCCTCGGATCCCACCTCCCGCCGGCCAGATGCACCCACAGCTGGAGGCAGCCCACCCTGAAGCCAGCTTGGGCCTCAGTCCAAGGAGATGGGGGGACATCAGAGAACTGAGAATGGGCTCGAGAGCAGGGCCCACGAGCTGGAGCCCAGGTCCTGTGCGACTCTGCCCTGGCTGGGGGCACCGGCAGCCTGACCCTTCACCTGGTGACCAGGGGACTCGGGGACGTCCAGAATGTGGAAAGACAAGGACTACAGATGAGGAGGGAGCAGTGGGGAGGAGGGGAGAGGTCCCCGGAGGGGGAGAGGTGATGTCTGATTGTCCAAGATGACAACACGGTGGGGCCAGAGAGGAGGCGCTGACTCTGGGCTGGGGCTCTGCCAGGTCTGTGGTGACTGGGCAATGTTGCTGCCCCGCAGGGAGGGAGGAGCATGCGGGTCTCGTCTCCACTCAGGGCTCTGACTAAGGGGGTACTCAGGGCCCAGGCCCAGCAGCCTGCCGGGCTCAAGCGTCCCCGGGGCTGGGAAGGAGAGGAAAGTAAACTGAACAGCTAATAGGTAAGAGGCCCCGGGCCAAATAATAATAATTAACTTTTATTGAGCATTCTGCCGGCACTCCCCTTAGCCCTTCACATGGATTATCTCATCTAAGTTTCATTGTGGCCTATGAAAGAGGAGCCAATAAGTGATGCCTCCACTTTGCAGATGGGGAAACTGAGGCAGGCATCTGCAGCCACCACATCAGGACCAAAGCCAGTGCTGCACTCTGGATGCTGCTGTCCACCTGGGCAAGCAGGATGCCAGGACTCGGGACACTCAGAGGATGCGGAGGGTGTGGTGTGGTGTGGTGTGGGGAGTGTGTGTGTGTGTGTGTGTGCAGAACAACTTACTCGTCACCCAGTCATGAGCTTCCACATGGGCAAAATGAGCACTTTGAACCAGAAGTGAGCCCAGAGTTTAATCATAAACTCTTACTCAGTGGAATTTACACATGGGATCCCCAAGATATAAAACAGATCTAAAAGGAGCACTTCCAGGTATGGGCCAGAGCTGAATGGACATCTTCTTTGACCTGCCCTGGATGACTCCAGACACCCAAGAAGGGCCTTAGAGATAGGAAGGGCCCCCACGCTGCCAGTCTTTGCCTTGAAGACCTCGGCTTTTGCTGAGAAATTTCTAACTTCCTTGACAGAGTTACCATCTTTGAGCTGTATGAAAGCAGTCCACAGCCACGCAAACTAGATAGGAATAGCCCCAGCACAATAAGTTAACTTTATTTTCAATAAACCCTGAATAGTCATTGGAAAGACTGATGCTGAAGCTGAAGCTCCAATAGTCTGGCCACCTGATTTGAAGAGCTGACTCATTGGAAAAGACCCTGATGTTGGCAAAGATTGAGGGCAGGAGGAGAATGGGGACGACAGAGGATGAGATGGTTGGATGGCATCACCAATTTGATGGACACGAGTTTGAGTAAACTCTGGGAGATAGTGAGGCACAGGGGAGGCCTGGCGTGCTGCGGTCAATGGGGTCGCAAAGAGGTGCACACGACTTAGTGTTTCAACAACAACAATTTTCAGTGTAAAGATATGCAAATTAATCGTCAGCCGGTGGGTTTTTTACTTACCATTTTACAGCTTCTCTCTGAAATGTAGTTTGAAACCAAAGCCACTTTATAGAAAAAACCAGCACCGGCATACTTGACAAACGTTAACCCAGTGGTTCTCTCTGTGAAGCTCCTGGGGCCTGGCCCCCACCCTGCAATTGTAGGAGACTTGGAGGGTGGACCTGGTGTTTTTGAGGGGCTCCTGGGTGGAAGAGGCCCAAGGAACCCAAGGTCATAGCCGTGCTGTATTTTTCATTTATCCATGATATTTATGCGTTTAAATTCAACCTACATACACTGGGCACAGCTTGTGTAGGGCACTCAAAATTTCAGAGGGTAGGGTGGCCAGGGGAGCGCTGCTCTGCCAGCTGGTGCAGAAGTATGTCCCTATTTTAACAGCATAGACAAGCTGGGGTGCTTGGGGTGCACACCCCCAGACCCCTATTCTTCCACTTCTGCCCCAGACTGTGCTCCCATGTTTCACAGGATCCAAGGTGGTGGGAGAAGCAGCTGGGCGATGTGCTGGCCATGCCAAGGACCTGCCCAGGCTCTCAGAGCAACACTCAAACAAATCAGCTTGGCATGACAGCTGGCAGGGCTCTCCCAGAACCCTGGCTTCCCCAGCTACAGCTGGTGACACACCTCCCTCCAGCCATCCTTCACTTCCTCCTTCAGGGCCTGACCTCCTTCAATTTGGTGATTCCCATTTGCATGGAAAGGAATTCTGTGACAGTGGCTCAATGCAGTCATCTAAATGGGTTTGTCAAACCTGAATCCTTGAGTTTCACCACTGGAAAGTCCCCTGGCATTAGGCAATCCATAATAACATGACCTAAACAAGTGGATGGCCCACAATGGGAACATCATTACCTTTAAGGCCACCCCGTTCCACTTCTCAATGGATCTTGTTAGAAACTTTCTCTCAGATGTTCCCCTTAGTCATTTATGGGGCTTCCTTGTTAGCTCAGTTGGTAAAGAATCTGCCTGCAATGCAGGAGACCTTGGTTCAATTCCTGGGTCGAGAAGATCTGCTGGAGAAGGGATAGGTTATGCACTCTAATATCCTTGGGCTTCCTTTGTGGCTCAGCTGGTAAAGAATCTGCATGCAATATGGGAGACCTGGCTTCGACCACTGGGTTGGGAAGATCCCCTGGAGAAGGGAAAGGCTACCCACTCCAGTATTCTGGCTTGGAGAATTTCATGGACTGTATAGTCCATGGGGTCACAAAGAGTCAGACACGACTGAGTGACTTTTACTCACTTAGTCGTTTACACCCACACATCCTTAGGGCAGTCCCGACCAGTGTGCATCCTTTTCCTTGGAGCATTTCAAGTGCTAGAAAAACAGGACTCAGGTAGGCAGAACAAAGCTGCCGTCACTTCCACAAGCCAATCCCATGCCCCCGCCACCGTGAGTGTAGGACCAGTGTCAGCCTCCGTCCCTTCCATCAAACACGACCAGCCCCTTCGCTTCAGCCCCCGCATCCTGCTGGGTTCTTGGCTTGCTTGTTGTTCTGTAAGAGCGCTGCTAGTTTCTGTTTCAAGACCATGAGTGTCTATTTTCATTGGTAGAGTTTGCCAACAGGTCCATTAAGGTGACCTTCTCCTGTGAGAGGCCTCTGCTGGTAGAGAAAGTTGGTTTCGCGTGGGAGGGAACGTGTGGCTGGCTCCCGGGGTCCCGGCTGCTCCATCCACTCAATCTCAGGGACAGATCGGGGGTGCCTGGCAAGGACCCGCTTCTCGCCCTGAGTCTTGTGTCCTGGTGGGAGGCTAGATCTCCCCAGAGGTGCAGTCGTTTCTCATTCACGTAAACACAGCTGTGAGCACCAGTTCCAGCCTCGCCAGAGAAGTCGGACGACCTCGGAGCCTCGCTTTTCTTATCTGTAAAATGATGGCATGCGTGCCGGTGCCGGGCAGGTGCTCAGAAATATCTGAGGGAATGAATGGACGGGTGGATGCAGGAGCAATAGCCATCTTGCTGGGCAGCTGTGCAGGCAGTCAGCTCATGCATGTGTTACACTGCTCCTGAGTCCCAGGAGGTCCTTGGTCTCTCCCTCCTTCGTCTCCTTCTCTAGGTCAGGAGGTGAAAACCATCCTTCACACACAAGTCAGTCTGCTTCGGGGGTCTGCCCAGTGTTTCTTTCCCTCCTGACAGACGCTCGGGGCCAGGACAGACCTAGCAGTCCATGTGGTCCAAGGCTGTGGTAGCGGTGGCTTCGCGGGGTTGGCGGAAGCACGGCGTCCTTGACATTCGGTGCCTGGCAGGTGGCCTCGGCCATGGGCGCTGCCACCTCCGCCCTCTCAGGCCGTGGAGGCGATTAGAGACTGTTGACAGAGGAGGAAAGTTAGTCAGCGGCCTTGCCACCTGGCTGCATCTGTGGCAGGTCTGTTACATCACAATCCACACACCCGGCTGCCTGTCACCCACACAAACACATGGGACGACGCCCAGCCCCGGCCCGGGCCCCGGCCAGTGAGCCATCGTGACGGCAACTCCCAACTGCCTCCCCACGCGGCTGCGGGCCCTGTCTTGCCTTGGCACCGTTGGCTTTTCTTCTCCCTGAGATCGTTACCAGGAGATTGGCGGGAATAGCCTCTCTATCTCCCGAGGCCAGGCAGCTCAGAGTGCTTGCACAGGGCTCCATGGGATCCGGGGTTCCCTCTGCACTGGCTCCCCGGGGACCAGCCACCAGAGAGGCCCAGGGGCCAGCTTCCGATGAGTGCTGGTGTAAGCTGTGCAAACGGGCCAGGGAGGGCTGGGTATCCGCAGACGCCAGCTCTACCACTGACCTGCTGTGACTCTGTGTGCGTTTCTAGAATCTCAAAGCCCAGTTTCAGCAGTTATCAAGTGGGGATAATAAAGACACCTATTCTGCACCCTGTTTTAAGTTAAAGGGGATGGGGACTTCCCTGGTGGTCCAGTGGTTATCACTCTGCACTTCTGATGCAAGGGGCACAGGTTTACTCCCTGGTCAGGGAACTAAGATCCCACATGCCATGTGGTATGACCAAGAAAAAGGAAAAAAAAAAAAAGGGGGGTGGGTTAAAGGAGATTATGCTTGATCTAAGATTGATGCAGAACCAGGATGCAATCATATAGAAAGAAAGAAAGTGAAGTCGCTCAGTCGTGTCCAACTCTTTGCGACCCCATGGACTGTAACCCACCAGGCTCCTCCATCCATGGGATTCTCCAGGCAGGAATACTGGAGTGGGTTGCCATTTTGGCCTCCGTTGATGCTATAATGACACTTGACTTTCTTTCCTTTACTACTGGGCAAATAGCCAAATGCAAATACTTCACTTCCATGAGAGATAGTGGTGAAGCATAGAAACAAAAAACAGCACCATCTTTGAATTACAAAAATGATTAATAATTGAGTTGAGGACAACAGGTCATGGTGAGAAGGATGAAACAAAAATGGCAAAATGCAGATAATTATTACAGTGAGGAGATGATTACGGGGGTTCATTACATGGTTCATATAGTCTGTTTTCTTGGTATAAGTTTGAAATTTTTCATAATAAAATGATGAAATAAAAATCAGCCTGAGTCGGGTTGACACTTAGGTCAATTCAGGACGCGTGTGCTCTCTGAAATGGGACATGGATTTAATAAGGAGTATTATAGATTTTTATGAGGACCTGGTGGCTCAGACAATAAAGAATCCACCTGCAATGGGGGAGACCTGGGATCGATCCCTGGGTGGGGAAGATCTCCTGGAGGAGGGCATGGCAACCCATTCCAGCAATCTTGCCTGGAGAATCACATGGACAGAGGAGCCTGTCGGGCTACAGTCCATGGGGTCACAGAGAGTTGGAGATGACTGAGTGACTAAGCACAGCACATTCTACAGCTGAGGTATCAGAGACGAAGGAAAGAGGGGGCCTGTGCTCAGTGCTTCCAGTTTAATTAGAGAGACACACGAACAGGTCATTTCTGAGAGATGAGCACAAGACAGGGGCCTTCCTGAGATGAAGATTCCAGGTAGGGGTGGCCTTTTGCTGGTGAGAGCAGCTCGTATAAACATGCAGGGCCCACAATGACCCCTGGAAAGGTCTGCACGAGGGTGACTTGTGAGGTCAGAAGTGGCAGGTGACAAAGCAGGCCAAGTGGCAGGTGACAGGTGGTCACTTAGCCAGCCTGTGTACCTGGCCACTCATCTGGAGGCCGAGGAAGAGCCCCAGGGGTTACACCAGGTGAAAGAATAACTGGCATTAAGACATGTGTCCCAGAAAGTTCATTTTCCAACTGCAGGGAGATTTGAGAGAGCCAAAGACCAGCTGGGGAGCTGCTGCAAGGGGAGAAGGTCTCACCCCAGGCTGGTAAAACTTGACAGGAAAGCTGGCAGGACTAAGTTTGACTAGATGGAGATGGGGGCAGGCCCCTGGACGGGCCCCGCATTACTCATTAGGGTAGTTTGCAGATTCTGGATCCTGGGCAGGGAGGTGTGTGGGATGGCTCCCCAAGGAGGACAAATTTGGCTAAAAGCAAAGATCCCAAGATTGGAGGCAAAAGGAGCCAAGGAGAGTGGAGGATGAGATAGCATCACCGACTCAATGGACGTGAACTTAAACAAAACTTGGCAGATGGTGGAGGCCAGGGACCCTGGTGTGTTGCAGTCCATGGGGTCACAAAGAGTCAGACACAACTTAGCAACTCAACAACAGCAGCAACAAAGATCCCAAGGGACCTGCTGTTGGAAGTTTCCAGGAACTGGACGCTTAATGTTTGTTTAGTCATGGCTGGAAATTGAAGTCGAACTTGGGAGTGATGGGAAGCAAATGGGTCACTCAGGAGGAAACCTCAGAAGTGAGAAAGGCAGAGGTCAAGTCAAGGGCATCTCAACATAAAGGATGATTGGGGCAGGCAAGAGAGAGCGATGCCATGGGAACCAAGACAGAAGGTCAGGAATCACGTGGGACAGGAATCTACCGGTAAGATGTGACATTTGCTCATTGCACTTGTCAACATGGCCGCCACTGGAGACTTCTCCCAGAGCTGAGTAGGGGCTGCAGTGAGTGAGCCAGGGAGAGAAGCAAACATGAGGTCAGTCACTGGAACCCAGATGGAGGAAGTGTGGCTCATCCCACAAGGCAGGGAAAAGGGGGTGGGGGCTGAGCAGGAGGGATTAATTTCAGATGGGTTATTGGAGACTTCTCCCAGAGCTGAGTAGGGGCTGCAGTGAGTGAGCCAGGGAGAGAAGCAAACATGAGGTCAGTCACTGGAACCCAGATGGAGGAAGTGTGGCTCATCCCACAAGGCAGGGAAAAGGGGGTGGGGGCTGAGCAGGAGGGATTAATTTCAGATGGGTTAAGTCCATCCTAAAGGAAATCAGTCCTGAGTGTTCATTGGAAGGACTGATGCTGAAGCTGAAACTCCAATACTTTGGCCACCTGATGCGAAGAGCTGACTCATTTGAAAAGACCCTGTTGCTAGGAAAGACTGAAGGTGGAAGGAGAAGGGGACGACAGAGGATGAGATGGTTGGATAGCATCACCAACTCAATGGACATGAGTTTGGGTAAACTCTGGGAGATGGTTGATGGACAGGGAGTCCTGGCGTGCTGCAGTGCATGGGGTAACAAAGAGTCGGACATGACTGAGCGACTGAACAGAACTGAATTGAACAAATTTTCTAGGCGGGGGGAAAGAGTCAGGAGAGAGGAAAGGATGAAGGTATAGCCGCATCCTTCTGCAAAAGGCTCCCACCCTCTTGTCCTGAGCGTGGGGCACATCCAGGAGGCCAGTGGCAGCCTGGATCCAGTCCTGCGGTGTTGGGCTGTTTATACCACAGATACCCTACGACTCAGAGGAGGCGCAACTGGTTGTCCACAGTTGGAGGCACAACAGGAATTGTCCCGAACCAAGTGTCTGAAGACTTGGGTTCTGGCCCCAGCTCCACCAAATCCTCAATTTCCTCATCAGTGAAATGGGCACGAACACATGAGGCCGTTACTAAGCTTGGGCCAGGTCAGGCACACAGAAGACCTCGGCCTATGGCAAGACACATGTGCACAAGAGCAGGGTGCTTCTTGTGGGGCAACACTGGCTACAGCGTGTGGGGAGTCCCGTGGTGCTTCCCGCCTCGGGTAAACCTTGGTGTGCCAAGGGCCAGTCTCCACGATTCTAAAGGGGCAGACTGACATGTGTGGACGCAGCCATGGGCTGCTTTCCCTCGTCTCTGTCTCCAGCTCGGGGGGCCTCATCCGTCGTGTGGGCGTTTCCAGAGCTCGCCAGCATCCAAGGCACCGACTTGAGTTTTACAACAGTAAACATAGCTCAGCCTGGCTGGTTCCCTGAATGGTCTGGGTGAATCAGTGGGACAACTTGCACATCCTGTTACGTATTCACCCTCTCTCCCGGGGGTTCCCCTCTTTCCAGGAAGTGATTTGTAGAAAGTCTGCTGTCTTGGGATATGCTGTCCCACCCCAGCGTCACTGTCTGAATTGCACAAATGGCCAGCCTAAGGCAGCCGCTTCCTGCAAAAGGAAGGCAGGGCCCAGTGCAAGTAAAATCCAGGCTCCTTATACAACCACTGGTGATTCTTACCCCAGTTGCCCCAGCCCATGTTCTCCAAAGGCCAATTCTCTTTATTTTATTTATACTTGAGTATCAAACTTAACTCTAGGGAAAGACAGACTTGTCTGCAAATCCATAAAGTGGGTTTGTCATTTCCCTATTGAAACATGGTCTTCCTTGTGGTTTAAAGGGCTTTGTACCTTGACAGTGTATAAGAGTGCCTAGGAGGGTCATTCATGGCCACTTCTACTGAGGTACAATTACAAATAAAGCTGTAACATATTTAAACTATACAGCATAGTGATTTCTTTTTATAATTTAAATTTTGATGAAGTTTATTTATTTTTTATTTTTGTCTTTGATGCTTTTGGTATTACATTTAAGAAATCATTGCCCAATCCAAGGGCACGAGGACCTAGTATCTAACAGTTTTATAGTGTTAACTCTTACATTAAAAAAAAAACAAACCACCTTTGACCCATTTGAGATTTCTTTTTGATATGCTGTGGGGGAATCCAACTTCCTCCATCAGCCCTATTGCCACTGAAAAGAGTCTTCTTTCCCCCATTGAATTGCCTTGGTGCCATTGTTGAAAATCCATTGTTCATACGGGATTTATTTCTACCTTCTCAATTCTATCCCATTGATCTCTATGTATATCTCTCTATTATTATTCCTCTGTATGTATATCGTTCGATTACAGTAGCTTTGTAATAAGTTTTGAAGTTAAGAAGTGGGCATCCTCCAACTTTGTTCTTCTTTATCAATATTGTTTTGGCTATTCGGGGCCTCTTCAATTTCCACATAAATCTGTGGATCAGCTTGTTAATTTTTTCAAAATAGCCATCTAGCATTTCGGTAGGGATTGCATCAACCAATTGTATAGGTGAATTTGGGAGTATTGCCATCTCAACAATACTATATCTTCCAGTCCATAAACTGGAGATGTCTTTCTGTTTATTTAGGTCTCTCTTTCAGCAGTGTTCTTCCTCTTCCTCTTGCTCCTCTTGCCTTGTCCTTCCAGCCAAAACAGCAGCAGTCCCCCAAGGTAACACATTAGAGATGGTTATAAGCCCCTCCACTGCCTGGGTGGCCCTCTGAGATGTATTCCTGTTTGTCCAGGTCCCTCTGATGCTGTGGGACCAAGAACCCTAAACACAGAGGTCTCACTCTGGCTTGCATGGCAGGTGGGGAGAATTGCACTTTGGGGGCTCCATAGCACCCTAGAATGCCACGCTGACCTCCACCCTCACACTCCTAGGCCTCAGCTTGCTGATCCTGTGTTGTTGTCTGCCTGCCTCAGGACACTATGAACCCATTCAAAGCAGTGACCCAGGCTTGGCCAGCTCTGTGTCTCCAGGATTTGACTCCAGGGCTTCTGTTAATGTTTGTGGAATAAAACAGCTCCCAGGATCTAGACAACTATGAATTTCACCAAAGAGTACAATTGGAGATGTTCCAGGGCAGGGCTGATCCTACGGCATGTCGGCATGTCCGGTGAATGAAAATCCTTCTCTTTGGAATCTAAGCATTCTAAGCCTGATTGGAGATTGCCATTCAGTCTCGTTTCAGAGCTTGCTTCCAACTGACCAGACTCAGGGCATTTAGCTCTAACTGGGAGCTTCAATGGAAGCATTGTTTGTTTTATGACTACCCAGAGGCTCACAGATGGAACACTTTAGCTGTGATAAATAATAATAATAATATTAATAATAATACTCGCTTCTCCTGGGGGCGAAGTCTTTAAATTAAATGTTTCATTTGGCTGGCGCCTTCCAGCACCCGCAGGCAACCTGCAGCACTTCAGAAGGGAATTGCGAACAGTGAGAACCGTGACTCAGTGGCAGGAGAAGCTCAGGAGAGTGTCATCAGTGCTGCTTCTGAGATGCAGCGTCTCCAGGGACAGAAATTTCCCAGTAGAAACAGGACTAGACAGAGCGGAAGACACCAGGCACATTGTAAACTATTAATAGATCCAGAGGCTGAATGAATACGAGCATCATTAGGAAAGAAAGCTGTGACTCCTCTGAGAACCTGGCTCCTCACCTGGGAGGTTCTCCCCAAGTTAGCCCATCATGAGAAACCCTATTGACCCAGAGGCTGACATCCCACTGATGTTCAGATGCCTGGTTGGTCCACACTTCGTTTGAGAGAAGTGAGCTGAATCCTCGCTGTACTTAGCTGGGGAGCTTTTGTTTGTCAGAAATTCCAGAGTAGATGCAGTGAGCGCTGCCTGGTCTGGTCCTACACTCTGGGGCGTCTTTCTTTCTTGGGGAGGGCACTACAGAAATCAGATTTTTACAAACTCCCATCAGGCTTTGTGTGAATCTGTTCTCAAATGTTTGTTCATGGTATGTGGGTCCTATGTGTGTGCATAGTCGATCAGTCATGTCCGACTCTTTGTCACCCCATGGACTGTAGCCCTCCAGACTCCTTTGTCCATAGTGATTCTCCAGGCAAGAATACTGGAGTGGGTTGTCAGGCCCTTCTCCAGAAGATCTTCTCAACCCAGGTATTGAGCCCAGGTCTCCCACATTGCAGGTGGATTCTTTATCATCTGAGCCACCAGGTAAGCCTATTTGGGTCTGTAGCCAGGCTCTAAAATGAAAGAAGTTAGTGGGGGAAAAAAACCCTAATGTATCTTTGTACCAGGCTGCCTTTTGGAGTTGCCACCAGCACCAAAATAAAGACAAAAAAAAAAAGGAGAGGTCTAAGAAAACGACCCTGTTGCCCTGCCCACATGCCCAGGATTTCTAATCAACCTCTTAGCACGTCATTCTGTAATAGGAGCATGCAACCAGGGATCTGGGACCTTGAAATAACAGAGACCCAAATAAACAAATAAACCTGAAGAGAATGTCTCTACAGGAGGAAGGGAAAATCATTCTCAGGGAACTCCTGAAAAGAATGTTAATTCCATTGATGAAACAAGAAGCAAATAATAGAACACTCAGAAAACAGCTAACAGTTCTGGAGGATTAAATATTTGATATTAGTAATGAAATAACCAAAGAACAGGAAAAAGAGATTGAACACGTCTCACAGGAAGTAAAGTTGAAAGGCAAGGTGAAGGTCCAGGAGAAGACAAGACCACTAACCACATAATCCGGTTAAAAACAACTCTCCCCGAAGTAGTCATGAACAAATGTGAGAGCTGGACCATAAAGAAGGCTGAGCACCAAAGAATTAATGCTTTCAAATTGTGGTATTGGAGAAGACTCTTGAGAGTCCCTTGGACAGCAGAGAACAAACCAACCAATCCTAAAGGAAATCAACTCCAAATATTCATTAGAAGGACTGATGCTGAAGCTGAAGCTCCAATTCTTTGGCCACCTGATGTGAGGAGCTGACTCGTTGGAAAAGATCCTGATCCTGGGAAAGGTTGAAGGCAAAAGGAGAAGGGGGTGGCAGAGGATGAGATGGTGAGATGGTATCATCAACTCAGTGGATGTGAATTTGAGCAAACTCTGGAAGATAGTGAAAGACAGGGGAACCTGGCGTGCTGCAGTCCATGGGATCTCAAGGGGTCAGACATGACTTAGAGACCGAACGACGAACGACTCAAAAAGTAATCTAGAAAGAGGAACTGAGAAAATGGGAGAGAAAATAATGGATGAAATAATTTAAGAAAAATTTCCCAAACTAAAGGGCCTGAATGTCCAGAATGACAAGTCCTCTAGCTCCAGCTCACTGGAGGCAAGTCGACCAGTGACCAAGGCCTTCCTGGAAAGGACTTGCTTTTATTTCTCTGAAAACTTGTCAGCAGTCATTTTGCCCCTGAAATGTGGGAGGACGGAGGCTTCTGGGAACCATTCCTAGTCCTGGTAGTTGCAAAGGCCTTGCAGCAGGAACGGCACTAAAGGGAGGTTTAGCATGCCCACCCCCCTTCCCCCCACGTGGCTCCCCTGGTGGCTCAGCTGGTAAAGAATGCCTGAAATGCGAGACCCTGGTTCGATTCCTGGGTTGGAAAGATCCCCTGGAGAAGGGATAGGCTACCCACTCCAGTATTCTTGGGCTTCCCTGGTGGCTCTGGTGGTAAAGAATCTTCCCACAGTGTGGGAGACCCTGTTTGATCTCTGGGTTGGGAAGATCCCCTGGAGAAGGAAAAGGCTACCCATTCCAGTATTCTGGCCTGGAGAGTCCCACGGACTACAGTCTCAGTTCAGTTACAGAAATGGTAGGGACCTAACAGAAGCAGAAGATATTAAGAAGAGGTGGCAAGAATACACAGAAGAACTGTACAAAAAAGATCTTCACGACCAAGATAATCACAATGGTGTGATCATTCATCTAGAGCCAGCCATCCTGGAATGTGAAGTCAAGTGGGCCTTAGAAAGCATCACTACAAACAAAGCTAGTTTGTTCATAGTGATAGAATTCCAATTGAGCTATTTCAAATCCTGAAAGATGATGCTGTGAAAGTGCTGTACTCAATATGCCAGCAAATTTGGAAAACTCAGCAGTGGCCACAGGACTGGAAAAGGTCAGTTTTCATTCCAATCCCAAAGAAAGGCAATGCCAAAGAATGCTCAAGCTACAACACAATTGCATTCATCTCACATGCTAGTAAAGTAATGCTTAAAATTCTCCAAGCCAGGCTTCAGCAATACGTGAACTATGAACTTCCAGATGTTCAAGCTGGTTTTAGAAAAGGCAGAGGAACCAGAGATCAAATTGCCAACATCCGCTGGATCAGGAAGAAAGCAAGAGAGTTCCAGAAAAACATCTATTTCTGCTTTATTGACTATGCCAAAGCCTTTGACTGTGTGGATCACAATAAACTGTGGAAAATTCTGAGAGAGATGGGAATACCAGAGCACCTGAGCTGCCTCTTGAGAAACCTGCATGCAGGTCAGGAAGCAGCAGTCAGAACTGGACGACAGTCTATGGGGTTGCAAAGAGTCAGACATGACTGAGTGCCCTTCACTTTCAGTCCCTGGGCCCCCAGCACCCCTCAGAACATGCTCGATCCTTACCACATTGGGGTCTTCTGGGATTTTTCTTTGAAGGAGATTTCATGGGAGGAAACATTGGACTGAAGGGGTGTCTGATCAGTGGAGAGGGTTACTAAAGCAGCGCGAGGCCTGGCCTGGGTGGGAACCCTCCCACCCAGGCCGGGCCTCATTGTGGGGAGGGGTCCCACCCAAGCTGGACCTCATTGAGGGGAGGGGTCCAGGCTCCTTTTTGCCTCTCCCTGGGGAACTGAGGAAAAGAACCTGTTTTAGCAGCAGGTGTTGGGGCAGGAAGGGATCCTTGGTGGCTGCCACAGGGCACACCTGTGTTGGGTGGGGGACAAGTGCTTCAAAGGGATGTTGGCTGAAGGTACAGGTGATGCCATAGCATCATCCCCTGCTTGGCTTTTTTTAAATCCCTTGTCTGACGGCACACCTGTCCATGCAGCAGTGTGTCAAGGCTGGATGAACAATCTATTCACATCTGGGGTGTGAAGAGACCGAGGTAAGGATGACAACCCTGGCCACTCGTTTGCCTTGTGGGAGAAGGTGCCGAGGGCCTTTCTGCAAGCATAGGATTGATCTGTGATCCCTGAGTCACGAGCAGGCAAGTGGGAGAGGCTTTCAAACTGAGGCGTTGGAGAGAAGCGCAGGTTAGTAATAGAAGCGTAGTGAGCTGTGCTTGATATGATTGCCACTCTTGGTAATTATTGTTATTACTATTTGACCTACTCAGATGGATCCAATTAAATAAGAATTGTTTTGCAATCAGGATGTTCTGATGATGGCAAAGCACTCTATATGTGGAGGCAAGGACAATCCCTTTGGTTTATACTTCTCTGTATCTGTAGGGTTACCCTACCTGTAGGATCTCCTTCAGATTTTGATCCACACAACCAAGGAGATCAGGCATGACTGCCCCATTTTATGAATGAGGGATTATTTTAAGCTTCAGAGAGGTCACGTGACTTGTCCAAGGTCACACAGCAGGAAAAAAGACAGAGCCAGGGCTGACCTGGTCTTCTGCACCCACCCCCCATTTTACACTTCCTCCACTACCCCAGGACATGTTGCAGAGAAGCTCTTGTCAGGTGGCACTGTCCTGAGGTAGAGGGACAGCAAGTGCTAGAAGGAGCAAGGACTTTGGGTTAAACAAGCAACTGTAATATAGGTCCTTATATTGGGACATATTGGGTGGCCAAGGAGATCCTGAGCCTTCCAGAATCTCTAGTCATCAACTGATCCCCATCAGGCTGTGAAAACTCTGGGTGCTGTTTACACATGAAGAAGACATAAAATTCTTACTGTCAAGGGACTTCCCTGGTGGTCCACGGCTGAGACTCCGTGCTCCCGGTGCAGGGGGCTCGGGTGTGATCTCTGGTCAGGTAACTAGAACCCACCTGGCATAGTCAAATAAATAAATACAAACAAATATGAAAAATTCCTTCTATTGACAGACATTTCAAAGTTAAATTATAGATTTCCTCCTGATTATAACGGCATGACAAGCTTATTATAGAAAACCTTGAAAATACAGAAGACTATGAGGAACACCCTGGAGAATGCAATGGCAACCCACTCCAGTACTCTTGCCTGGAAAATCCCATGGACCGAGGAATCTGGTGGGCTGCAGTCCATGGGGTCGCAAAGAGTCGGACAGACTGAAGCAACTTAGCAGCAGCAGGAGGAGGAACACCCAGATCTCTCTTAACACCATATTTCCTTTTGGTGGTCTCTCATGAATAGATGGGTATTTCTTTTTTCTTTTTTAACAATTAATATCTTGCTGTCTATGGTTTTGCATTCTATTTTTTTCTCCACTTTAACTTATTTCACACTTCTCTTCTTATAACAATAGTTTTGGAAATATGTTATTTTATTTATTTAGTTTTTTGGAAATATGTTATTTTAAATGATATAGTATTTCATCATGTATGAAAACTTCTTGATTTTTGTCTTTGAAAAACTATAGAGATGAATTAAAATAAGAAAGACTATGCTGCTGCTGCTGCTAAGTCGCTTCAGTCGTGTCCAACTCTGTGCGACCCCATAGACGGCAGCCCACCAGGCTCCACCGTCCCTGGGATTCTCTAGGCAAGAACAATGGAGTGGGTTGCCATTTCCTTCTCCAATGAATGAAAGTAAAAAGTGAAAGTGAAGTCGCTCAGTTGTGTCTGACTCTTAGCGACCCCATGGATTGCAGCCTAAAAGGCTCCTCTGTCCATAGGATTTTCCAGGCAAAAATACTGGAGTGGGGTGCCATTGCCTTCTCCAAGAAAGACTATAAGCCTATGTAAATTTCCAATCATGCAAATTTCTTCTTTAAAAACAAAATTACAGCAATTCAAAGAAAAAAAATCATACACACACAAAAAATTGAGTCTAAAAAGCATTTGGAAAAAAACTTAGCATTCTTTTCTTAAGTTTTAAGTCCTCAGTAAAGGCAAAGCCATACCCTATTCTTGAATGGGAAGGCATAATGTTTAAACTCACCCCTCAGGGCTTCCCTGGTGGCTCAGTGGTAAAGAATCCACCTGCCAATTCAATAGATTAGATCCCTGGTCTAGGAATACCCCACATGCCATGGAGCAGCTAAGCCCGAGCACCACAAGCACGGAGCCTGTGCTCTCGAGCCCAGGAACCACGACTCCTGAGCCCATGTGCTGCCGTTGCTGAAGCCTGCACGCCTACAGCCAGTGCTTGGCAACAAGAGGAGCCACTGTAAGAAATCCATGCACCACAACTAGAGAAACAAAGGTGCAGCAACAAAGATCCAGCATGGCCAAAAATAAATCAGTAAATAAACAATCAAAAAATAGCCACCACTGCCCCCCCCCCACCCCGGATTAATGTACATATTTAATGAAATTCCAAATAGAATTCTAACAGAGTTTTTTTCTTTCAGGGACAGATAATGGATAAAATAAATTCTTAAGAATATCAACTTTTTGAAAACGAATAGAGGAATTTGCTTTACAAGATCAGGACATACCAGAAAGACACACTACTCAAATAAATACGGTACTGGCCTAGGAACAGAAACTAGATCTGGAACCAAATTGAGAACACAGAAATAGATTTGATGCGTTTATGAATCTAACACATGAAAAAGATGGTCTTTTACTAATGGAAAAGAAAGTGAAAGTGTTAGCGACTCAGTGAGGCTTGACTCTTTGTAACCCCATGGACTGTAGCCCATCAGGCTCCTCTCTTCATGGAATTCTCCAGGCAAGAATACTGCAGTGGATAGCCAGTCCCTTCTCCAGGGGATCTTCCTGACCCAGGGATTGATCCTAGGTATCCTGCATTGCAGGCAGATTCTTTACCACCAAGGAAGCTCTAAAAGATGGATTAATTGGTTCTTAGCCTTATGACTTACACAGGGATCAATTCCAAATAAAAACTTATATATAAAAAGCAAGACAAAAATCTCACAAAAAGATGCTCTTTAAGTAGGCTACACAATAATTTAGCAGTAGGAAAATACTTTTATCAAGAATGAAGACTTCTAATCTATTTTTTTTAAAAAAGACAGACATGTTTGTCAATATTAAACCATTTAAAATTGTTTATGGCAGAAGATACCTTAAACAAGGTGCCAGTTATATGTATTTGCAATTCAGAGGACAGACAGCAGCTTAGTATCTATTTATTAATAGTTACAAAGACTTCTTAGAAATTGATGAGAGACAATTACCCAATAAAAAATTGGCGGGGTCCAGCCCCAGTGGATCCAGGGTGATTCGAAGGGTGGACGGTGTTGGCGAGGAAAGACTTATTTATTTATTAATATAAGATTAGATTAGGAAGAAATAGTGTAGTAGGAAAATTAAGTGGAGAAAAGAGGCTGAATAACTTGGTTTACGTGGAAAGCCAATAAAGTTCCAGACAAGGAACTTGCACCATCTACATTGGGCCACTGGCATCCATTTGAATATCGGAGAGTGCCCCGCCTTGGGCTCTCTCCCTTACAGATCTTAGAAGCCAGGGCAAGTAAGTAGACTTGGTGAGCCTCCACGCCCCAGATGGGAATTCAGCCTGAAATTAAAGTAAAGAGGAGACACGGGGGAAACCAGTCCAGCAACTGGTCCCGGCCTCTATTGTCTAGAATCTCCTTTTATACCTTTTCTTTTTGTACATAGAGATCAATAGGTAATACAAAATTATGCAGGGTCAGCAGCCCTGACTCTTATCAAAACCAGGCTTTTCTCTCTGCATACCTAATTGTATACACAAGTCTTAGGTGATTTACATCATCTTCTAGCCAGAAAGGGCCAATTAACATTTTACAGCCTTTTTTCTGATAAGGGTTTGTCAACCAGAAGACTTATTTGTGTTGATCTTCCCAAAGTCTGGTGCCACTCTCAGAAAGCACGAAATAAAGTTACATTCTTACATAGCAAGGACACAAGAGGAGTGCAGTGATATATAACAAAGAAAAGTAATTAACTCAAAAGTCTAGTGTTGCTAACATCAAAACTACTATATATCTTTCTCTACATCCTGATTACATTGAGTAACATCCTCCCAGGTGCCTAAAAGATAAAGAATATGGAGGCCTGGCAGCAGTCATTGAGTCAACAGTGAAAACCCGTCACAATATGATTTTTAACTCTTTAGAAAAGGCTATGTTTCTTCAAGATGTTTTTAAGCTTTGTGCCTCTCGCGGTTGGGGGCTGTAAGCAATTCACAAACTGTAAGAGGTCTGGGGAACCTGTTAGGCAAGCTAGAGAGCTATCAGAGGGGGTTTAACTGAAACATCCCTTTCAAATGCAGAAGACTAAAGCCCTGATTTGACTTTATCCCAGAGAATATCAGAAGAGTGAAAAAGCAGAGTACAGAGGCTGGCAGATTCTTATTTTTGGGGGTGGTGGATGCTCAGGAAATTCCAGGGGGAACCCCTGAAACCTGATCACGTCCTTGCGTTTTGTCAGGCTTCCTTCCGCATGACCTTGTCATGGGCGGGATTCCTCACATTGGCCCCTGACAAAAAATGGAAAAAGATATAGAGAAGCAATTTACAGAAGAGCAAATCCAAATGACTAACAATTTTTTTAAGTTTATCAGAACCTTCATATTATAGAAAATATGGCTAATTATTAACAGTGAGATAATTCTTCATAAGTATCAAATGAGCAAAATTTAAAAACAGTAAGAATATCTTTTGCTCTTGGGGTTATGGGGAAATGAGTACTCAATTACTGGTTACAGCTTAACTGAGAGGCAATCTGACAACATCTACAAAAACTAAATATATATATATATATATTCTTCAGCTTAACAATAATTCCAGGTCTGGGTATCTAATGCACAGAAATAAAAGCATCAGTATATAAGTCTTTATACTCAAGAATTGCACTGCAGCCCTGGAAAAACGTGGGCACAAAGGGGATACCTATCAATAGGAGAAAGTTGGATAAAGCATAGTTATTCTCACCCTAGAATATTATATAACCATTGATAAGAATGAACTGGAGCTATGAATGTTAAGCTCTCTGAGAATGCTAAGATGCAAAAACCTGTATAAAATATGATTCTGTTTTTGTAAAGAATATTATTAAAATTTTATATATGCTTATGTATTATTCCATAAAGGAGAATATATTTTAGGTTGTTATCATAGATGTCCAGGGGAGTTCCAGTAAGTGTAGTTGGAAGGGGTATGAAGGACTGGCAGAAAAAAAGGCAAAGGAAGAAAATTACCCCTTGATAAGAAAAATAAACCAAAAGGGATAGTGGAGATGGTGCATTCTGGGCCTTCTCCGTTGGTCTGGACCCAGGGAAAGTCCAGTGAGATTTGTAGTCTCTGCCAGTAGAGACACAGCATGGAGGCTTGTCTCTAGAGTTTAGCAAGTAGGAACTGGGAGGCACCAGAGAAGGCAATGGCAACCCTCTCCAGTGTTTTTGCCTGGAGAATCCCAGGGACAGTGGAGCCTGGTGGGCTGCCGTCTATGGTGTCGCACAGAGTTGGACACGACCGAAGCGACTTAGCAGCAGCAGCAGCAGCAACTGGGAGGCACAAGCTCACCAGCTCAGCCTACAATGACCCAGTGCTAGTCAGTAAAATCATTCCTACTGTAGCTTCTTCATCAGTTAGTCAGTATTAAAATCTCACACTGACCCGCCCCCATATGGGTGATGAAATGTAGTCTTGTATTGGCTGTCCCATCATGAACACTTTCTTGGACAACCTCCCTCTCTAAAATGCCTATTGACCATAGGGCCACGAGACTCAGGTGTCAACTGGATTCAGGATACATGTGAGTGCAGAAGAGACTGGGCCCAGTCATTTGGTGATGATGAACTCTTGCATTGAAAGACCATGTTGAGTTGGGGCTAGGGTGACTGTTTGCGGGTGAGGAAACAGGAATGAGAGAGTGATGGGGGAGAAAGGGTAGACTCTAGTAAGAACCATCACACATCCCCAGAGAGAAATTGAGAGATTAGCCACCAAGCCCTCAATGACTTCCTAGCCCCCAGCTTCTATTCCTATGAACTGGGCTTTGTTTCCATGAGCTTGCTCTGTGCACCAGTTCTCTACTGCTGTGTAACAAACATCCCCAAGGTGTAGTGGCTTATGACAATAATTTTATGTAGCTCATGATTCTGTGTGTCAGTGATTTGAGCTGGGCTCTGTGAGGTTGCCTTTCTGGGCTGTGTTGAGGTTGGCTGTGCTAGTTAGGTCACTCCCTTGTCTGGGCATCCATCTCCATGTCTCTCATCACTGAGCAGGCTAACTGGGGCCTGGCAGAGAATTTCTAGCCCAAGAGCAGAAATGGCAAACCTCTTCAGTTCTAGGCACAGAACCCCAATGTCACTTCTGCCAAGGCCAGATTCAAGGAGTGAGGAAAAGACTCCACTGGCAATGGCACCCCACTCCAGTACTCTTGCCTGGAAAATCCCATGGATGAAGGAGCCTGGTAGGCTGCAGTCCATGGGGTCGCGAAGAGTCGGACATGACTGAGCGACTTCACTTCACTTTTCAGTTTCATGCATTGGAGAAAGAAATGGCAACCCACTCCAGTGTTCTTGCCTGGAGAATCCCAGGGAAGGGGGAGCCTGGTGGGCTGCCGTCTATGGGGTCGCACAGAGTTGGACACAACTTAAGTGACTTAGCAGCAGAGACTCAAAGTTTCATGGAAAGAGCTTTGAAGAGCTGCGGCCATGTTTGCACATCCTGTATAATTTTGTTAACTACTGTCATTTCATTATGTTAATAAGTTTCTGACCCCTGAAGCCAGAGAAGTTCAGATAGAATGTGGATACAGAGTCCTTAAGGAGACCTCAAATCCTTCCTCTCTATATATCCTGAACCCTAAGAAATAGTAATAATTCTCATTTGTTGGTCACAGGAGGGAGCAGGTAGTTCTGACACATGGACTCTGAGGAGGCTTAGCAGCAATTGGGCCAGGCTTGGGAGGAAAGGCAGGCATTCTACCCACTGAGATGAGGTGCCACCAGGGCCCAGTGAGCAGGCAAGGGCAGGACTGGGCAGGACAGTGCGTGAAGAGTGCTGTGCATCCCAAGACTTCCTGGTCCCAGCCCTGTTCAGGCTAATGAGGGAAAGCCTGTCTCCAGGTCCCTGTGGGTTCTGGAAGAGCAAGGGCCACCTGCCTCTCGTGTCTTCCTCCTTGGAGGGTATCCCAGGCAAGAATAGATTTCTATGGGTGTTGAGCATCAGTGATGATGCAGATGCCTCCGTGGACCTCACTATGCGCTGAGCTCTGCTCCACGTGCTTTCCCTGGAGACCAACACTTACAGACCCAGGCCACCCCAGCTCTGGACCCAGGCAGGGCTTCATTTCACTCACTTGTTAGCTGGTGGTGGCACCACATCCCTCATGGGTTTCTGCTAAAGGAGGTGTCAAGCATTATACTTAGCATAGAGTCTGGCACTCAGCAAGCACTTGATAAACATGTGTCATTCTTGACGACCAAGGCAATGCTCATTCATCAACCAAACACGACGATGAATTGGCTTCAGTGACATTGCATATTTGTGTTGACTTCCTTCCTTGGCTCCCCAGTAACCTGCTCAGAAGTTGGCAGACTTTAGATCACTTTATTCTACTAAAAGTATCACGATATGCCACTGGGTAAAGGTGTGGGTTTGGGCCATCTTGAAACAAATTGGCAGTTTGTAAATATTCTTAAGTGAGCATATCTATTGAGGCTAAATTGAATCAGTTTAGAGGCCTCTAAACTGCTAAATCATGGTTGTTCTTACTCAAAAATTCAAATCTCAACTTTAAATTAAGAGATGGCCCACACTCTATTTAAAATTTAAGTGACGATTGCTCTTCGCTTTAAATCCATCTACCTATATACCTATATAAACAGAGAAATTTATTTTTACTGTCTGGAGAAGAGAGTCTCCATTTTCCTGTTCATTTAAAAAAAAAAAAATAGTGCTTTTTAAAAATTGAAACGTCCAGGAGAATATTCCACAGGCCCAAAGTTTATGACCTTTAAATAGTGGAAACTATGTTGGTTTTTTCTTACAATAGAGGTGCCTGTATTCACATTTGATAAACATTTCCCCTCTCATCTCCCCTCTCTGTGCTCCTACCTCTTCATTTTTCTGCCATCACAAAGGTCAGAGGAGGGTCAGCAGCTCCCATGAGAAAGGAAAGCTGAACACTCCTCACCTCTTGCAGCAGGAAGACGCGGGCAAACCCATGGTGGTTTCTGATCAGGCTGATGTATGGGGCACACACCCACACACGGCTGTGTGGACTTGTTGTTCCCATGAAATGAGCCTTTCATGGTGGGAAGGGAATATTAATTTGTTTGATTGGATGCCTGTCAGCATTGTTCTGGGGGTGGGGGGAATGCCAGAAGGGCACCAGCAAACAGGCTTGACAAAGCATCAGCTGAAAATTGTTTCTCCATCCAGCTCAGCATTTCTTCACCATTACCTCCTTTTTGGCCTTGGGCCTCTATACACACACATTTCATTCATTCATTCAGTACTTATCCAGTTTCTTCCATGTTCAGGGGACTCACAGACAAAAAGATCCCCAGGTCCCACCTATGGGGCTCACATTTAGCGGGTGGGCAGCAAAGGGAGACTTCCCTGGGGGCAGGCTTCCCTGGTGGCTCAGCTGGTAAAGAATCTGCTGCAATGCAGGAGACCTTGGTTTGATCCCTGCAGTTGGGAAGATCCGCTGGAGAAGGGAAAGGCTACCCACTCCAGTATTCTGGCCTGGCAAATTCCATGGACTGTATAGACCATGGGGTTGCAAAGAGTCAGACATGACTGAGCACCTTCCACACAGCAGAGGGAGAACAGCAACAAAGGGCCAGCGCCCTGGGTCCTGGTAGAGAAAAGTTCAGCTTGGGCAGGACGGCTAGCAGGGCGAGCTGGCACTGCAGCGGGGTCTGGAAGGATGAGCAGAATTCACCAGGAAAAGAACCAGCAGGTGGAAATATTCAGAAGAGGCACGCAGAAACACCGTCATTGTTTGTCGAGTTGTGCCTCTTGTCCACTGGACTATAAACGTTAGGGCCCAGATGGCCCTTCCTTCCTCTGTGGCTGCCCCAGCACCTCACAATGGACTTGTTGCTGGTGGGGCCCCTCAGTGAATGGAGAGTGAGTCAAACAAAGGCCACCACTCAGTTGACCCTGCAGTGGGCACCATCTTGTCCTGGCCCAGAGGGAACTTGGCGTCCTTTCTCCTTTTGTGGAGCCTGGAACTGGGCTTTCTGATCTCTCAGTGCTTGTTGGGTGCCTCCAAACATCAAGATTCTTTTTCTTTCTGTCCCAAACTGCAGAAAAATAATGAAAAAATGCAATTTTTGACTCTGCAATGCCAATGATGTCTCCAAAAGCAGAATGTGCTTCTCCTTGCTGGTCTATGAATTAATGTCAAAGGAAGACATATGGGTAGAACATCACACCATCTGAAAAAAAAAATTAATTCTGTGATCAAAGAAGATTGTTTGGTAAACTTGCCCAGAGTTTAACTAATTGGTTTGAGAGCAGATAGAATCTCCCTGAGATGTTCTACTGCGAGATTAGTGTTGGTCAAGATGTTTGAAGTTCAGAGGAGGGTGAATTCTCAGAGAAGAAGCCTATTTGACTAATTGGCATCACGTGGGTTCCCAAACACTGTCTCCCAACATGCAACCCTCCTGGAGAGATGAAAGAGACACCTCCCTATAACTGAGCTGACTCTGCTGCTGATGGAGACGTTCCCAAAACTTTTAAGAACAGGTGGCTTGAATTACTTTCTCTTGAAAACTGAGTGATTGAAGAGTACTAATAAGTGGGAAGAGAAATAGGTTTGAAAGGGGAGAGGCCTGATCCAAAGTCTAGACCATAACGGGATTTCTCTTTATCATTCCTTTTTTCCCCCTCCGTCTTGAACCTCCTTCCCACCTCCCAGCCCATCCCAACCCTCTAGATTGTCACAGAGCACCGATTTGAGCTCCTGGCATCGCAGAGTGAATTCCCACTGGCTATCTAATTTTACACATGGTAATGTGTACGTTTCCAAGCTACTCTCTTGTCCCACCCTCTCCTTCCCCTACTCTGCCTACAAGTCTGTTCTGTGTCTGCGTCTCCATTGCTGCCCTGCAGAGACAGGCACAGTGGGGTCTCTTAACCTTGGCACTACTGACTTTGGGGGTAGATCACTCTTTGTCATGCGAGCTGCTCTGTGTATCGTGAGATGTGCAGCTGCATCCCCAGCCTCTACCCACAAGACGACAGGAGGACACACCCCTTCCTGGCCGTGACACCCTGAAATGTCTCTGCACACAGCTTATGTCCCCTGGGAAGCCAGAAACATCCCTAGCTGAGAACCACTGGACTAGACCGCTAAGATCTATTCTTTGGCTCTGAACAAAATTTGGTACCTGGAACTTTAACCAAGAAGCTTCCTTTGTCAGAGAATGCTTCCTCCTCCTGATGTCTTCTTCCTAGCCCGTGGAGTGAAGATGGAGGTCAAAGTCACAGTTCTCCATGACAGATTTGCAGTATTGAAGCCTAGTCCGGAGTTGGGTCTCCTCCTTCCTCTGAGATCAAATGACCCTAACAAGCCCTCTGATCTCGCAGAGTCGCGGTGTCCCACCTGTGAAGTATGGACGAGGCCCATTCCACCAGCATAGCAGAGATTCCAGACAGTGACGGAGGTGGTGCCTTGTACGAGGTAGAGAATCTTGCTGTGTGTACACTTCTCTTGAGCCAGGGAAGGCTGGGACCATTCCCAGGCCAGAGCATCCAGCCTGCTACCAAGTCCTTTGCTGCCAGCTTAACTCCTTCACAGCCTGTCTCACACGGTTAGAAAGAGCCTGGAGAGAGACTTCGCTGGTGGTCCAGTGGTTAAGACTTCATGCTTTGATCCCTGGTAGGTTTGATTCCTGGTTGGGAATCTAAGATCCCACCTGCCGTGTGGCACGGCCAAAGGACTTTTCAAAAACAAAAATAGGAAGAGTCACGAGACCATTCTCTCCGTGACAGGTACATAGGGGCTCTGGTGTCAGTCAGGCCACACTCAACCTCTGGCCCCACCATTGCCCCTCTGGGTCCACCATTGCCTCTCTGGGCCCACGGCTGGGCAGCCTCACGCTTCTCCTCCCCTGAGAAAGCAGGGTTAATAGTCCCCATCGGCCAAAGGACTTTTCAAAAACAAAAATAGGAAGAGTCACGAGACCATTCTCTCCGTGACAGGTACATAGGGGCTCTGGGGTCAGTCAGGCCACACTCAACCTCTGGCCCCACCATTGCCCCTCTGGGTCCACCATTGCCCCTCTGGGTCCACCATTGCCCCTCTGGGCCCACGGCTGGGCAGCCTCACGCTTCTCCTCCCCTGAGAAAGCAGGGTTAATAGTCCCCACTTTAAGAGGTCTTGGCAGAGATGAAGCAGGGCAACACAGGTTAACAGTTCGCAACACACAGCAGGTTCAGGGACATTGCAAACCATCACATCTGGGTCAGTCAGAGTGACAAGCCCAAGCCCCAGAAGGCAGGGACCAGAGCAAACACAGCGCTTGACTCAGGGAGAGTCGACCGGGCAGCGCTTCGCTGGGAAGTGCAGGAGTGGCTCCACTGCCCGTGGGCTCCTAAGCAGCAGCACGCTAGGCACAAGCCAGTGTAAGTCGGCTCGCTGAGCACCTGGGTTTCCAGAACCAGGAAGTGTCAGCCCTGAGGGACAGTCAGTGAGCATCTCCATTGGCGGTTCCAGACTGTCGGGGTTTTTGAAAGCCAGATAATTTTCTTTCAAACCAAGACATTTGTTCCCCCAAAGAGTATAAAGCTAGCAAAGACTGTGGCTAAGAGTCTTTGGGGTAGGTGCAGAGCAGAGCTGGGTGGAATTCTCTGGGGTCTCCCCAAGGGGCCCTCGGACTCAGAGACACACAAGTCCAGAAGCATTTACTACAACGTCTAGATTTGGCATCCAATTTGCTTCTGCGTTCTCTTCCTCTGAGAACCTTGGTTCTTAACAGCATTGACATTTATCCTGCTGTACACATTCACATGGGCTTCCCCAGTGGCTCAGTGGTAAGAGAATTCGCCTGCAATGCAGGAGATGCAGGTTCGATCCCCGGGTCAGGAAGATCCCCTGGAGGAGGGCAGTCAACCCACTTCAGTATTCTTGTCTGGAGAATCCCATGGACAGAGGAGCCTGGTGGGCTGCATTCTATGGGGTCACAAAGGGTCGGACATGACTAAGCGACTGAACACATATGCACATACATTCACATGTGTCACCGTTTCAGAATCACAATACGCACATCAGCACCACGAAGACAGTCACTAAAAGCAGTCTTCGTGGGTCCTTAGGAGGCTTAGTGTCACCAAGCTGTGACATCAAGGCACCCAGCAGAGGTTATTCTTCTCTGGACATTTATGTCACCACATTGATATGAAAACTTTTATTTAACCGGTGTGTTGTAATTAATTTTGTAGATTGCTTTGCTGGGTTTTTGTTTTTGTTTTTGTTTTAGTTACCTTCATTTTTTAAATTTACATGAAATATGTGCACAGTTCCAAAATTAGCACCGTGCACCAAGGCACATTCAGAGAGGCCCAGCTTCCATGCCTGGGTCCCCCCTCTCCACCCATCTTGGCTCTCCCTCCTCCCTTGGGCAACCCTTTAAGAATAGATGTTTGGCTATTATATACATAATGGATAAACATCAAGGTCCTACTCATCTAGCATGAGAAGCTGTATCCCATATCTTGGGATAAACCATACTGGAAAAGAATATGAAAAAGAAAATATAGGTATAACTGAGTCACTTTGCTGTACAGCAGAAACTAACACAGCACTGTAAATCAATCATGCTACAATAAAATAAAAGAAAGAAAGAAATGTTTGGTTTACTCTAGCATTGTTTCTTTGTGAAAAATAAGCAAATATATCTTTTGAGTCTGTTTATACACAGAATATGGAGCTTCCCGGGTGGGTTTGATCCCTGGGTCAGGAAGAGCCCCTGGAGGAAGAAATGACAACCCACTCCAGTATTCTTGCCTGAAAAATCCCATGAACAGAGGAGCCTGGTGGGCTACAGTCCAAGGGGTCACAAACAGTCAGACATGATTGATCATACCCTGAATAGGAATATGTCATGTATATATAAGCATATTTTAAAAATACATACATATATAATATATACAGAATTTTTAGTTAGCTTGTTGCATAAGCACCATACTTTTCTCTCAATGTACCTTGAAGATCTCTTTCACAGCAGAATGTGGAGGTTTTTCTTTTTCCTAAAATCAGCACCTACACCCCGTTCATTCTGACAGGTAAGGACACTGGCCCAGAGCATCTCATCTGTCCACTGTGCCAGGGTGTGGGGAGTCCAGGGGGCCAAAGGTCCAGACCAGGCCTTTTTCTACTAATCCTACACTAATCCAGGGCCCACTGAGACAAGAGGTCTTTCCAAGGCTGCAGGCTTGAGTCCTGTCTGTCCAGTCCTGTCTCTTGCCCCAGGCTGAGGGTCAGAGCCCCGTGGGGACCTTATCCAGACCACAATCCAGGGTACCCAGCTCCAGGCCCCAGAATGGGGGCTAGAAAAGGGTTAGGCAAGCCCTGAGTCCAACATCTCCCTGCACGGACATCTCTCTCTCTCCCTGAGGCCGGAAGAGACCCCAGCTCCCCTCACTGACCTTGATCACGTCTCAGTCTCTGCCGGAGGAAGGGCCCGTCCCCCAGCAGCCGCAGAGCGTGGGAGTGGACCCCAGGAGCCTGGCTGTGCCCTCCCGTGCTGTGTGGCCCTGAGTCAACTGCCTAACAGCCCTGAGCCCTGGGGCCCGCATGTGTCAAATGAGGCTCCCACACCCAGACTTCATGGCTGGCTGAGCCAGATGGCTGAGAACTGGAGATGAGCATTTCCCCTCACACAATGGGTGTTCTATAAACCTCAACCATGGTGTCTTCTGACGTGGCACATTCAGGACGCAGCCAAACAGAGGAGAAACCCCAGCCACCTGAAAGCCAGTGTTGGGGTAGGGTGGGAGTGGGTACCGGTCAGGGAGCAGGGGTCATCTCCCCAGACTGCTTCCTTGTCCCTGAAGGAGGCCTGCCTCTGCTCAGGGCTGGGACCCCGCCCTGATTCACCCCAAGGAAGAGCCTCCAATAGAAGAGGTGATAGAAGCTCTTGGGAGTCCCCTGGCCTGAGCAACCAGGGCAAGGCCCTCCCAAGGCCCCAGCTGCCCTCCCGTGACCGTTTCTCCATGAGCAGGTCCAGTAGAGGAGGAGAACCAGTGCTGCACCCTCCAGCCCCTTCCTCTCTTGGCTGATAATTCCTGGTGGCCTCCATGCTCCCAAATGGCCTCCTGTCAGACTTTCTATTCTTATGGTAACTCTGGTCCCTTACTTTTGTCCTGGGGGACGGGCAAGGGAACTATTGTTACCCTGGCTTTGCAGACGGGAAAACCAAGGCTCAGAGGCCACCAAAATCAAAGAATCAGTGGGAAATGCAGGAAGGGAACCTTGACTTTCCCTCTCCATCGACATATTCGGGAAGCCCCTAGAACTATCTGAGTCTCAGCGTTTCTTATATATAAGATTGCGTGCGTCTGTGCTAAGTCACCTCAGTCATGTCTGACTCTTTGTGACCCCATGGATGGTAGCCCTCCAGGCTCCTCTATCCATGGGATTCTCCAGGCAAGAACACTGGAGTGAATTGCCATGCCCTCCTCCAGGGGATCTTCCCAGCGCAGGGATCGAGCCCAGGTCTCGCTTTGGCTCATGGGTCCTTTACCACTGGCGCCACCTGGGAAGCCCATCTGTAAAATTAGATGATCTCAAAATCCCTTCTAACACTCAACCCCTCAGATTCTAAGAGTCAAAGAACTTGGGTTTCCTTCCTCTCCCCAGTTTGTGTCAACCCCTTTGTTGGAGAGCAGGGGGTGGTCTCTCCCTGCAGAGAACCTGGGCCTACTCTGGGACCCATACCTGGTGGGAAGAGCGGCTGCCTTGGCCGGGTCTGCAAGTGTTCGTCCCTCCCGGGGTCTTTGTCACCGGCCCAGGGAGGCCGGCATGCGGGGACACGACAGAGCTCTCAGACCCTCCTGATGGCCGGGAGCTCCCGCAGTCCCTGCCTCCCACTCAGACCCGCACAGAGCGCTGCTCCCTGCCCTTGGGTGTGAGGTGAGGGGTTTCACCTCTGTGTTCTGTTATGTCACAAGTTCTCTTTCACTCTTTCTGTATAGAACAGAGAATTTCATGGGAAATTTTTTTAAATTTTTATTTTGTTGAAGTATAGAGACTGTATGGGCTTCCTGGGTAACTCGACTGGTGAAGAATCTGCCTGCAATGTAGGAGACCTGGGTTTGATCCCTGGGTTGGGAAGATCCCCCGAAGGAGGGCATAGCAATCCACTGCAGTATTCTTGCTCGGAGAATCCCATTGACAGAGGAGCCTGGCAAGATATTGCCCACAGCGTCACAGAGTCAGACACGACTGAGTGACTGAGCATACATAGTGAAAGTATAATGTTAATTTCTACTCTTTAGCAAGGTAATTCAGTTATAGATATGTATACATGCTTTTTCATATTCTTTTCCAGTATGGTTTATCCCAGGATATTGAATATAGTTCCCTGTGCTATACAGTAGGACCTTGTTCTTGTAGGAAATGATTTACTGAAGTAAAATTAAGATCCTAACACGTGGGACTTCTCTGGTGGTCCAGTGGCTAAGACTCTGATCTCCCAGTGCTGGGGCCTGGGTTCGATCCCTGGTCGGGAAACTAGATTCCACATGCCTCAACTGAGTTTGCACACCACACCTGAAAGATCCCCTGTGCTGCAACTAAGATCTGATGCAGATAAAATAAATAATAAATAAACATGAAAAAAAGAAAAGATACTAGTACTTGACCTCATAGATTCCCAGTGACGCGTCACTGAGTACACACTCAGAGGAGCTGGCCCAGATCTGGGCATAGTGGGTCCTCTTGGGACCAAGAGCCTCTGTGTGGGCACTTAGCCCAGTGTTGACTGGCTGAATACTCAGCACGCTCTGGGGTTGGCGGGGGGAGGGGTCCCAGGGTTTCAGATCAGGAAGCGCCCAGATTAATTCTAACCCTCTTGAAGTCACAGATAGTAGGTGGCAAAGCTGAGATCTGAAAAAAGTGACTATAGGGGCTTCCCTGGCAGTCCAGGGAACTAGACCCCACAAGTCACATGGTGCAGCCAAAAAACAAAACAAGCCAAAAAAAAAAGTGACTAGAAATTATAGGACATTCACCATCTGTCGCCCACAGGCAGTGTCTTGGGAAGGCTCGACCCAGGTTCTCCGTTCAGTGGTCCACACTCCTGGGACCCCATCTCCAGGCTTCACCTTCCTCTCCATCAACCAGTCCTGCCCCTTCCCCCTCCTAGCAAAGACACCTCCTCAGACACACAGAATCATGGAGTGAGCAAGACAGATACACCTTCCTCCTGGGGCCCCATTCACTTCATGTTATAATTTTCAAGTCTAAATGTGTATTTTTTCATTTTCCAAGTAAGTTGTGAAATTATATGACTATTCAGCCCACCCTGCACCCTCCTATTTTTCTGTGTATCTAATATACAAAAGAATAATAAAAATCACTCTTTTCAGTATCAGATGCTTTCCAGGCATTGACTAAGGGGCCTGGGGGTTAGAGAATTTACCCCAAATTTTACACCTGTTGAGGGGGCAGCACGGGATTCCATCCAGTCTCCTTGGGCCCCAAGGCGATGGTTACCCCACTCTGCCTCTGCTTCCCCCATGTAGAGAGCCCTCTTAGAGGCCTGGGTTTGTCTGCTCCCCCCACCCCAGGCTCCCCAGCCTGGGACTTAATTACACTTGTGGAAAGGCTTCAAGCAGACATGAAAGGGATCAGCAATATGGAATTTTCCACACATGGGCCTCCCGCTCTATCTATCTATTTATCATCTATTAATTTTTTTTTTAAAGAAGGTAATTGACTCTCCCAACAGAGCTTGGAGGCAGGTGGAGACAGTCTTTCCTTTTTTCTTCGGAAGAAAGGAGCCTAGAGACACAGACTGGGTGGTTTTCTTGGGGGATTGGTGTTTGAACATGATCTAGAATATAGGGTGGCAAGAGCTCATTTTTCCTGCAAGACACCTGATCCCAGCCCTTGCTTCAGTTTCCCCTGTGGTTACCTCTCAAATCTGCAAAGGGGAGTTAGAGCGTCACCAAGCACTCCTCAGAGCCTCAAGCTAAGGCCAGGAGGGGATTCTAGAGTTAGTCCTGGAGTCCTTGTCTCGTGTGTTAAACTGGAGTGGTGACATTCACCTCATGGGGTGGTCAAAGGATTCCAGGACATAATTCATGCAGAGTCCCCAACCCAGGCCCTGGTACTGTTATTATTAGAGACTCTTATTATTATTAACATTTGCTGGTCTATGACTGAAATCTGTAATTATCATGCTGCATTGATTATTGGTAGGGAGAAATCATGGTATAATTTTTTTAAATTATATAAATTATCTTCTAGACCTTTTTCCCCCACTTTCTATGACTATATCTGCCTTTGTTTCTGCTTGTATGGAAATTAAGTTTTTGCCTTTTCCTGCAAAATTATCTTTTATAGCCTACTGGATTATGATAATAATACTTTGTACTTTCACAGAACCTTTTATCCGGGAATCTCAAAGCACTTCATAAACTTTAATTAATTCTTGCAACAAGCCCCGTGAGGTAGGTAAGTATTATTATCCCCATTTTACAGATAAGGAGAGCGAGACATTGAGAAGTTAAGTAATCCGCCAAAGGCCTCAAAGGAGTCAGAAGCTAAGTCTGAACAAGACCACAGAATACCTGTCTCGGGCCTTGCTTGGCCCACTGGGGCTGCCCTGCTGGTCTCCCCCAGCCCCAGGGCATGATTGATGGGGAGGCCTCGATCAATTGCAGGGCCCCTGTTAAATACATGTTGGACAGCTTACAGGCGTTACGGGGAATTATGTAGGCTGACTCATACACTTGGCCCCTGGGTACTGGCCTATCTTCAGGTAAGCTGAGCAAAGCCTGCAAACCCACTTCTCAGATCAGGATGCTCCTGCTACAAAACTCCATTTCCCCCAGATTTGGACTCACGCAAAACATCTGCACTGTGCCAGACAGTATACTAGTGGCTTTTTTTTTTTTGCCTGTGCCATCTCTTCTGACTATTCCTCTGGCAACTGTGAGTGACTATTGTTATCCCCATTTTATAGATGAGGATAGTCGAGGCTCGGAAAGTGAAGTGGCATATCCAAGGTCACACAGTAGAACTGGGATTACACACCAAGTTCTGGCTCAAAGATGGGTGATTTTGTCACATACCACCTGATACCTGGTGTCCAGCTGTGTGGCAGGGAGGGTAATTGATCCTACAAGGGCATTTCCAAGGGGTAATGGTAGATGATCGAGCTAATGGCTTCTGTTCTTAGATGGGTCAACTCACAAGGGACTCTCCTGGGAAGTTCTGATTGTATGTAAAATTTCAGAAAGGAGTATGGTTCCTCCAGAGACCCCTTCCACAGGACTGGAGGGGGCAGAAAGCTCCCATTGTCTGCTGATCCCACCCCACCTTTCCTGACTCCATGGCCTCTCACCCCCAGCAGCAGAACTCCTTCCTGCAGGCCTGAGACATCGGAGAGACTCCAGAAGCTTCACTTTCTTTCCTCCAAAGTGACGACTGAAGTCAGACAAGCCTGGATTTGAATTCTGGTTCTGTACTCATTCGTGGCTAATCTCGGGCAAGTCCCAACCCCTCCCCGCGCCTCAGTTTCCTCACCAGCAGAGGAGTTGCCCCAAGGATTCAGTGAGTTAATGAGCACAATGCATGAAGCACGGGGTCGGGCATACAGTAAGTGCTTAGTAAATGTCCATGCCCACTCTGCTTTCCTCTCCGTGTCTGATCGCTGCCCATATCCTACCTGGGTGACTCAGACCAGTGCTGACCGATTCTCTTCCTGCCCTAAGTGACAGCCACCCAAACCCGCCTCTCACCAATCTTGGATGGCACTCCTGTCCAGCCTTCCAGTCCTGATGCCCCGGGAATCCTCTGCCCTGATCGCCTTGGAGCCACAAGTTCAGCCTCAGGAAACCCGGTAGGCCCCTTCCCGGGGCCACTAGGTGAAGGATGCTCATACGGCCTGAAGTATCGGGCTTCTCTCAGTTAGGGCAAATCTGAGAGAAATGAACAGAGTTATCTACTGGAGGATAGCTTTGAAAAATAAGAATCTTTACACAACAGCGCTTAAGCTTTCAACAAATTCTGAAATCCCTTTCTCTCTCCTTTCCCAGTGGGTTCCCCTTTGCTGTTTCTTTCTGCTCTTCAGGACACACCTCCTTCCGGGCTCAGCTGTTGAATCTTAGTTTACTGTGAGGACCCCTTCCCCAGACGTGCTCAAGGTCTTGGTCAGCTAGGAATGAAAGGTTCCTCTTGGACTGGCCTTTCCTCTGCTCCTGCTGCAAACAGGCTGGGTGACTTGGCCTGCTTTTCCCTTGCGGAGCACAGCCGGCTTAGCCCTGCACAAGCCATCAAGGCCGGGTGGCCTGGAGCCTGTCAAGCACCTCGAGGAAGTAGGGGGCGCCTGTGGGAGGGGGGCATCTGGCAGCAAGAGCAGAGAGCCCATGAGAGGAGCCAGTGTTGCCAGAGGTGCCCAAAGGACGGCTCCCATCACTGAGGCTGGAGGGCAAGGCCCCAGAGGCTGTCCTGAAGCAACTTTGGGCGGGTCTGTTGGAACCTTGGGCTTCCCAGATGACGCAGTGGTAAAGAACCCACCTACAAATTCAGGAGACTGGGGTTCGATCCCTGGGTTGGGAAGATCCCCTGGAGGAGGAGGAAATGACAACCCACTCCAGTGTTCTTGCCTAGAGAATCCCATGGACAGAGGAGCCTAGTGGGCTACAGTCCATGTGGTCCTTAGGCAGCCAGGTCACCGTGCCTCTTAGACCAGGCATCCTGGGCCACTGCCTGCCGGACAAGCCCAGTGGCCGCCCTCCCCCACCCCCGACTAGACAGTGGGTCCCACAGCTCAGGGACTAGGAGGGCATGTCCCAGGGGTGGCCTGTCCATCAACAGAAGCATGGAGTCTCCAGATGACCAGCCCTCAGAGGAAAATGGCACGCACGGCTACCATACTGGCCCCAGACAGACTCTGACATGTGATGCTCACAGCCTTGGAGAGCTGGGGTTGGTCACCTGCTTGCCCATAGCCATCCAGGGTCTTCGGCTCCCTGATAAACCTTCTATCCCCTAGGCCTCCCTACCCAGGTTGGCCTGAGCCAGTCCCTCGAGCCCTGCCCACTGGGGAGTGTCTGGGCCTCCAAAGGCAAGGACCTGGCCACGGTCATCCCCACCAAAGTCCAGCCCCTGAGAACTCTGTCCTCTCCCATTCTCTGGGCCATCTGCCTTTCTTATTTAAAGAGACGGATTTCCCTGGTGGTCCAGTGGTTAAGAGTCCACACTCCTAAGGCAGGGAGCATGGGTTCAATCCCTGGCCGGGGAGCTCAGATCCCACATGCCATTTGGCAAGATCAAAAAATTAAAATAAATAAAGAGTAGCAGCTTTCAAACTGTGGTACTGGAGAAGATTCTTGAGAGTCCCTTGGACTGCAAGCAGATCAAGCCAGTCAATGTTAAAGGAAATCAACCCTGAATATTCATTGGAAGGACTGATGCTAAAGCCGAAGCTCCAATACACTGGCCACTTGATGTGAAGAGCTGACTCATTAGAAAAGACTCTAATGCTGAGAAAGATTGAAGGCAGGAGAAGGAGATGACAGAGGATGAGATGGTTGGATGGCATCACCAACTCAATGGACATGAGTTTGAGCAAACTCGGGGAGATGGTGAAGGACAGGGAAGCCTGGCGTGCTGCAGTCCATGGGGTTGCAAAGAGTTGGACACGACTGAGCGACTGAACAACAGCAACAATGGAAGGACTTCTGTCCATGCCCCAACCCTTCCTAACCCCTCCTCTGCCCTCACATATGTCCTGACCCTTTCTACGCCGGGCTGCAGACCTTATCTCCCCTACTAAGAGCCTCACGTTTGAAGCAGAAACATCATATTATTAAGATGCGCACGCCACTCACTCCCCCCTCCTCCACCCCTACAGGACTCTTTCCTTCATCACATGGTGGGGAGCCAAGTGTGGAGGACCCAGCAGGGTCCCCAATCCCCCCACAGACAGGTTCCTCCCAGTTAGACATGCAGTCATGCTAGTCATGGCTAGAGCGACCAGGGGCTCACTGCTCAGGATGCGGGCCCTGAGACCTGCTGGATGGACACAGGGACCGTAGAACTAATTTCTTTTTTTAGAGGATGGATTGTGTTATTTGAAGCAAAGGCAGCCCACCTGTTGCTTTTCCGTCTCATGCAGCACTCAGCAGCTCCCCACGTCTGGAATGGAGAGTGGGCTACAATATAAGGTTTTGTTTGAAAGTTGTGTGTGTATTAGACACTCAGTCATGTCCAACTCCTTGTGACCCCATGAACTGCTGCTCGCCAGGCTCCTTTGTCCATGGAATTCTCTAGGCAAGAATACTGGAGTGGGTTGCCATTTCCTTCTCCATTTGAAAGTTAGTTATTTGGAATTTGAGGTATGTTTTACTATAGACACACTACTGTAAAAGTTGCCCCAAATAACCCACAAAACCAGGCTAGCCCATGTGTTTTGAAGCACTGCACACTTATCAGCGGCCAGGGATAGAAAAGAAGGGCCCGAGAATACCAACGAGATCTTGTCTGTGTGTCCAGATGGGTCCAAACTGACCGGTGGATGAAGACCTCATTAGCTGCCTCTCACCTGCTCTCACAGTATCTCCAGCCCTCCATGTCTGCCCTGTGTTTCTCTCTGGGGAACTCGGGCTGTGGGTTCTGGTGAGCCAGACAGCTGAGGGTGTTAAGCCAAAAGTGAGCTGACTTGAGGCCCCTTGAGCAGTCTTCCTCTGGCAGCGCCACCTTGAACTTCATGACCCCTCAGGCTCCTAGGCTCCCCCGGGGCCCCCCTTCCCCTTCACCTGAAGTGAGGTGCAATGGAGCGCCTTCACAACTCACCACAGTGGACTTGAGTCAGATCTGAGAGCTGACCTCCATAGGTTAAAAGGAGTAGATACTTGGATGTCATTGGAGACAGATGAGGCTTTGGTGCCTGGATTTTTCTACTGATGCCATCACAAGAACTTTCCCGAACTCAAAGCATGATGATTTTAAAAACAGTTAACAACTATACAACATGAAAAGTGAGGCCTCATGGAAACTGCGGACTTGTGTTAACAATAATGCAATGATATTTCAATATTGGATCATCAGTCTTAATGATACTACACTGATAGAAGAGGGATTCCCAAGTGGCGCTAGTGGTAAAGAATCTGCCTGCTAATGCAGGAGATGCAAGAGAAGTGGGTTTGATCCCTGGGTTGGGAAGATCTCCTGGAATAGGAAATGGCAACCCCCTCCAGTATTCTTGCCTGGGAAATCCCATGGACAGAGAAGCTTGGCAGGCTACAGTCCATGCGGCCATAGAGAGTTAGACATGACTGAGCAACTAAGCACACACACACACTACACTGATACGAGATGTTAATAATACGGAAATGGGGTAGGCAAAGGAGTGGGTATTCAGTGGCCAACAAGTTGATTTTTTTTTTTCCTGTAAGATGGTTCTAGTAGTGCTTCAGTTCAGTTCAGTCGCTCAGTCGTGCCCGACTCTTAGCAACCCCATGAATCGCAGCACGCCAGGCCTCCCTGTCCATCACCAACTCCCGGAGTTCACTCAGACTCACGTCCATCGTACTGATAGAAGAGGGATTCCCAAGTGGCGCTAGTGGTAAAGAATCTGCCTGCTAATGCAGGAGATGCAAGAGAAGTGGGTTTGATCCCTGGGTTGGGAAGATCTCCTGGAATAGGAAATGGCAACCCCCTCCAGTATTCTTGCCTGGGAAATCCCATGGACAGAGAAGCTTGGCAGGCTACAGTCCATGCGGCCACAGAGAGTTAGACATGACTGAGCAACTAAGCACACACACACACTACACTGATACGAGATGTTAATAATACGGAAATGGGGTAGGCAAAGGAGTGGGTATTCAGTGGCCAACAAGTTGATTTTTTTTTTTCCTGTAAGATGGTTCTAGTAGTGCTTCAGTTCAGTTCAGTCGCTCAGTCGTGCCCGACTCTTAGCAACCCCATGAATCGCAGCACGCCAGGCCTCCCTGTCCATCACCAACTCCCGGAGTTCACTCAGACTCACGTCCATCGAGTCCGTGATGCCATCCAGCCATCTCATACTCGGTCGTCCCCTTCTCCTCCTGCCCCCAATCCCTCCCAGCATTAAAGTCTTTTCCAATGAGTCAACTCTTTGCATGGGGTGGCCAAAGTACTGGAGTTTCAGCTTTAGCATCATTCCTTCCAAAGAAATCCCAGGGCTGATCTCCTTCAGAATGGACTGGCTGGATCTCCTTGCAGTCCAAGGGACTCTCAAGAGTCTTCTCCAACACCACAGTTCAAAAAGCATGAATTCTTCGATTCTAGTTGTCTTTAACTTCATTTGAAACAATTTCATTAGATTGTATTGTTGACAGTTGTCATATCAGCATGCATTTAAAAAAATCAAAATTGGTGAACTTCCATGTGACCATTTTAATATTGAAGATGGAAAAAAAAGCAACATTTTTGGCATATTATACTTTATTATTTCAAGAAAGGTAAAAATGCAACTGAAAAACACAGAAAATGATTTGTTCAGTGTCTGGAGAAGGTGCTGTGACTGATTGAATGTGTCAAAAGTGGCTTGCAAAGATTCCTACTGGAGATTTCTTGCTGGATAAGGCTCCATGGTCAAGTAGATGGCTTGAAGTTGATAGCGATAAAATTGAGACAGTAATTAAGAACAATCATTGTTATGCCATGCAGCAGATAGCCAGTTTGTTTATGTTAATTGCTTTGATATTTGCGTTCTGTGTAAGTTAAGCAAAAAAAATAAAAAAAAGAAAAAATCTGACTGTATTTCCACATGTGATTCTCTACTTAAAACTAACATAAGAGTTCCTTTATTAAAATCAATTATGACAGGTGATGAAAAGTGGATACTGTACAATAATGTGCAATGGAAGATATTGTGATACAAATGAAAGGAACCACCACCAATCACACTAAAGGTCAACCTTCATCCAAAGAAGATGATACTGTGTATTTGGGGGATTGAAAAGGAGTTCTCTATTATGAGCTACTTCTGGAAAACCAAATGATTAATTCCAAGTACTGCTCCCAATTAGACCATCTGAAAGCAGCACTCGACAAAAAGCGTCCAGAATTAATCAATAGAAAATGCATAATCTTCCATCCAGATAATGCAATACCACCTGTTTCTTGGAAAGTGAAAGTGTGAGTCTCTCTGTCATGTTCAATTCTTTCCGACCCCACACACTGTAGCCTTCCAAGCTCCACTGTCCATGGAATTCTCCAGGCAAGATTACTGGAGTTGCCATTTCCTTCTCCAGGGGATCTTCTCAACTCAGGGAATGAACCTAGGGCTCCTACATTACAGGTGGATTCTTTACCATCTGAGCCACCAAGGAAGCCCATATCTTGGATAACCAGGCAAAAACTGTTACAGCTTAGCTGAGAAGTTCTAATTCATCCACTGTATTCACAGACACTACACCTTCAGATTTCCATTTATTTCAGTCTTTACAAAATTCTCTTAATGAAGAGACTTCCCCTGGTGGCCCAGTGACTCTGCCTTCCAATGCAGGGGTTATAGGTTCGATCCCTGGTTGGGGAACTAAGGTCCTATATGCCACAGGGAGCAGCCAAATTTTTAAAAATAATAAAAATAATGTTTTTAAATTGTACTTAAAAAATTCTCCTAACGGAAAACATTTCATTTCTCTGGAAGGCTGTAAAAGGCACCTTGGCAAACCAAGCAAGTCCCTGTGGGGCTCCCAGGCACAGAGGCCTTTCTGTCCCCCGTTTCTTATAGGCAAGACTCCAGCCTCCATGACCTCCCCTGAGCTCCAAAGGGCAGATTTGAACTGTTTCTGATCAAGGGAGGACTGATGCAAAGCTGAAGCTCCAATGCTTGGGCCACCTGATGGGAAGAGCCGACTCACTGGAAAAGACCCTGATACTGGGAACGACTGAAGGTGGGAGGAGAAGTGGGCACTGGAGGATGAGATGGTTGGATGGCATCACCAACTCAATGGACATGAATTTGAGCAAACTCTGGGAGATAGTGAAGGACAGAGACGCCTGGTGTGCTGCGGTCCATGGGGTCTGAAAGAGTCAGATATGACTTATCAACTGAACAACAACAGCCAGGGAGAAGCAGCCAAGACCCCACCTGAGGCAGGATTACAGGAACCAGAAAAGCTCATCACGATTCAGCTACCAACTACCTGAGATGAGATTAAGTGGGTGCAAGCCCTGCTCACACCCTAATCTTGTTGCTGCTGCTGCTGCTAAGTCGCTTCAGTCGTGTCCGACTCTGTGCGACCCCATAGACAGGAGCCCAACAGGCTCCCCCGTCCCTGGGATTCTCCAGGCAAGAACACTGGAGTGGGTTGCCATTTCCTTCTCCATTGTGTGAAAGCGAAAAGTGAAGTGAAGTCGCTCAGTCGCATCCGACTTCCAGCGACCCCATGGACTGCAGCCTACCAGGCTCCTCCATCCATGGGATTTTCCAGGCAAGAGTACTGGAGTGGCTTGCCATTGCCTTCTCCGCTAATCTTGTTAGGGACTCCAATTTTGACTCATTGTTATAAACTTCCCTCATCAAGTTCTCTGGGGGAGACACATGGTTTTTTGAGGCAGGAGCCTGCTATATCCCCCTTTGTCTGGCAAAGCAATAAAGCTCTCTTTTTCTGCTTCATCCAAAACTCCACCTCTGGGATTTGATTCCACATGGATGTACAGGAAGGCCAAGCTTTCAGTTACACTTGGAACAGTGCTTTGCTCAAAATGATAAGAATGTTTGGGGAAGATGCCCAAAGTTGCCTGAAAAATGGCAAAGGCAGAGGAAGAAAACAGTGACTATGTTGTTCAATAAAGTTCTTGTCGAAAATGAAAAATCTGTCTCTTATTTTTTTAAACTTCAAAACCAACGGAACTTTTTGGCCAAACTACAAATGACAACTCTGGATTTTCTGAGAAATTTTTTTATAAACTGAAAACTGCTCTGAAAAATCAAGTCTGTCTGGTGGTTTAGATGGTAAAGAATCTGCTCACAATGCAGGAGACCCGGGTTCGACCCCTGGGTCAGGAAGATTCCCTGGAGAAGGAAATGACAACCCACTCCAGTATGCTCGCCTGGAGAATTCTGTGGACAGAGGAGCCTGGAGGGCTACAGTCCATGGCGTTGCAAAGAGTTGGACATGACTGAGCAACTGACACGTTCATTCAAATAAACTGGTACCACACAGACCCTGGCCAACAAGATGTAAGAAGGGTCTCACAGGCCCCCTGAGAAACAGGGAGCAGCTCTATCTTTGCTGAATCCTGCAGGTAGACTAGGAGGGAGGAAGGGTCCCAAGGTGGGGGGGAGCAACAGTCAGAGGGCTCAGGGCTAAGGATTTATTTTAACATATAAACAACTGGTATGGCCCTAGCATCTGAATAGCTACTCCAACTAGCACGAATATGGTGGTTATTTTATATGTGCATGCATGCTGAGTCACCTCAGTCATGTCCAACTCTTTGCAACCCCGTGGACTACCAGGCTCCTCTGTCCATGGGATTCTCCAGGCAAGAATACTGGAGTGGGCTGCCATGCCCTCCTCCAGGGGATCTTCCTGACCCAAGGATCAAGCCAGTATCTCCTATGTCTCCTGCGCGGGCAGGTGGGTCCTTGACCACTAGCACCACCATGAGTAAAAGGCAAAAATGAAGTACACAAAGAAATGACAGCCCTGGAAGGTAGATAGTGTTTCCCTGTTTTACACATGAGGAAACTGAGGCCTACAGAAATTGCAATTGTTCAACAGAAAACAGTTCAGATCTTGGGACCTGAACCGAAGATTTTCTACCTCAAAACCCAAGCTCTTCTCAGAGGAGAAAGAGCTGTTTTGCATGAGACTGCTGCTGACTAGCTAACCAGTCACTGGTCTGCTTCTCAGTGAAGGTGGGTCATGAAGCTGGCGTTTGCATAATGCCCTAAAAGGACAGTTCTGCTTGTGCACAAGCGTGCAGCTTCTGCCCGATTTGGCTGCTCACTCACTGAGCAAGTCTTTCCTTTCCCTTTGCTTCACTAAGAACATGGAGATAGTCAGCATCGTAAGGACACTGAACGCTCTCTATCATCAGCCCTCTCATTTTATAAATGGAAAAAAGTGAGGTTCAGAACAGGGAGGCAAGGGACTTCACTGGTAGTCCAGTGGTTGAGAATCTGCCTGCTCATGCAGGGAACGTGGGTTTGATCCTCGGTCCGGAAACTAAGATCCTGCATGTGGCAAAGCAACTAAGCAACTAAGCTCCAACTAGAGAGAGCCTGTGAGCTGCAACGAAGACCCAGCCCAGTCAGAAAGAAAGAAAAAGAAAAAACAGGGAAACGACCGAATTCCCTGGCAGGACGGAGGTTAGGACTCTACTCTTCCACTGCAGGGGCACAGGTTCAATCCCTGGTTAGGGAACTAAGATTCTGCATGCCATGTGGCACGGCCAAAAAAAAGAACAGGGAAACAACAGAATAAGGAAGAGCCAGGGCTAGAAACCAGGGCTCCAGATGCCCAATGCCTGCTGTCTTGGCAGGGTGCAGGTCAGGACACAATAATTATCACTCCCCAGGCTCCAGTGCACACGTGCAATTAAGCGGTCGGGAGCCGTTTCCCACAGCGGTCAGCAGGCCAGGCCACAAGGCCGCTCTGTGAGCTGCACTCGATGATGTCACTGGGAGTTGTCCACCTGTGACTTCACAGAGGTGTGACGGTGTCGCGTTCACTTCCCCCGTGTTTCAAATCTGCAGCTCAGCATCTTTCCGGATCCTTCGTTCACAAAAGTGATGCTTAACTGTGAGTCCATTTTGAGTAATAAGGGGTTTGGTTTTATGACAGGAAGAACTGCCTTTGTCCAGCAGCAGGAAAAAGTGGTTTTAAAGTTAAGATGACGTCATGGGGAGGCTCTCCGAGTCTGACAATGATGACACCTCAGAGGGGTGCTTTCTTCCAAAGGGAGGTCAGAGCTGAGAGGGTACAGCCTGTGGCTTTGGGAGCTGCTCCCACTTGCTTCTGAAGTTGCTGAGTTAACAGACCATCCAAGGAATATCCTGTCCCAGGCCAGAGTCCTTCCTCGAGGGCGCAGCTCTTAAAGGCCAAGTTGACAGGGGACTACGCTCCCAGCAAGTGCAGGTGGTCTTCACAATGCAAATGCTGTTGGGATGTGTCACTATTTGCATATTTAATATCAACGTTTCTAGCTTTGACCTAAAAGTGCAGCATCTAACATGGTGACCACCAGCCAGGCATGGCTATTTAAACTAATCAATATTAAATGTAATTACAAATTCAATTTCTCAGTCACTCTACTCACATTTCAAGTGTCCACCGGCCATATTCGTAGTCGCCATGTGCTGGGATGTGCTTAGTTGTGACCCGATGAACTGCAGCCCGCCAGGCTCCTCTGTCCCTGGGGATTCTCCAGACGAGAATACTGGAGTGGGTTGCCATGTCCTCCTCCAGGGGATCTTCCCAACCACGAAATCGAACCGGGGTCTCCTACATTTGTGCAGGCGAATTTTTTACTAGCTGACCTACCAGGGAGGCCCAGTAGCTGCCATACTGAACGGCAAAAATAGAGAACACTACAGGGTTGAGAATCCGATGGCATTGGCCTAGGCGGGGAGCACCACTGGCAGGAGTGGGTGTAAAGAGTATTTAGTACAGACCCAGGGAACCCATCAGAAGGGCCTGAGCCATAGATCGAGTCTGCAAGTTTAGATGCAGTGAGAAAATCTAGACCTGGGGACCGTGCACGTTATTCTCTGGTGTCAAATCAGTTCTGCCTGGAACAAGTTCCAGAATGAACCCCACTTAGTGGGGGGACTCACAAGAGATACAAAGGAGCCATAGGCATCTCTTGTTTTTCACTTTGCATGTCTTTTTAGTCCTAGAAATCCAATTGTGAGGAGATTATTATAAATTGAATCATATTCTTCCAGAAAAATGTTCCCATTTATTCTGAGGGCATGTTTGCTCTCAAGGAACCAAAGTGACCTAGGTTAAGCAAAAGGAGATTTCTTCTAAGGAGCTGAGGAAACCTCATGACATCTGAAGGGGTCAGGGCTGCCCTGGCGGGGCTGCAAGTGACCCCTTGCAAGCCTAGGGTGGCTGCCCCCCTGCATTCACTTTTTCCTGTTCTCTTGGCCACAGGCCATGGGCTTGTTAGCAGCATGCCTACCCTAAATGGCTCCCTTAGGTGCCTGCTGTAAGCTGATCCTGGCTGGTGGGTTCCCAGGCCTTTTGCCTCCAGGATGCCAGCACTCACCTCAGCAGTCCAGGCCCAGTCTATGTGACCCCTGGAATCTGGCCCCTCAGGTGTGGCTCAGGTATCTCTCCTATATCTGACGGGCTGAGCCTGAGGGTAGATTTACTCCGAGACTGTGGGAGGCCCACGTGCTCTAGGACAGCTGGAGAAGGAGGAAAGAATGGCTGCCCCTCTTCAATAGCACTTAAACCAAGAACTTCCAGATGTACGAGCTGTGTTTAGAAAAGGAGAGGAACCAGAGATCAAATTGCCAACATCCATCGGATCATCAAAAAAGCAAGAAAATTCCAGAAAAACATCTACTTCTGTTTCATTGACTAAAGTCTTTGACTATGTGGATCACAACAAACTGTGGAAAATTCTTAAAGAGATGGGAATACCAGACCACCTTTCCCACCTCCTGAAAAACCTGTAAGCAGATCAAGAAGCAACAGTTAGAATCAGACATGGGACAATAGATTGGTTCAAAATTGGGAAAGCAGTACATCAAGGCTGTATATTGTCACCTTGATTCTTTAACTTATATGCAGAGTAAATCATGTGAAATGCCAGGCTGGATGAATCACAAGCTGGAATCAAGATTGCCGAGAGAAATATGAATAACCTTATATATGCAGATGACACCACCCTAATGGCAGAAAGCAAAGAGGAACTAAAGAGCCTCTTGACGAAGTTGAAAGAGGAGAGTGAAAAAGCTGGCCTAAAACTCAACATTCAAAAAACTAAGATCATGGCATCCAGTCCCATCACTTCATGGCAAATAGATGGAGAAACAATGGAAACAGTGACAGACTTTATTTTCTTGGGTTCCAAAATCACTGCAAATGGTGACTACTGCCATAAAATTGAAAGACAGTTGGTCCTTGGAAGAAAAGCCTTAACCAACCTAGACAGCATATTAAAAAACAGAGACATTATTTTGCCGACAAAGGTCCATATAGTCAAAGCTATGGTTTTTCTAGTAGTCATGTACGGATGTGAGAGTTGAACCATAAAGAAGGCTGAGCACCAAAAAATTAAAATTGTGGTGCTGGAGAAGACTCTTGAGAGTCCCTTGGACTGAAAGAAGATCAATCAATCCTAAAGGAGAGCAGTCCTGAATATTCATAGGAAGGACTGATGCTGAAGCTGAAGCTCCCATAATTTGGCCACATGATGTGAAAAGCTGACTCACTGGAAAAGACCCTGATGCTGGGAAAGGCTGAGGGCAAAAGGAGAAGGGGGTGACAGAGGATGAGATAGTTGGATGGCATCACCAACGCAATGGACGTGAACTTGAGCAAACTCTGGGAGATAGTGAAGGGCAGGGAAGCCTGGTGTGCTGCTGTCCATGGGGTCGCAAAGAGTCGGACATGAAAGCGACTGAACAGCAACTGGTACAATTTCATATGAGATCAATCAGAACACCCTCAATGGGACTTCCTTGGTGGTCCATCTGTTAAGACTCTGCACTGCTGCCCCAGGGGACACTGGTTCAACCCCTGGTCAGGGAACTAAGTTCCTGCATGCTGTGTAGCACAGCCAAAAAAAAAAAAGAAAGAAAGAAAGAAAGAATCGTTAGATGCTCAGACACAGGGTGGAAGGACCCGTGAACCCGAGACTGGCTCTGACGGGAGCAGCGTCGATGCTGGCAGGCTGCTGTGGTTCTAGGGAGCCCAGGTGCAGGCAAGGAGGACCCGCACAGCTTGTAGATAAGTTTCAAAGCAATAATAAGACTGACCGAAAGCTGCTCTGCATATTACCACCATTGTGCCCACCAGTTGTAAACAATGTCACTGACAAAATGCTCCTCACTGAAAACAATTCCTTTGTTCAAAACAGTTGCTGTGGTTATGAGTTTCAGTAACATAGATAGAAACCTCACCCTTTCATTACTCACCCTTTCATGAGGGTCGTGTTATGCAACTAAATTAATCCCCAGAACTCCCAGGACCTGATTCCCATGGACCAGGCCACCTGGGTTCATTCTGAGCATTGCTATCGGGGGGTGATGCTTCAGTGGACCTAGGATTTTCTGGCTTCAGCCCTGGTCATCTCAAACACGTGGATCTAACAGAGGTTGTGAAGGCACAAAACACAGCTTGAACTGTTGCAATTCTGTCATTCCACTTGTAGTTTGGGTGCTGAAAATTTAAACAGCAAAAATGCAAACTGCGAGATGCCATCTTTTTGTTGAGTAGGCACAAATTTAGTTTGCATGTGAAATGCTTAATTGGAATAATGTCTTTAGAGCTGAAGTTTCATCTTTAAATTAGATTTTTTTTAAAACCAAAGAAAAAAATCAAGAAAATAATAATTACTGCTGGTTTTTTTTTTTTGCTGTTGTTGTTGTTTTGTTTTTGTTTTACGTAAGTTACTACAGAAAACAATCTTGTATCAAGGAGGGGGTATGACAAGCTTTTCGGTTTAGGGGTCAAGTCCAATAGGTACAACATTTTTGCTACAGAAACTACATGACCTCATTTAATCCCCACAAGGACCTTATGAGGTGGCTTCTCTATCTTCTCCTTTCAGAGCCAAGGAAACTGAGATCCACTGAGGACTGTGGTTCAGACCCAGGCCCTCTGTGTTCAGAGCCTGTTCTCCCTACTACTGTGCGTGTGTGTGTGTCTGTGTGTTAAGTCGCTCAGTCGTGTCCAACTCCTTCCGACCCCATGGACTGTAGCCCACCAGGCTCCTCTGCCCATGGGATTCTCCAGACAAGAATACTGGAGTGGGTTGCCATTTCCTCCTCCGGGGATCTTCTAGACTCAGGGATCGAACCCGTGTCTACTTATTTCTCCTGCATTGGCAGGTGGGTTCTTTACCATCTGGGCCACCAGAGAAGCCCAACTACTCTACTGGGACATATTTAACTCCAAGGCTGAGTTCTTGCAGAGACCGCTTCTTGTTGGAGTGTGAGGGCCTGGCTAAAAATTTTTCGGCCAGAATATTACAGCTGTTTCTTTGAGTTTTGTGTGGCTACATAACAAATATCCTAAACTTTGGTGAATAAAACATCCATCTATTATGTGCACTGATTCAGTATGTCAGGAACAGTGTGCTGGGTTTATCACTGCTCTGTGATACCGGGCAGGGTCTCAGCTGGGAGGGTTTGATGGCTGAGAGAGACTCCCTGGCTTGGGGCTAGGTGTTATCTGCTGGTGTCCACACTCACAGCCTTCAGGAGCTCAGAACCTGCACACGGGCTCTCCATGTGGCCCGTGGTGTCTGCCCTCCTGATGGCCTCAGGGTAGCCCCTACAGGGAGAGGGTTCCAAAGGTGAGCATCCTGGCCAGCAAGGCTGAAGCGGCACCATCTTCCCCACATTTTCTGGGTTTGAACAAGTCACCCGCCTGTCTAGATTCCACTTCACTCCTTGATGAAGGTTGCAGCTGTCCTTGTAAATTCCAGTTCACCTCTCTTCTCGCTTCCCCTGTGTCCTGCCCAGCTGCTCCTGACTCTCCCAGCTCTGTCAGCCCTCAGCTGGGCCCTTCCAGGGACTCCTCCAGCTCCCAGCTTATCACAGACCTGTTAGGCAGTCCCAACTTAGAGAGAATTTGGGGGTGCAGCTCTGGGAGGGGCAGCAGATAAGAAGAGGGCTGTGACGTATATGGCAGCTGCTGAGTTCTGAAAGCTTCTTTCTACCAAGCACCATGCAGAAGCTAGCTCCCTGGACTGTTGGTGAAAGTGTTTATTCAGACCCTGCAATTCCAGAGCTGACACTATTTTTTTTTTAATAAAGGAAGTCCCTCCCTGACTCACTGAATCCTTTTGGTCTTGTCTCATCTCAATACCTACCCTTTACCCTTCCTTCAGGAAGGTGGGGCCTGCTTTGCTTTTCTGCCCTCCCACCCTCCAGCATCCAGAAAAGTCAGCAGAATGGAGACCAGGTCAGGAGGGCGGGAGGGAAGCCTGGCTAGGAGGGGAGTGGCCCAGCAGGGCAAGGAACACAGGTGGGGCAGTCTGCTGAGGAAGGGAGAGAAGGTTCTTCCAGGGAAAAGAGGAAGCAGGTCCTGAGGGGTTCAATTGCTGGAGACAGAGTCATGGAGACAGTTTNTTCAAGCCAACTTTTTCACTCTCCTCTTTCACTTTCATCAAGAGGCTTTTTAGCTCCTCTTCACTTTCTGCCATAAAGGTGGTGTCATCTGCATATCTGAGGTTATTGATATTTCTCCATAGAGCAGTCTTTTGGACTCTGTGGGAGAGGGTGAGGGTGGGATGATTTGAGAGAATAGCATTGAAACAGGTATATTATCGTATGTGAAACAGATTGCCAGTCCAGGTTCGATGCATGGAGGGTGCTCAGGGCTGGTGCACTGGGATGACTCAGAGGGATGAGATGGGGCAGGGTGGGATAGGGGGTTCAGGATAGGGAACACATGAACACCCGTGGCTGATTTATGTCAATGTATAGCAAAACCACTACAATATTGTAAAGTAATTCGTTTCCAATTAAAATAAATAAATTAAAAAAAAAAGAATACTGGAGTGGGTTGCCATGCCCTTCTCCAGGGGATCTTCCTGACTCAGGGATTGAACCTGCGTCTCCCCCGCATTGGCAGGCCAGATTTTACCACTAGCGCCACCTGGGAGAATTAGGGGTGTGTGTGGGAAGGGGAGATACAATTTAACGTCTAACAGATAGCATGTCTAGGTATCATGCTCTTCACGGGAGGCCTGAGGCCACACCCAGGGCTAGGGAGTGAATTGCCATCAGCTTATCGTCAGCCCTGGAGGCGCTACTCTCCTTTCTAGGGATGGAGAAGCAGAGAGACAGGAACAGAAGTGTCCCCAGGGAAATGATCTGTTAGATAAGAGGTAGAGATGTCCTTTCCCACTTTCCACCAGCCTTCATCTTCTCTGTACCTGGTGCTAAGAGTTGGGGCCATCTTGGAACCATGAGGGGAGCTGGGCCCATAATCGGGGCACAGAAATGAGAACGCTGGAAAGGTCTGGTCTCTAGCGTTGCCCTCAAGGCTCTGAGTGAATGATACTGGAACCTCCCTTCCTTGAGCCTTCTCCTTAGAGCAGATGATTAATCCTCCTTGTTGCCTAAACCAGACCCTTCTTGGGAAGTGACCTCCCGAGTGGGCAGGAAGGTTCTGAGAAGCCTTTGGAAAGGGAACTGGGCCTCTCCTTGGCTTGCTGGATCTCAGACCCATTCCCTACCCCACCAGGCCCTGCTCTGTGTCTCGTGGTGAGTGGAGATGGGGGCCTACCCCGGGAAATCATGCCTGCCAGCTTTCTGGCTGATAGGTTCCAGGCGGAAGCCATGGCAGGAGCCTGGAGGATGGCAGAAGCTGATCTTTGCCCTCCTGTCTCTCTGCTTCAGGCAGCATCCTCTTTGTTTCAGCCCCTCAGGTCCTCACTGGACAGCCCCCAGGTCCCCTGCAGGTGGCCCTCGCTTGCCCAGCCCTGTGGGTGGTGGTGGTTCCTGCAGCTGTCAGATACCCAGTTATCTCTGGAGCTAGCTCCCGTCCCAGTTCAATTCCCTCTGCTGAACTGCCTTGCCTGCTCTGGCCTCAGTGATACAGGGCATGCTGAGGGGGGAGGCTTTGTACTTGTATCTGCTGACCCTCCTTGCCTTCTAAGACCACGGGGTCCTGGGACTTCCCTGGTGGTCTAGGGGTTAGGACTCGACGCTTTCACTGCCAAGGGCCTGGGTTCAATTCCTTGTCAGGGAGTTAAAAATCCCACAAGTCTCTCGGTTCAGTTCAGTTCAGTTCAGTTGCTCAGTCGTGTCCGACTCTTTGCGACCCCATGAATCGCAGCACGCCAGGCCTCCCTGTCCATCACCAACTCCCGGAGTTCACTCAGATTCACATCCATTGAGTCAGTAATGCCATCCAGCCATCTCATCCTCTGTCGTCCCCTTCTCCTCCTGCCCCCAATCCCTCCCAGCATCAAAATCTTTTCCAGTGAGTCAACTCTTCACATAAGGTGGCCAAAGTACCGGCAGAAGTCTCACGGTATGGCCGATAAATAAAAAAGCTGTCAGATCACTGGGTCCTGTTGTCAGTGAGGATCTGGCGTGGCTGATGGGAAAAGGCAGGTTGGGGCCAGAGCCAGACTGTCCGCTCAGTGAGGCAATAGCCCCTGGGGGTCGGATGATACCCCTAGAGTGACCCCTGCACACCGTACTCCTTGGTCCTCCCTTCAAGTGAGGCGGGGCCCGTGGTGGTACCCCCAGGTCCTGTTCCAGTCCTGTGTGCCCCGGGCACCTCCCTGGCCCACCTCAGCCCTGGACGAGCCTCCCCAGGCCCAGAGGTCTCCCTGAGCTCTTCCTAGCACCCAGTTGGAGCTCACCCCTCTGCCCTTGGGCCCACGGTGGTTGCCCTTGGTGACCACTGTCCCAGCGACCAGACACGCGGAGCAGAAACCCTGGGACCAGTCTCCCCTCTGGACTGTCAGTGCCTTGAGGGCAGGGGCCTCCTCTGCTCATCTTCCCTGCAGCGGCAGGAGGGGCCGAGCCTAGGACAAGGGCCCGCAGGCTGTCTGAAGGGAGGCGATGAGCCTCCCCTTTCGGTGTTCCTGCAGCCCCTCCTTGGAATCCCATAGCTGTCTTGTGTCCAGGGGCCCCCGGGGCTCAGGCCGGCGTGACCCTGCCGGCTGGGTTCTGACAGCCAGCAGGTTCTGACTTGGCAGGAAAGTGATGCTCACCCCGCTCCTGGGAAGAGAGCACACACCTCCCAGATGGTTTAGGTTGTGCAAGCGCCCTCTGCGTGCTGTTCCCTGCCATGGGAGGAAGAAGTCTTGTAGACTCTGGGGATTCCCACAGGTGGGGCCCCACCAGGGTGCGGCTCCAGCAAAAATGGGGCCATGGCAAACCTAGCAGAGATGCTGCGGCATGTCGGGTCAGATGCAATCACCAGGAGCTTAAGAGAAAATAAAGGAAATCAGTTTTGTTTAAGCATTGGGGAGAAGGTCAGATTTCATTGGGCACCCATCATTTCCCTGCTGGTCCCCAAGAAGCCAGCCCACAGGTGCATCCAGAGGTGGGGGTCTTCCCTCACCTAGCACCTCACTTGCACGTAGCAGACACAATATGAACGTGTATTGAATAAACGAACAGATGACCAAAGGAAAACATTCTGCATCTTTTATCCCCTGACTTTCAGAAACTCCCACCAGTTTGTCAGTCATGCAGCAAATGCACATCACAGATTTCTCAGGACGGCCCTAGTTTCAAATTACATCAGCGGTGGACTTTTGTGTACCAGGTCCTGGGGTAGACACTTAAGCAAAGAAGTGAATCGCGGTCCTGACTCCAAAGGGGGCGGGAGTGGGAGACCCAAGGAGCCTGTCCAGTGTGATCTGGGTGGGATGTCAGGCCTGCAGGGCCTGGGGTAGCAGGAGGTGGGTGAGCCTGGGGAGGTGAGCAGGGCAGAGTCAGAGGGTCCTGGGTGCCAGCCTAAGGGGTTAGGCCCTTACCCTGTGGACCAAGGGCCACCAGTGAAGGATTTCAAACAAACGGCTGGTCAGATCTGAAACCTGTCCTGCTGTGAAACCACATCTGAGGTAGGTGGAGTGTCCAAAGCTGGCCAGGCACACGCTTCCTCGGACTCTGACTTCTGTCCGCTGAAAAGGCAGGCGAGGGGAAGCAAAGCATCGCTACAATCAATGCACCAGGCAAGTGAGTGCTTGCTTCAACCCCTGGTCAGAGACCACCTCTTCCCTTCAATGTACCATGTGGCCACTGACCAGCCGCAGGGTCCTGCTGGGCTCCCGGAGGCCCTGACCCACTTCCTGCCAGGTGGCCCTTGTCCCAGCACCTCCCAGGGAGCCGCACCAGGGTGGAGGCCGGGTGGGGCGGTGATGCAACAATGCTTTGTAACACAAACGTCCTGGGGTTTCCACTGGTGTCTTTGGCTTCTGACAGGTATTTTTGGGGATGCTCCATTTCTCCGATGACGCCTGTGTGGTTCAGAGCAAGGAGGGCCTCCGTGGAAGCTCCCGGCTGCCCCAGGCACATCATTTGGAAATTGGCAAAGACATATACTTTCCGCCTTGGAGGGTGGATTGGACTTTTGGAAACACCTAAAACAATTCAAGGGCAGGGCTGGAGGGTTAGTGAGTGATGAACTTCCGAGGTCTATTTTTGGTCAAACGTCCACACGTGACTAGCTGTGTGCCACGACTGAGTCCCATTTCCTTGAGTTAGTGGCACCCTGGCAGGACAGGTCCCAACGTTCTCCTGTGGCCAGATGTCATGAACCTCACTCCAGAGTCAACTCTTACTACATTCCTGGGAAGAAACTTGGTGTGGAATATGACCACGGACACGTGGACCAGATACAAACCCATTTTCCGAAAAGTTCTCGATGTTGACTGTTCAATATTGAGGACACGGATACGTAAATTCTTGCTGACCATCGTCTTTGATGTTACTTCTGTTCAGTAAAGGTGACTCCATGCATTTGTAATCATCATGTACCTTTATTAGTCCTTTTGGGTAAATAACTTAAGAAAAAACACCTTTTGTGCCAGACACATCCTCACTTTTGGCGTCAGAAAACGTGGTCAGCAGATTTATAGAGTTCTTTGTAAAATACGTCAGAGATTCTTAGGACATCAGAGCTTTGATCCAGGCCAGTCCAGCTAAAGAACATTTTACCAAAAGGCCTTGAGATCCAGAGAGCAGAAGTGATGCTCAGGGTTTCATGATGAGCTAGGTGCTGAAGGCAGCTAAAATAATTGGAGTTGGTCCCAGAACTGAGGTGGGATGACCAAGGGCATCTTATTGGCATGTCCCACGTGCATTCGGATGTTTTTGCTTACTTCTCTAAGTTACTGCCTCTGCACCAGACACCTTATCTCCATGTAAGGGTAACTTCATAATTTGCAAGGATATGCTGCTTTAAGAAAAAAAAAAAATTGTAAGGGAGAAGATAAAGTCTGTGGAATTTATGCAGAAATACAAGAATGCCATGCATTTGAACAAGACCAGGTTTAGTCACTGTAGGTTTATCTTCTCAGATCCAGATTAGTAACTGGGTTTAATGACTCAGGCCTGCTGACTCCCAGGCCTAAGGCCAAAGTCAAGAGTCTGCCTGCAGCCCCGGGGCCAGCTCTCAGGGAACCAGCACCTCCTCCTTCCCTTCCTTCTGTTTCCCCATCTGGGTCAAGATGGGTCATCCGGGCATGGCCAGACCTCCCCAAAGGAGAGTGCAACACACATGCAGTTTGTATGTTAGAGGTGGGCTGGCAGGAGAGGCTGTGTGTGGGGCTGACCCATGCAGGAGTGGCACGTGTGAGTGGCAGAGAGACAGACCATCTGGCTTCCTGAATCGAGAATTCGCCTCTTTGTTCTAGTGAATACTTCTAATTCTAAAATACAATCACAGGACTGAGCTGAAAGAGACCCTAGACCAGGGCCAGACCCTTGATGGCTGGAGACAGAGAGGCTCATACAGGGTCAAGGAGATGGCCAAGGTCACAGAACAGCAAGCTGCCGGCAGGACGGGGGCAGGGGGGCTGGCTGGCCTTCCCCCCACATGAGGCTCCCACTAGGATCCCACACTCGGAGACATCCGGTTCCCCCCACTGGAAGGAAGCCCAATAGCAGGGGACCATGATCGCCACAAGGACTGGTTGATTGATGGGCCTGGGAGAGCGGGCAGCAGACAATGCTCCCTCTTGGCCTTGGCACTGGACACGGGAGACTTCCGGAGTTTGAGGGAAAAAAATCTGCGTGTCACTGGAACAAAATGTTTCTTCACAGAGCGGGGACAAATCCCAGAGTGTTCACCACGAAATCGAAGCTGTCCCACTTAGTTAGTGCCTGGGGCTGTAATGTTCTCAGATGGGACTGTTTATTGCATTGTTAATCTCAATCCCTCTTAGGAATTAAACTTGCTAGGGTGGAGTAACACCGCCCCCCACCACCCACCGCCCTAGTGGTACCTGGTACTCAGTGGTTGCTCAAGGACTGTGTAAAGATGAAATTGATCAGGGTGACCAAGAGTAAAGGCAGCCGTCATGTCCCCTCACGTATGAGGACTCACTGCTGTTTACCCTCTTCTGTGGTCTCTCTTCTCGATTCTGTGGAAGCCACGCATGGCCCAGGGAAAGTTAGATTACTCATTCACTTCTGCATTCATCAAATAGTACTCTTCACAAAGGATGTTTTTGTAGCAGTGAAGATCCTTGGGTCATCTAGTCCACTTTTCTCCTGAGGCCCAGAGAAGGGAGGTAACTTACCCAAGATCACACAGCAAATTGAGACCAAGGTAGACTATAGTACTGAGCTCTGCCAGGCTTGTCCCTTGCACTGACTGTGTGGCTAGCGGTAGTTTCACACCTTTTTACTCCCACCAGCAGCCCTTAGGTCAGTCACATCCTATGCTGGGACATAATGTTGACTGTTGGACTTTGTCTACAAGGGAAGGAACACTTTAAATGCAATGGGAAAAAAGTGCCCCACGTGCCTCCCTGAGGTCGGCAGTGGTGGTGAGGGTGGGCAGCATCTGGGAGAGGCCAGTTCTCCACCAGAGTCTTGGCTGCACTCCTGGGGACTCCCAATTTCCCAGTTTTTGCCATATGTATTCCTTCTGTAGACACCGTTGCTGTGCTGGGACTCACATAACCCTCCCAAAGCGAGCCAATCACAGCTGCCCTCAGAGAAGTCATTGATAAGCACCACTCGGTACAGTAACAGGCTTTATTATCTTAGGCTCCAAAATCACTGCAGATGGTGACTGCAGCCATGAAATTAAAAGATGCTTGCTCCTTGGAAGAAAAGCTATGACAAACCTAGATAGCATATTAAAAAGTGGAGACATTACTTTGCCAACAAAGGTCTGAATAGTCAAAGCTATGGTTTTCCCAGTAGTCATATATGGATGTTAGAGTTGGACCATAAAGAAAGCTGAGCACGAAAGAACTGATGCTTTCGAACTGTGGTGTTGAAGACTTCTTGAGAGTCCCTTGGACTGTAAGGAGATCAAACCAGTCCTTCCGAAAGGAAATAAATCCTAAATATTTACTGGAAGGACTGAGGCTAAAGCTCCAATACTTTGGCTACCTGATTTGATGAGCCCACTGATTAGAAAAAGACCGCGATGCTGGGAAAGATTGAAGGCAGGAGGAGAAGGGGACGCCAGAGGATGAGATAGCTGGATGGCATCACCGACTCAACCAACAGGAGTCTGACCAAGCTCCAGGAGGAGATGGTTAAGGACAGGGACGCCTGGCGTGCTGCAGTCCCTGGGGTCGCAGAGTCGGAAACGACTGAGCGACTGAACAATACAAAGGACAGTGGATCGCCCGGTGGCTTGCAGACCTGTTACCTTCCACCCCTTGCCCTAACGCCCTTAGACGAGTCTCTGGTTTAAGCGCAACGTGCCTCTTCGCATGTCCTCGGCTGCCTGCTACCTTCTAGGAAGACACCCGGACATGTCAGACGCGGTTTAATACGCTCAGCGGCTCGAGAGCTGCCCAGAGCTGCGCCTCTTAATTTGCCCGCTGACCGCTGCCCCTTCTGCCTCCTGCCCCACTTCTTCGTGGGGTGGAGCTGCTCCAGGATCACCTCCAGGTCCTCCCACCTGCATATACAGACGCCCCGCAGAAAGAAAGAAGGGCCCGGGGTCCGCCAGGTAGGGTCCACGTGGCCCGCTCGCGCCCAGCGATTTCCGTTCTCTGCCCGAGGGCACGCGGGATTTGATGCCAGGCGGAAGGAGAGCGCTGGCTTGGCGCACACGCTGCCATCCGGCGGGCGTTCAGAGGCAGGTTTTGCAATCCTTCGACTGGCGTGCGAGCGGCTACCCGCCTTAGGCAGCCGGCCAAGCGCGCGGAGCCCCGGGGAGCCCGCAGCTGGTGCGCATGCGCGGGCCGGCGGCGGGCCCGGGAGGGGTGGGGTTGGGCGGGGCTGGCAGGTGCTGACGTCGATCCGCCGGCGACCCCCACCCCTCCCTCTCCTCCTCCCGGGTTGGCCCCGCCCCCTCCCTGGGAGGACGCCCGGACGGAACCGATCGCGGCTGGTTTGAGCTGGTGCGTCTCCATGACGACACGCGCGGCGCTATAAGTAGCGGCGCGGCGGCGCGCCGGGCTTTGTCAGTTCCCCCTCAGCCTCCGCCGCCGCCGCCCCTCTGCCAGCGCTCCGGCGCCACCTCGGGCCGGCAGTCCTCCGCGGGAGGGAGCGAGGCGGCGGGCGGCCGGGCGAGCGGCTGACGGGGGCGGCGGGGCGGCCGGCGGGTCCTGCAGCGCTCGGCGGCGGTGCGTTGTCTCCATGGGGTTGGCCCGCCGCGCCCCTGCGCTCTGAGGTAAAAGAGGGGTCGCGTCTGGGCGGTAGGGAGGCCAGCGGGCGGGCGGGCGCGGGTGAGGGGCGGGGGGTGCCGGCCACGTGTCCCGGAGGCCGGAGCATACCGGGCCCCTGGAGCTGCGAGGACACGTGGTCGCAGAGCCCGGTTCGTCGGCCCTGGGGGTCCCGGGTGGAGCCGGACCCCGACCCCTCCCGGCTCAAGGGCAGCCTGGCGCTGGAACGGCCCAGGGTTCACCTTTTCTGAACCACGTCAGTGAGGGTTTCCTGAGCCGGAAGCTCTTTGAGGAGCTCGATCCTTCAGCCGCTATTTTTTTTTAAACCCATATGGTGGTCCGGCAGCAGGTGCAGGAGAGGCAGGAGGCGAGCCTGGCACAGGTCTCGGGGTGCCGGCCTCCCGTGCACGTGCCGTTCCGCCGTGTTGCCCTGGAATTTCCTTTTTTTTTTTCTCCCTTGCTGTGTGTACAGAGCGAATGGCCCAATATAGAAAGCCACTCAGATCGCTAGAGCTGAGATAACGCGTGTGTAACTGATACTGCTCGGCCGGACTTAGAAATGTTGACGGAATCTTTGAATGACTTGGTGGTTTAGGAAAAGTCCTTAGATTATTAAGATCAGGCGAACGACTAAGACGTAGGAGCCAGTCACAAGGTTTTCCCCAAACGGCCGACTGTTTGAGAATCCGAAATAGTGAGGGAAGATGTGAGGAGCAGAACCTCTTAGGAGTGTCTAGTAGGGAGGACAGAATGTGCTAATTTAATTCAAACCTAAAATTTAATCGATTTGTAAAATTTTCAGTTGCGGTTTGAATTGGTACCTGTCTAACGTTTCCCAATTGGCAAAAAAATAATTTCATACCAGAGAAGGACCATGTTTTGCTAATCCATGTCATTTTTAAGTAATGTAGCCATATAGAAAAAACACCCAAAGGTGTTCTAGGGTGAACTTTCTCTGTATCAAAAGTTACTGAAGTAAAGCTTTGAAAGATACAAGGAAGCAAAATACTTAATAGTGGTGTCTTTCAGAGAAATACACACTTGTAAGTTTAAGCCTGAATGTTGTCTTTTTTAAAGACCCTAAATGGCCCAGTCTATCTCTGGTGACCCTATTTAAATGTTACTTAGTAGACAGAATGTGTGTGCTGGCGGTCTGTTCCCTTCCCCTAAGGGCGAATTAGGAAACTAGGAGGTTGACAAAGCCAGCAAGTCACATTAGATCAAGTCTTGCAAGTTCTCCCATGCATGGGTTTGGATTTATGGCAGGCTCGTCCCCCTGGGCCTCTCATAGTGTCCCATGCCAAAGCAAACCCGGCCCCGAACCATTGCCTGGCCTCTGCCAGTAGGCTGCAGGCACTGAAGCGGGTTGCACAGTGGAAAAGACGACCTCCCTATCAGATTAAATAGATTAATAATTTTAAGGTAACTCATTGACCAATGTCACATTTCGTGAATGCTAAGGACAGTGGCTCTGATGGTTAAATGAGCTTTATTTTTGTTTATTCAGAAATCATTGTTTGCTAAATTTTGTAATTCATAGTTGAGAATGACTCCCAGGTGATTATCATTCATAGCCAATCATGTAAATTAGAGTGCCTGTGAGGATAGTTGGGATTCCCAGAATCCCAAGTAGTTTAGTAGGCAGTGGTGGTTTTAGAATATCGATTGCCATTCAGATACAGCAGCTGTAATACATTCTGTTGATTTTTTTAATTGCTTTTTTTTTTTAAAAAACCATGTCTAGCATGAAAATTAGCTCATTTCTCAGGAAAATTTAGAGCACTCAGTAAATTGATAACAATGCCTGTTGGTCACTAAAAATTCTTCTGTATGACTTAGCAAATAAGGAAATAGCAAGGTATTTATATGGCAGCTTTGCAAAATTGCTATCATGGTGTTTTAAGCTTTTAAAGAAAAACAGGTCTGAAATAAAGTAAGCTAACTGTCATGAAGCTTTTTCCCTCTCAGTGGACTGAGTGCAGGAAAGTTTCTGAAACCTGTGTTCTGCATTTTAGCAGGAATGTTTGGAGTGCCTTTTTTGAGGTGGACAGAACTATATATGGGCTTCCTTGGTAGCTCAGCTGGTAAAGAATCAGCCTGCAATGCGGAAGACCTGGTTTCCATCCCTGGGTCGGGAAGATTCTCTGGAGAAGGACATGGCAACCCACTCCAGTATTCTTGCCTGGAGAATCCCATGGACAGAGGAGCCTGGCGGGCTATAGTCCATGGGGGTCACAAAGAGTCAGACACTACTGAGTGACTAAGTACAGTACTATATATGGAAGTTGAGTGTGAAAAACTCTAGTGTTGAATCTGTGAGGTCCTCATTCCATTGAGATTTATAGAACCATTGGACTTAAACCTAGAAATAATGGGATTTCCAAACCCAGGGAGTGAGCTGTCTGGAGGGTGCTTTAGTAGCCCTGCTTCTTGTGTGTGTGTGCTGTCAATACCTGATCTTCCAATTTAATGTGTTCTGAAGGTGGACAGCAGATTGTGTGTTTATCGAACATTTCCACTGCTGCACAGAGAGCACACGCATCTTCGGTGGACTTGGAATTCCTGGAGAATTGCCATTGTGAAAAGTTGGCATAATCCCTTTAAATTCCATCTCTTACGTTTTCTATGTAAGTATTTGTGATTGTTACAAGTTTATCTTAGGAGTTACTAAGTATTAATAAAACTTCTGAGTAGATTTGTCTGCCCTATTTGCAGTTTGTTGTGTCTCAAAAAGACATCAAGAGACCATGAACAGTTTTAGTAATGAAGAGTTTGACTGCCATTTCTTGGATGAAGGCTTTACTGCCAAGGACATTCTGGACCAAAAAATTAATGAAGTTTCTTCTTCTGTAAGTATATATGAAGTCTATGCTGGTAGTGCAGCTTTGAGAATATTAGGCAGATGAATGGGAAACTTCAGAGGGGTCTTATGGAAATGTCCTGTTAGGGAATTGGGAATTTAATTGGCTGTGGATCCTCCAGTGACAATTGTGATTATCATGTCCATGATTGACTAGGGTTCATGAGAACGATGGGCAAGTGAAGGGAAGGCTGTGCCTTGGTCACGTCTGTTAAATTGCCCATGGGTCTTCTGTAACCACTCTTACTGCAGGATGATAAGGATGCCTTCTATGTTGCGGACCTGGGAGACATTCTGAAGAAACATCTGAGATGGTTGAAAGCTCTTCCTCGGGTCACCCCCTTTTATGCAGTCAAATGCAATGATAGCAGAACCATAGTGAAGACACTCGCTGCCATTGGGACAGGATTTGACTGTGCCAGCAAGGTGAGCAAAAGTAGCAGAACTCAAATGATGTCTGTAATGGCCCTCCCGGCAGGGCAGATCAGAATTGCTTTGCTTGAGCAGAGGATGCTAAAGAGAGTGGACATGGGCCAGCTTTTCTATATATTAGCTACATGTGTAAATACCTCTTCTTTTTCAGACTGAAATACAATTGGTGCAGAGTCTCGGGGTGCCCCCAGAGAGGATTATCTATGCAAATCCATGTAAACAAGTGTCTCAGATTAAGTATGCTGCCAATAACGGAGTCCAGATGATGACTTTTGATAGTGAAGTTGAGCTGATGAAAGTTGCCAGGGCACATCCAAAGGCCAAGTGAGTTACTCCATTTGAGGGCGGATCAGATATGGGACGTGTATAATGTGAACAAACTCAAATTTCCAGTTGTTAGATTTCCATACTAGTAAATTATCTGTGTACTAAGTTAAACCAAATTAGACTCAGACCACAGGGTATCAGAGCCAAGGAGTCTTATTTTAACCACGGCTGTAGGTGATCTTGTGTCGGTGGGAAATTTGATATACTTTTTTGCTTCTAGGTTGGTTTTGCGGATCGCCACTGATGATTCCAAAGCAGTCTGTCGCCTCAGTGTCAAATTTGGTGCCACACTCAAAACCAGCAGGCTTCTTTTGGAACGGGCGAAAGAGCTAGATATTGATGTCATTGGTGTCAGGTGAGAGCTAGATATTGATGTCATTGGTGTCAGGTGAGATCTTGGTGATGGCAGAGATGGAGATGAAGTATTAAACAATGCAAGTTTTATAAGTCTTCTCCCACCATGAATAGTTATTTCCAGAAATAGTAAGAAATAGTGTATTTTTTGTGTTTTTTTTTTTGACACCAGCTTCCACGTGGGAAGTGGCTGTACTGATCCTGAGACCTTTGTACAGGCCATCTCTGATGCCCGCTGTGTCTTTGACATGGGCGTGAGTATCTGTGGGCCCCATGTGTGAGGAGGGGGGCAGGGATGGCATTAACAACTAGTCCCAGTTCTAGAATTGACCTTTGTAAAACTCACCTCATATTGCATATTTAACCTTAACCTGCTGCATACGTTTCTCATGACTTGTTAATCTGGCTGATTGACTTAATTTTCTTGACTCTAGGCTGAGGTTGGTTTCAACATGTATCTGCTTGATATTGGTGGTGGCTTTCCTGGATCTGAGGATGTAAAGCTTAAATTTGAAGAGGTAATTTATAACAAAATTACAGTCTGTAGCTCTTAGCAGGTTCCTTTTTGAAATATTTCAAAACTTATATGTTACAACTAATCACCAGAAGGGACTGTACAAACATGAAAGTAAATGTCTTGGTGTGGTATTTTGAATGACTTGGTCTGGTATTTTGAATGACTTCTGTGCTATTTAAAATTGTAATATGTTGGTTAATTAGTCTCTCAGTTGTGTCCAACTCTTTGTGACCCCATGGACTGTAGCCTGCCAGGCTCCTCTGTCCGTGGAATTCTCCAGGCAGAAATCCTGGAGTGGGTAGCCAGTTCCTTCTCTGGGGATCATCTCGAGCCAGGGATCAAACCTGGGTCATGTGCGTTGCAGGCAGATTCTTTACTCTCTGGGCCACCAGGGAAGCCCTGTATTATCTTACTAGTTTTCTAAAATAAAATGAGACAATATTTTCAAAAGTCTTAGGAAAATTGAGGACTGTCACTGTGGAGTTAAGAGAACCTGCTGACTTTAGTACATCATTTGCTAGATTTTTGTGCTTCCTTTACTTAGAACGTTGTTTTTTAGTCATTGAAGGTAAGCCATTATATGCTACTTACTTAAAAAATCTATACTTAGTTAAAATTTATGTGAATAGGAAGAATACAGAGTTTACTTTTTTAGTATATATTTATATGTTAGATAAAAATATTTAGGCACTGGTAATAAATTTGTCCCATTGCTTAATAAAATCATACCATAACATCTTATTAAAGAGTAAAAAGCCTTGAGGGGAATCAAAATGAAACCACAGGATATGCAGACTGGTTTTCAGGGAGGTGTTTTATCTTTTGCTGTTTGAGAGTTGCCATCAGCAGAGGTTTATCTTCAATGTTTTTGATGTGTTTCAAAGCGCTGCTCCATGTGAGTTCCCCTTGATGACCAATTGCTCCTTTCTGTCTGTCTCTGATAGATCACCAGTGTAATCAACCCAGCACTGGACAAGTATTTTCCATCAGACTCTGGAGTAAGAATCATAGCTGAGCCAGGCAGATACTATGTTGCATCAGCTTTCACGCTCGCAGTTAATATTATTGCCAAAAAACTTGTATTAAAGGAACAGACAGGCTCTGATGGTAGGTATCAAGATTGAATCATTGTATATATATACTGAAAGTTCGTACTTAAAATGGTTAAGTGGTAGTTGAGACTATTTTTGCTTTTCTAATTATTTTCTTCTTTTTTTTTAATTTGCTTTTCTAGATGAAGAGGAGTCTAGTGAACGGACATTTATGTATTACGTGAACGATGGAGTATATGGCTCATTCAACTGCATCCTTTACGATCACGCACACGTGAAGCCTCTTCTGCAGAAGGTACCTTCCGAATGTGTTGTATACACCAGTTGAAAGATGACTGGTCAGAACAAGTGTTAACCAGGTGTGTTTCTCTGTCTCAAATGTAGAGACCTAAACCAGATGAGAAGTATTATTCATCCAGTATCTGGGGACCGACCTGTGACGGCCTGGACCGCATTGTTGAGCGCTGTAACCTGCCCGAGATGCATGTGGGCGATTGGATGCTCTTTGAGAACATGGGTGCTTACACTGTTGCTGCTGCTTCTACCTTCAATGGATTCCAGAGACCCACCATCTACTATGTGATGTCAGGGCCAACGTGGTTAGTGACAGTGTGTGTTTGGTTCTGATAAGAATTAGGTACTTTCCAGGGTTGATGATGCTTGTTCTTGTCCAGTAGAATTAAGAAATTGCTTAGAATTAAATAATAATTTTTTGTTTTTTTCTCCCCATATTAAGAATATATGCTTTAGAAATTTTGGAATAATTACAATGAAAAGAAAATTCCTCCAGTAATAATGATGTATATAGTTGCAGAGTTTTAAGGCACAGTTGATTTAGAAAAGGCTGGTCAGTCTATTTCTGTACCTAGAGTACTTTAACTAGTGCATGTGACTTGTGGTTTCCTTCTTAGCAAAAAGATGGTTCTGAAGAAATGCTTGCTGTAGTACTACATTGAATTGCTTCCTGATGACATAGTAACCAGAGATGTAAATAGGCTCATGAATAAGTTACTGTGTCACACACTGTGGAGCCGCTTGGTTAGCGGTGACTCAGGGTTTCTGACTGCTGCCTGTCTCCTGCAGGCAACTGATGCAGCAGATCCGGACCCAGGACTTCCCGCCCGGAGTGGAGGAGCCGGACGTCGGTCCCCTGCCCGTGTCCTGTGCCCGGGAGAGCGGCATGAAGCGGCACTCGGCAGCCTGCGCTTCCACGCGTATTAACGTGTAGATACCACTCTTGTAGCTGTTACCTGCGAGTTTAGCTTGATTTAAGGGTTTGGGGGGGACCATTTAACTTAATTACTGCTAGTTCTGAGATGTCTATGTGAGTAGGGTTGGCACAGGTGCACCAATGTGGAAGACTGGGAGATGGGGTCACACTTATCTGTGTTCCTATGGAAACTATTTGAATATTTGTTTTATATGGATTTTTATTCACTTTTCAAACATGCTACTAAAGGCTTCAACTGCTGAGCAAGCGTTTGTGGCTTGTGTATCAGCAGGGTGGGCCAGAAGCTTAGTGTTGTGACCGGTTTTAACAAAAAGGAATAAAGGATCTTGACATAACTTGGCATTGGGAAGTTTTTACGGTGTGTTCATTTCAGGCGGCTCACCTGAGCTTGTGTTATAGGTGGGAACTTATGTTTTTTTTCCCTGTAGGCTGAGAAAATTGCCCCAGAAGACTGAGCAGTTGACACGTTTTTAATGTTTTAAAAATCCGTGGAATACTTTTTTTCTGTTTTGACATTTTTATTTCAAGTCTGAGTCCTGGAGAGTCTGCTGTGGCATCTCAAAGAGTAGTGAGGGCATCTAACCCCATGGCAGGGGGAGGAAAAGGACAGGCGAGACTGTGGGCAGCCTCAGCTGTTAGTGGTTCCCCACCCTGGATGCTGACTGAGCTTGGTACGCCAGAGCCCCTTGTTAACTAAGTGGTCTTTGCCTGTCACAGTGGCTGCCTAGGCAAGGTACACAGCGCCCTCTGAGTCTTGCCTCCAGAGACCAGTCTCATAGTTGCACCTTGACTTCACACACAGGAAAAGGTACAGTTACAAACTAGCTTGTTACAGAGTTGCAGCTCTTCATCTGACCTTGGCCTTTTGTATTCTCTTTTACCCTACACCTCAGAAAAAGGGTGGCAGGCTCGCTTTTAAATTTTCAAGACGGGAATTGTGAATCCCTGCCGTAGCTCTGGACAGGAGGGCAGGCCACGTAAAAGCCAGAGTCACTTGAGTAAGTCTCTCACCAGCCCCAGTCCCTGCAGGTGACAGAGTATCTCGCCAGCTCTGTTGGAGGGACATGGGGAGAATAGCACACAGGCACAGACAGGGAGGCTGCAGCGTCTTGCCTCTCAGGGGCTGGATTAAGTACTTTTGATGCTATTAGTACCTTTACCAAGGAGTTGAGGGGAGTGACTTTTTAGTTTCTGAAAAGCCGCTGTCCCCCAGACCTGAGTTCCACCTGGACACAGCACACTGCTGTGACGCCTGTTGCCTCCTGGCTGCTTAGCCAGACTAGGCCTTGGCTCATCACCACTCCTGATGTCCTTGGACCTGAGAGCACTGCTCTAGTTGGCAGACCACTGAGTGAGACCTCTCAGGAGCCACAAAGAAAGTAGGTCTGGCGAGTCTGGGCGAAGAGGCAGAACTCTCTCAAGTGAACAGTCTGCCCCACTTCCTGTGAGCAGATCCTTGCCTGGGTCCTCAATCTGTCCACTAAGGTTCAAGATAGAGGAATTGATGTTCTGTGTGGATTAGTGCCAGGAAGTACAAGCTAGACACCAAGGTTTGGTAAAGTAGTCTTTCAAAAGTTAAGAATAACTAGGTACCTTAGTGACAAGTGCTGATTATGGATTGAAAAGAGAGGGTTTTACCTCAAAAAGTAGGCTCTCACTTTAGGTAAAGTACAGTCTGACCAGCCAGCCAGTGCCGGTGGGGACGGAAGTAGTCGCAGGAGGTCCCATGACACACACCACAGCCTCTGAACCTGGCTCCTGAGGGTTTGGTGAAGCCACTTGGAGTCTATGGTGACATGGCCTGGGCTGGCCCAAATGACCTCCCCTACACCTGGGCGTGAGCATGGCAAGAGGATGGAGAGCTCAGACAGCTGGGTGGGCGTCAACACTACCTCTGGGACCCTCTTAGAAGGTTCTAGGTGGCAGTGCAGATGAAAGATGGTACTGCCCGTCATTCGCAGACACTTCTAGACGTTGGTTTGAAGTGGACAGCTCAGGCCTCCGTAAGTTGCTGACACGGTGCTGGAGTCCCCACACAGGCCCCGACTGGGAGGGGCTCCTGGTCCAAGGTCAAGGCAAGCCAGGCAGGTCTTTATTCGAGTCACTTGGGGGCATCTCAAAATGCAGATTGCTGGGCCCACCCCAGATGGGACAGGGGCTGTTGGGCAACAGATAATCCCCTGGGAAAATAGAAGGTGCTGATGCTCTTGTGCCACAATAAGCCCCAGGTGTGAGTTTCCACTGTGATGGATTAGGCCACGAAGCTATTAGAAGAAAACATCTGAAGTAAAAAATGTAGGGGGCAAAGGGGAAAACAACACACGTAGAAGTCGCCGATTTTATTCATAATAAAAGTTCCAATAAATCAGTAAGAGAGGAACAATGCTGTAGAAAGAGGGCGTGAACTTTTACAGGAAACTTGGAACAAACCTTTAGAACTATGAGAATCTCAGCCGTCAGTTTGGCAAAGAGGAGAATTTACTCCCCCGGCTGGGTAAGCGGGCAAGCTCACCCATGGCAGATGGGAAGGCAAGAATATGAATAATCTCTCAAGGGAATCTGGCAATTTAAAAAATTATCTAGGCTTCCCCGGGGGCTCTGTGGTAAAGAATCCGCCTGCCAGTGCAGGAGACACAGATTCGATCCCTGATCTGAGTAGATCTCACATGCCGCAGGGCAGCTAAGCCCGTGTGCCACAACTGAGCATGTGCTTTAGAGTCTGGGAGCCCCAGCTACTGAGCATATGTGTGCTTTAGAGTCGGAGCCACAGCTGAGCCCACATGCCCTCGAGCCTGTGTGTCACACGAGCAGTCACTGCAGTGAGAAGCCCATCTCACCGCAACTAGAGAAAAAGCCCGCGCAGCAGCGAAGACCCAGTAAAGCCCAAAACAAATGCACAATTAAAAAAAGAATCCACATTTTCTTTGCCCCAACAATTCTAACTTGTAAGAAATCTTGGACATGGCCACTTACTGGACTTTTCATTGTGACAGTGTCTGTACAGCACGTATGAGAAGCAAATGTGTGTTCACCAGGAGGGAACCACTGAGATGATCACTGGGACACAGCCGCTGCGAGACGCAGGGCCCTGCCGGAGCTGGTGAGGACCATGGGGGTGTGGTGAGCTACTGTCTGTGCAAAGGGCAAACAAACTTCGTGCACACGCATACCTACTTGCATACGCAGAAACTTTTGGAAGAACTGACACAGAGACGTAGCAGGAAAATGGAGGGCCTGAGGAGGCGAGTGGAGACTGACTTCATATGCACTTTTACATGTGTCTATTGCTGGCTTTAAAGGAATTATATAAAATATGCCTCCCAGGTGAGGAAACAGAAAAAATCCTGTTATGTAGCTCTTGTGCCCATGAGCTGCTAAACAAGGGCTGGCGAGCTTGGTCGGGGTCTTGGGTGGCCTTGGCAACTTTTCAGGGTGAGGGGGCTCTGACTTGTGCCCACCCAGCTCCGGGGGCTAATGGAGACATCAGAGCCCCTGGGGTTAAGGACTTTACCCCTACCTCTCCCTTGCCCCCACCCCCTCCAGGGTGGGGCTCTCTGCCCCATCTGGAGTCACCCCCCTGGGGCCAAGTTCAGACCTGAGTCTGCACCTAGACCAGCCTGCACTGCGAGCCAAGCCGGAAGCCTGTGCACAGACCGCTCTCCAGGCCTTGGACAGCCCTCTCTAGCCTCCCAGCTGACCATCCTTGGTGCTGCACAGGCTCCACTCAGCCTGTCCTCTGTAGCCCTGTGCTCCTCGTACCCCTCACAGTGACCCCGAAGATGGTGACCTTGCATGTCTATGCAGACTCCATCCCTCTCTGTCAGGTTTTCTTAGGTTACTCTACTTGCTGGTTGGTCACCCTGCTATTTTATGTGACAACCCTATCAACAGGGATTCCAAGTCCTGGGCACCAGGAGCCCAGCTGCAGCTTCTGTTTGCTGTGTGTCTCACAGAAAATCAGGTCACCCCTGGGCCTCAAGCTCTTCACCTGTCAAATGGGGCGGAGAGAGAAAGCTCAGATAGAAATCTGGCCCCGGAGGTTCCTAAACCAGGCTGGGGGGGTTTGCGCACTCAAGCCTAGACGGCCCTCCCAGCCACGGCCACCAGAGGGCAGCAGCGCCTCGCGCTAGAGACGCCTCTGTGGTCTTGCACTGCCACCAAGCTGTCAGTCAGGTCCTGCTTCCTTGATGGCTCAGGGGTAAAGACTCTGCCTGCCAATGCAGGAGACGTAAGAGATGCACGTTCGACCCCTGGGTCTGTAAGAGATGCACGTTCGACCCCTGGGTCTGTAAGAGATGCACGTTCGATCCCTGGGTCTGTAAGAGATGCACGTTCGACCCCTGGGTCTGTAAGAGATGCACGTCCGATCCCTGGGTCTGTAAGAGATGCACGTTCGACCCCTGGGTCTGTAAGAGATGCACGTCCGATCCCTGGGTCTGTAAGAGATGCACGTTCGACCCCTGGGTCTGTAAGAGATGCACGTTCGATCCCTCAGTTGGGAAGATCCCCTGGAGGAGGGCATGGCAACCCACTCCAGTATTCTTGCCTGGAGAATCCCATGGACAGAGGAGCCTGGTGGGGTACAGTCCACGGGGTTGCAGTGTCCGACATTACTGAGTGACTAACACTAACATTCAGCCACTCAGCAGATGCCGCTGGTAGAGGCCTGACTGTGATAGGAGGGCTGTGGGCACTGGAACGTGGCCCAGCTCAGAGGGAGATCCAGGGCCAGCCACACCAGGTATCTGGGCTCTGAGGCTCCAGACAGCTTGTCCTGGACCAGGCTGCTCGCCCGGAATCTTTCTGAGCACAGGCGAGGCCCCCCCAGGTGAGCCCAGCCTCACACCCAGGGAAGAGCTGGTGGCCCCACAGCCTGTGTTCTCACCCCCTGCCTGTACCAGGTGGGTGATGCTCCCACCCTGGGCTCCTGAGGTGCCCACACCATGCTTGATGGCACGGCAGGCCACCCCTCCCACCCTGGCTGTGAAGACAAGCCCTCCTCTCCCCCTACTGAAGCGTGGTGGTGTGGGAAGCCGAGGGGCACTGCCCTTATCTCCCCTCACCCACCGACCAGCCCTTGATGCCCAGGCCCAGGTCCTGCTTGTCCCCACACGTTGGGACCTGGGTACCGATGGCTGCTGGTGTGCCTCCCTCCCCATTTTTGCACGGCCCTGGGTCCATGCTTTTCCCACCCCGGGTGCCTGGTCCCACCCTGGCTCTGGCCCCCCTCTCTGGAGAAGCTGTGAGCTGTTCGCAGTTCTTGCTCTGAGCTAGAGAGTCAGAGGGGCAGGTCCTGGCCCATAGGTATCCTTGCCCTCCCTCAAGGCCCTGCACCTGCCCGCTCCACCCCTCCGCCAGCTGACCTACAGGGTCAAGGGCAGCACCCCTGGCTCTCTAGGTCCCTGTCCCATATGTCCAGGGTCATGTGGTTATCAGTGGCCAGGCTGGGACCTGTCCCCCTGCCTCCGTGTCCAGGGCCCACTGGGTGCAGCTCCAGACCATAAGGTGGGCCCCCAATACTGACTTTTTAAAAAATTAATATTTTGGTGGTGCTGGGTCTTTGTTGCTACTCAGGCTTTCTCTAGTTGCAGCAGGCGGGGGGCGCCTCATTGCGGCGGCTTCTCTTGTTGGGCTCAGCAGTTGTGGCACGCGGGCTTAATTGCTCGACAGCATGTGGAATCTTCCCAGGCCAAGGACTGAACCCACATCCCCTGCGCTGGCAGGTAGACTCCTATCCACTGTGCCACTGGGGAACTCCCCAACACTTACTCTTCATTCATTCACTCACTCATTCAGAACTTCTGGTTTTTTGCCTTTTTTTTAAGCTGCACTGCTCAGCTTGTGGGACCTCATGACCCCAACCAGGAATTGAAGCCAGGCCACGGCAGTGAAGGCCCGGAGACCTAACCAGGAGGCCGCCAAGGGAACACCCTGAGCAGCTAATGCCAAGCCAGGCTGGGCACTGGCTCCGGGGAGGGGAAGGGGTGAACTGCGAGGTCAGTTCAAGGGGAAGAGCGCTGCGAGCGAGGCAAGTATGGGCACTGTGAGGGGTACCCGGGAGGTGTGGGGTGACCTTCTGGAAGAAAGTTTTCTGCTCCATTGGCATAGAGTCTTGGGAGGTACGACGTTCATGGAGGCCACGAGCTGGGGACAGGGGCCAGGGCTGTCCCCACTGTGAAAGCAGCCCGGGCCAGCTGGGGCAGGGGGCTCAGGTCCCTCCCCGACCCACCTGGAAGGAGCTGCAAGGCTGTCACCCGACACAGCCTCACACTGGTCCCCAGGGGCCACTCGCCTGCTGCTGACACAGGCTGGACACAGGGGACCCTCAACACCCAGTGTCTACGTGGGTTGTGCCTAGTGCACGCGTCCATGGCACTGCCCTGCAGGACAGACATACATCCCTCACTGGACCCCCGAGTCCCACCGAGCCCTCCCTGCAGAAACCACACTGCCTGTCGCCCTGCACACACACACACACACACACACACACACACACACGCACACATCCCTCACTGGACCCCCGAGTCCCACCGAGCCCTGCCTGCAGAAACCACACTGCTTGTGGCCCTGCACACACACACACACACACACTGAAAGGGACGCTGTCGGGGATTGGGGGTAAGATAATCTGATTGGTTCTCCTTCTGCCATTAACTTCCTGGGACCCGAGGGGTATGGCCAGCTTCTAAGGGAGTCCCCAAGTCAGTGACAGGCATGTGGGTGGTGCCTTCCCTTCCCTAGGGCAGGTCCTCATCGCCGACGACTCCCTAAGGAACCACCATGACTTCTGTGAGCTTCTGTTGGGGCAGGGCCCACCAGGACCCCAGATCCACGTCCTTCCCATTTGTGTGGAAGCACAGGGACGGTTATTTTATGTCCGTGTGGCTGGGTCATGGGTGTCCTGGCGGGTGGTTCAATGCTATTCTGAGTGTGTCTGAGAGGGTGTTTCTGGATGAGGTTAACACTGCATTAGCAGACAGTACTGTAGGGCTTCCCACCAGGATGAGAACCTCAACCAAAGGGCCGACTAGAACAAAGGCTGAACTGAGGCTCTGTTCTCCGCCTGGTGGTCTTGGGCTGGGACCGCGGGCTCCTGCCTTCAGACCCAGACTGGAACAAACGCCATAGGCTCTCCTGGGTCTCCAGCTGGCAAATCTTGGGACCATTCAGCCCCCATAATCCTACCAGCCAGTTCCTTATAATGCCTCTCTCTTTCCCATTCACCACCCCAACCCCGCCACCCATATACATGAATAAGTATTCAGAGGGAGGCGCTTCCCTGGTGGCCCAGTGGTAAAGAACCCACATGTAGGAGACATAGGGTTCAAATCCTGGGTCAGGAAGATCCCCTGGAGAAGGAAATGAAAACCCACTCCAATATTCTTGCCTGGGAAATCCCATGGACAGAAGGAGCCTGGCAGGCTACAATCCACTGTTGCTGCTGTTACTGAGTCGCTCAGTCGTGTCTGGCTCTTTGCGACCCCATGAACTGCAGCACTCCAGGCTTCCTTGTTCTTCACCATCTCCTGGAGTTTGCACAAACTCAAGTCCATTGAATCAGTGATATCTTCCAACCATCTCATCCTCTGTTGTCCCCTTCTCCTCCTGCCCTTAATCTTTCCCAGCATCAGGGTCTTTTACAATGAGTCTGGTCTTTGCATCAGGTGGCCAAAGTGTCGGGGCTTCAGCTTCAGCATCAGTACTTCCAATGAATATTCAGGGTTGATTTCCTTTAGAATCAGTCTGTGGGGTTGCAAAAGTGACTTAGCAACTAACCACCACCACCAAGGAGGAGAGAGACACTCTGTTGTCTGTTTCTGTGGCAAACCCTGCACCTGCAGCCACTCCCATCTATGCCTCGTTCCTGGGCAATATCCCACTAGCAGCACTGCAGCCTCCTCCGCACCCCTCGCCACGGCACCATCAGATGCGGCCTCGTGGCAGCAAGTGCCCCAGGGCACCTGGCCTCCCGCTCTCATCCCATCCCTGTGGACACTGCCCATGAAGGTTTGCACTTGGCGATGCCATTGACCGCAAAAGCACTAGCAGACGGGGCTCACACTTTCTATCACAGACATGGAGTCCTAAAAGGTATTAAGATGCCTAAAAATAGCAACACAGCCAGTGTCTCTGCTGTGGGGCAGCCTACATGCTTGCCCACTTACCTTGATCACCTGCCTTTCTCCAGGTGAGACTCAAGAGCGGTCACCTGGCCCGTGGGCGGGTGTCATGGACACTGGAACCAGAACCTCAGTCCTGTCCACCCTTCCTGGTGCCACACCCCCTGGGGGAGGGGCCCTTGTCACCCTGGGTGCCTCCAGGCACCTCACACTCCAGGCCAAGGCATCGAGAAGGCTGGCCGGGGTGAGGTGGGTGGGAGAATTTTGGAAAGTTCTCTTCCCTTTTAAGGAAGAAATAAGCCAGGGCCACTTCTTGTCCTGTCTTGGAAGGCTCCCGTGTCAGCTGCACTTACCCTGCAGGGACCCCAAGGATTCAAGGGTGTGGACAGAAGCTGCCTTAGAGGCCAGGGGCAGGGTGGTGGGGCGGCAGAAGGGACAAGGACATCCTTAGGGATGCCCCCCAGATGTGGTGTCAGCCAGGCTGACAAGGCATGGGGCTTGTGGGCACGTGGTGCCCACCTGCCCACAGTTAAGGCCCCTTCTGCTCCTTCTGAAACCAGAAGCATTTCGATGGTCACAGCCTGAGAAACCAGGCCTGCCCGCCCTCCCGGCCGGTGCGTATGCCCGGGGTCTCCGCCCTGTCGTTGCTGGGGATGTGCAGTTTCACGACCTTGTTGATTAAACCATGGGGCTGGGCTGGGG
>SJYT01038951.1:390613-406992 GCA_006410635.1 Cephalophus harveyi
ACAGAGAAGCTGGGGGAGGGAGGGAGGGAGGCAGAAGCCTGGCCATCAAACCCTCAAGAACAGTCATGTTTCATTTCCACGTGTTTCTTGGCATTAGGCAGAGATGGAAGGAGAGGTTGCACAGGATTTATAGACACAGTGACAGCCGCAGGGACACAGGGGCAGGCCAATTTACAATGAGCAGCTGGACCCACAAAGGCCACCTGTCCAGAGAGTGCTCAGGCCACGGCAGCTGAACAGGGGCTGTCGCGGGCCAACACAAGACTCAGACACCTCCTGTTTATTTGATCATTTTAATACAGGGAATGCCAGATCAATCAACAGGGAGGACAAGCCTCACAGAGACACCTGCGTTCACGACGCGGACAGGAGGGTCTCCACAGCCCTGGGCATGCATGCATGTCCTTTGGAGAAGGGCAGGTTGAGGGCATAAATACCACAAAGTAACCAGGCTCAGGGGGGCCGGGGGAGGGGGAATCACAGGCCACGAGGGAACCACGCTTCAAAGGCAATCGAGGCATTAAATACGGAACCTACACGTTACATTTCACATCACTGTACGTATAATTTATATATTAAAAGGAGACCACGGTATATATACGTGCAAGCGGTTTTGGTCGGAGGAAACAAACGAGCTAGGTGGAGCCATGCACGGGGAGGGCTTGCCCGTCTCCTCTCCCTCTGTTCTTGTCCCCATCTTTCCCACAGAGTCACCTGCCATCACAGACCAATCGGCTGGCCTTGGCGCAATCTCAGAAAGTCCCACTGGTATCCTTGGCGTGTCCTCGGGGCTCCCTGTGGGCTGGGAGGTGCCCCGGAAGCGAGGACACCACGAGCCCTGCACGTAAACACATCCCCGGGATGTCGCCCTGGAGGGACTGGGGCGGGGAGGGGGTGGGAGGAGGCCAGGTGAGGAGTGGGGCACAGCTGCCGGGCAGGCAGGTGCGGTGGCGTGTCGCCTGGCCTCCCCGGGAGAGCAGGAATGATTGAGGAGGCATCCACTTTTGCAAGCAAAGCTTAAACGGCAAGACAAGCCTGTGTTTCTCTGCACTGTCCAGACGCCAACCCCTTAGAACTGACTTGCACTGCTGGGGTCACACTGTAACAACCGGACGATGGACGGGTCGCTCTTGGCACCTTTGATGAATTCTTCCAGGGACAGTTTGCCTGCAGGAAGGAGGACGGGAGAAACAGGAGTTAGCCGGTGCTCGCTGTTTGCCACCCTCGGGAGAACACACGGACAGCTCCTGGGTTGGGGAAGCCTCCTGGGGTCCAAGTCTCGAGCCCTCCAGAAGCGGGATGCTGTCCAGGCGCCACGCACTTTGAAGGCATTTCTGGAAAAACCCGTTTGGCTTTCATTGATCACTGGTGGTACTTCTCCCAGGATACAGATACGGGAAGGACCTAGGTTTGAAGCAGACCCTGCATTCTGGCAACCTGTGCCTTGGGGAACCTCGGTCTTTCCTCTGTAGCTGTAAAACGAAATAGAGCCAGTGACCCCAATACAGGAGCTTGGGGCCATGCCCAGCACACTGGTGGGCGCTTAGCTCTGCCTCCACAGGCAAGTGACCCACCTCTCCACGTCTCAGGGTCTTCATCTGTGTGGGGGGATCACAGCCACGCCTGTCTCAAAGGCGTGAACATCCCCAGAGCATCCCCAGCAGGAGACTAAACCACCCCAGGCTAAGGGATAGATTGGGAAGGGGAGCAGTCACCTCCCCGGCAGAAAAGGAGGCTCCTGGGATGATGCAGAGGGCTACTGGGCTTTGTGGCTGTTCATACCATTAACAGAGACTTTACCCTGACCACTCCGGGCAAGGGGCTTCCCATGTAGCTCAGTTGGTAAAGAATCTGCCTGCAGTACCGGAGACCCGGGTTCGATCCCTGGGTCAGGAAGATCCCCTGGAGAAGGAAATGGCAACCCACTCCAGTATCCTTGCCTGGAAAATCTCATGGACACAAGAGCCTGGTGGGCTGCAGTCCATGGGGGTCGCAAAGAGTCGGGCATGACTGAGTGATTAACACTTACTTACTCAGGGCAAGGAGCTAATGAAAGCACTGGCCTCTCCCCTGGGCAGAAAGCGAGGCTGGCAAGGGGATGGGGGCCCCTGAGCACAGTCTGTCCGCAGCCATCAGGGTGCTCCTGGTGCTCTGCCAGACTCAGGACCCGTGGCCTCAGCAACTACCTGTGCTTTCCGAGGAGGGGCGGGAAGGTGGGAAGCGTGTGGGGCAAACCCAGAGAAAGATGAGGGCTGAATTCTGCACACCCCTGCTTCACTCTCCTTTCCTCCAACACTGCCTCTCCTGCTGCCTCCCCAAGCTTCAGGGCCGATCCAGGGCTCACAGAAGTGCAGGCCCTGGTTCATGGACAGCCCAGGAAGATGTACAGAGCTGAGAGGTCAGAGCAGGTCCTCTGGATCCTCACAACCGCAAGAGACTGAATTATTATTCCCATTTCACAGAAGAGTAAACTGAGGTTTGGAAAAGCCAAGACTGGTGGAACAGATCTATTGAATCCAAAGCCTCCAAAGCCTGTGCCTTGCTACCCTGGAGGGTGGAAGACATGCTTTGAATCTGCCCAAAGGCCACACCAGGCGCAAGGCCGTCTTGTCTTACGTTGATCGTTGATCGTGTTTTGAAAGCTGTCTCCATGGGTTGATGTGCCTGCAGCCCCACTGCTCCCCTCCTCTGCTGGCTCAGTCCTTTGCCTTCATCTGCAAACCGCACTTTAAGGTTCGACTGGGGGGTGGGGGGCTTTCCCATGCATTAGCTTATTTTCAACCCCCAAGCACAGGGCAGCGGGTATTTTCTCTTTTTCTTTTCTAAATGCTGCGTTTCTTTATCCTTCAGAAGCAAATCTGGCACGGCTCTGGGGCTGCACTTTGTGCAGATCCATCCTGTTTCATGGTTACCCTCCCCAGCGTGGACCCCAAAGAAGCTCACGGCCGAGGCAGAGAAGGAAACACAGGGCACATCCTCCCTGCCAGGCCCCCATGGCTGCCCCCCCCACCCCGAAACCCACCACTTCTGCTGTGGTGTGGTTCCAGCAAGCCTGGCACAGCTGCTGCAGGCCAACATCTCCCGACAGAGTCACCAGGGCCACTGGGGCCTGGAGGAGGGATGGTGAGGGGCCATCCATCCGTCTACCACCCAGGACACCTGATTCTAACCCCTGGGGGGCCCAGGTGCCATGGGCACACCTGCCTCTTCTCCCCTGGGACATGCCCACAGGCCCACAGTCTCCCCATTCTAGAAGCGAAGAGACTACCGCTCAGGGGGCAGGACACTGGACTCTGAAGCCCAGCTCTCGGCATAGTTGCACTGGCCAGGGCTGGGCTGGGCAAGGTCCCAGAAGCTGCAGGGAAGGGCCCCAAACGCCTCTCTGCTCCCAGCAGCATGGCACAGACGAGTGGGGGTCCTACCGTCATTGTTGGTATCCATCTGCCTGAAGATCTTGTCTGTGCGTTTCTCCGGCGTGGACTCGTCCTCTGGCATCTTCATCACGGAGGACACCATTTTATATATCGCCTGCGAAGGGGCACACAGATGCGTGTGCTTAGAGGTTCTGGGTGCTCCTGGGAGGATGGGGCACAGGCCTGATCTGCCCCCCTACCCTTGCCCACGGCAGGAGGAGAGGCCGGGCTGCCCACCAGCTCCAGGACCCTCCCCAGCTGGACTGTTTCGGGGCTTTTACCAATAGCATGCATGCATATTGCATACAGCTCGTGAGCAAAAGGAAGCCAGCCTCATTTACGTGAGGTTCAAGAACAGGTGAAATGACCCACTCTGACAGTGGCAAGACGGGCTGTCTGGGGGCGGGAAGTGGGACAGCTCTCAGGCCTTCTGGAGGGGGGCGGCTGGGGACGCCCCCTCACTCACTTGGCGACACGGACATGTGTGTGCACGATGCATCATGCGGCACGCTTAGTCGCAAATATTTGACTATGGGATTGCTGTACCTCGGTGAGAGGCCAGAAAAGACAGCCCTTGCAACTCCCAGAGGAAACCATACCACCACCCCCAGAAAGGACAGGCTCTGGGCCCATGTGTCTCTCCAGCAGGACTGAGAACCTTCTCTTCAGGATGCTGCCATCCGAGGGCTCGGCACCATGCAGGCCATCTCTGTCCAAGAGTCAGTGGTGTGTGCGCGTGTGTATGTGCATCAGTGTGTGTGTGTGTGTCCAGGGGGCCATGATGAAGCTGGTGACCAGCAGCTCATCAGAGTAACATGCGAGAGGGAGGGAGCTGTGCCACTGGGGGATTCTATGTGGAAATGGCTTGACTGACTGAGACTATCATTCCTCAAACAACAGACCAAGAACAGCAGAAACCTGGAAGCTGTAATGTCTTAAAAAGCAGGTTTACAAAACCAAACCAAAAAGAATGACCCCAAGTGAGGCTTCTTGTATCTATTATACTCTGTACCCCTTGGTCCCTCTCCACCTGCAGGCAGGGGTGACAAGACCTCACCGCACAGCAAGTGTGTCTTTCAGGGCCTCTTGGGACAGGCCCCCCTCCTGGGACAGCGCCAGGCACTCGTCGAGTGCAGAGGAGGCAGAGCCAAGACCCTCCCCGTCTCTGCTGGGCTGTGATGCACTTGGAGCCCAGTCTGTTTTGATGAAGATGTAGCAGCTAGGCATCCTGCTTAGCATCTGCCGACATGGGGGGGAAGGTGCTTAGGGTTTGGGAACTCGGTCTGGGGGCCTAGCAGCCAGATCCCATCTGGACAGGAAGGCATCCCTTACGGCTCTCACGGCTCTGCCGTGTCTGTAAGCTTTGGCCCGGCCAGTCTGCTTGGCCAGTGAGAGAGGAGGGTAAGGGCCAGCAGTAGGTCGGGACAGGTGATTCCCCAGATTTCCACTACTGCTTGTCGCTAAGAGCCAGGATCAATGGCTGAAGGACGGTTTCCCTTGAACCTGTGCTGGTTTATTCTCATGGTGTGCAAACCACCTGTTTGGGAAATGGGTCAGGCTACTTGCTGCTGATCAAGGAGTTCCTGAGTTTGATACCCTCTGTGTGTAGTTTAGTCCAGAAGTTTCTGCTGTGTGGACTAGAGAACACCTCCTCTGAGGAATTCTAGAACTGAGTCCCCAGGCTCCAGGAGTGGGGATGCAGGGGGTGGGGACCCAGGGAGCGGAGGCTCTGTGGCTCTCTACCACACACCTGGGAACCTGGGGAAGTGAACAAAACTTGGTTTCTTGCCAGAAAACAGCTTCCCCCGCCAGAGTTGTGACAGGAGAGAAGAGCTTTCTGAAGTGGCGCTTCCTGGGCCGGAGCTTATTCCGACTACTAATGTTTCAGTCTGGCTTTACAATTGTGTGTTCCTGAGGACATGACAAGCTGTCTATTGCATTCTTAAATAGGGGAATATGAAAAGGTCTTGGCAGTGCCTTTCGCAAGTGTCAAGGGTCCTCTCCTTTATAATTCCCAGCTCTGTTACTTTGGCCACCTGATGTGAAGAGCCGACTCACTGGAAAAGACCCTGATGCTGGGAAAGATTGAGGGCAGGAAGTGAAGGGGATGACAGAAGACAAGATGGTTGGATGGCATCACTGACTCAATGGACATGAGTTAGAGCAAACTCTTGAGAGATAGTGAAGGATAGGGAAGCCTGGCATGCTGCCATCCAAAGGGCTGCAAAGAGTTGGACATGACTAAGCGACTGAACAATAACTGATAACTCTCAGGAAATCATACCCCCTCACCCTGCCCCCCCCCACCACCATACCTAGTCTCAGAGTTTGTGAAATGCTGAGAATGACACCCCCTCCCCTTAGGACTGGGAAGACCACAGCTCATCAGCTGCGTGTAGGCCAGGGCTTTGTACCACCAATGATGGGTAAACAATGGTCCTTCTCCTGCACTGGCAGGTGGGTTCTTTACCACTAGCTCCACCATAGCTCAGTCGGTAAAGAATCTGCCTGTAATACGGGAGACCCGGGTTCAATTCCCGGGTTGGGAAGATCCCCTCTGGAGAAAGAAATGACAACCCACTCCGATATTCTTGCCTCGAGAATCCTATGGACAGAGGAGCCTGCAGGCTACACAGTGCATGGGGTCGCAAGAGTCAGGGCTTAGCGACTAAACCGCCGCTACCGCCACCTGGGAAGCCCAACAGTGGCTCGTCTCATCACCATCTGTAAGGGCCTGCTGGTCAGGTGACAGCCATTTTCTGAAGGGCAGGAAAGAGGGGCAGGCAGCCACGTGGCCCCGAAGGTCCAGAGGCAGGCCGAGGAGTCGCGCACGGTCCCCGAGTGGACGGCGTCTGCTGAGGCCCCGCCCCCGGGGCCAGCCCCGCCCCCCGGGCGCACCTGCACGATCTCCAGCATCTCGCTGCGGCTGATGTAGCCGTTGCCGTCGAGGTCATACATGCTGAAGGCCCACTTGAGCTTCTGCTCCAGCTTGCCCCGCGAGGTCACGCTCAGCGCGATGATAAACTCCCTGAAGTCGATGGTGCCGTCGCCATTGGTGTCGAAGGTGCGGAAGACGTGCTCGGCGAACTTGGAAGCGTCGCCGTAGGGGAAGAAGTTGGCATAGATCTTCTTGAACTCGTCCACGGTCAGGTGGCCGGTGGGGCAGTCCTTGAGGAAGCCCTTGTACCACTCCTGCAGCTCATGGTCCGTGAATTCCGTGTTCTCCCGCAGGTCCTGCAGCACTTCCGGTCGCAGCTTGCTGTTTTGCTTGCCCATGGCGGCCGCGGGGACACCTGCAAGACAGGGGCCGGGCTGGAGATGGGGTGGGCAGGGTGCAGGGGAGGGCTCCCCACCTCCCACGGCCACCCAGCGGGCCGGAGGACTGGCCCCCGAGCGTCCCCCGCCAGTGGCCCCAGAGGCCTGACTCCGGCCATCACAGTGATGAGCTGTCCCCAGTGTGTGTAGGACCCCCGCAGGGAGGGGGGCCCCGGAGGGGAGGGGGACCCTTAGTCTGTGTACCACGAGAAAGGCTGGGTGCTCCAGTGGAGTCAGGACTGGCCGCCTGGCACTGCAAGATCTATCCTGACCTCCAGAATCAGAAACGTGGAGAAAACGGCCACATAAAATCAACGGGAATGAGGCCCTCGAGTGCCCAGCAGGGTTTGTACAAGACTGGAGACTGAAACCCTTCTTCTCATCACCCTCATCAGCTCCCAGCCAAACCGTCACCCTGACTGCAGCGCACGCCCCATGTTCTGAGCATTTCTTCCCTCTTTCAGGCACCACATTCTGATTTTAGCCTTAGAACAGGCATCCAGAAACTTTTAAGGAATCGCTTCTTGTTTGGCCTCTGAGAAACCTTGTGGTTGGGAGCACTGTGTGGATCTGGAATTAGCACCAAGAGGATGTATCCAGTGTGCATAGTAAAGTCCCAGGCAACTGAAGGCATGCAAATGCGTGCTCTCCATGGAGTCTTCCCCTAATGCCTGCACAGAAGACTGACCCTGCATGCACGCTACATCGCGTCAGTCATGTCTGACTCTTTGTGACCCCGTGGACTGCAGCCCGCCAGGCTCCTCTGTCCACGGGATTCTTCAGGCAAGAATACGGGAGTGGGTTGCCATGTCCTCCTCCAGGGGAGTTTTCCAGCTCCAGGATCAAATCCACATCTCCTGTGTCTCCTGCATTGCAGGTGGACTCTTTATCATTGAGCCACCAAGGAAGGCCTTTTGAAGCATACAGAATAGAAAATGAAAACAAAGGGTTTTCTGGCTTCCCTGGTGTCTCAGCAGTAAAGAATCCCCCTGCCAATGCAGGAGACACAAGTCCGATCCCTGATCAGAGAAGATCCCTCATGCCACAGAGCAACTAGGCCTGTGTGCCACAACTACTGAGCCTGTGCTCTAAAGCCAGGAGCTGTGACGACTGAGCCCACCTACCCCAGCTGCTGCAGTCTGTGTGCTCTAGAGCCCGCAACAAGAGAAGCCCAAGCACCGCACCTAGAGAGTAAGTCCTGCTGTCTGCAACTAGAGAGAAGCTGGAGCAGCAACAAAGACCCAAATAGCCAAACAAATAAAATGATAAAAAACACACAAAGGGTTTCCCACCCTCATCCCAGAGATAACCACCTTGAACTGCCTTTTTTCTTTTTTTTAACATCTTATCATCTTAAAAAAAATTTTTTTTTGGTCACACTGTGCAGTGTGGGGGATTTAGTACCCAACTAGGGGATTGAACCTGAGCCCCCTGAACTGTGAGCACAGAGTCTTAACCACTAGACTGCCGGGAAGTCTCTTGAACTGCTTCTTAACATTTATGAATCCTAAACATTATGTACCAAACCCCCATTAGGAAAGATATTCAATGCAGTTCACATATTTTCCCTAGCAGTTCCTCTTTCTTCAGTCTTTTCCCAGGTATTATTAGCTTTATACATGTCACTGTTTTTACTTTATGACTAAATTTACATACATTTAAATTTACAGAAATTTAAATTATAGAAAAGTTCCTTTTCTAACCCCCAGGTGGGGGGGGGGGGTGTTGGGAATATCTTTCAAAATTACAAACATGTTGCCATGAACACAGCAACCTCACTTCTAGACACACATGCTCCCACCTGTGCAAATAGCTTGTGTACAGCACAACCACTTCCAGGCTTCCTCAGTGGCTCAAAGGTAAAGAATCCACTTGCGGCTCAGAAGACACAGGAGACCCTGGCTTGATGCCTGGGTCGGGAAGATCTGGAGGAGGGCATGGCAACCCACTCCAGTATTGCCTGGAGAGTTCCATGGACAGAAGAGCCTGGTGGGCTACAGTCCATGGGGTCTCCAAGAGTCAGACACGACTGAAGCGATGTAGCACAGCACACAGACCACTGCCTGTACTATTGTCTGTAATAATGAGCAACCCAGACATCTGTCATTGTGACCAATGCAAAATAATCTTCAAGCTGTATTTTTAAGTGAAAAGAAAAGGTGCAGGACAGCATACAGAATTTGCTACTCTTTGTGAAAAAAAGAGAAAATCTATGTGTGTTGTTCATACTCGGAATGACTTCTTGGGAAATGATAACACTGGCCACAGAAAGAGATGGCTGATAGACAAGGGTCATGTGGCGAGCTTTTACTGTAAATCTTTTTGTAACTTCAAATGTGGAACTCTGTGTAGTTTTATTCAAAAATAAACATATAAGAATCCTCTATGTCTCAGCCCAGCAACATGACAGGGATCTCTTGATTCTCTGGGAGATTAAGTTATTAATCCCCCTTTTAATCTCCCTCTCCTCCCCTTCCCCTTCCACATGCACTTCTGTCTTGCGTGGGAACCATGACTTTCACAGGGTCAGGGTTTACTCTCTCCACTTTCCGTTCCGCTTTATCTATTGGTTGATCCTCGTAAGTGGAAACCAGCAAGTCACTATGTAACATGGTTGTCAGTTTCCACTGGCCCCCAGCGCCTTCCACCCCCAACAACTCTACTCCCATCCCAGGGCTCCCACGCTTGACCTAAGACACCCTGCAGATTGCACACATCCACCTACGTATTTCCTGCACTAAAAGGCTGATCTGTGATCCTTTGCTCAGTTCAGCTGCTCTCAAGGCTTTGTATTTGCCACGCTCCTCTCAGTTGTGAGTCTCCCAGCCAGTGTCTGCAGAAAGGGAGAGCTGTGGTTTGTCTCAGATGTCTCTCCTTCTGCCTCCCGCCTTTGGCTTCCAAGGCAGCCACCCATGTGCAGAGGGGCTGCGATGTGGAGGGTCTCACTGCACCCACCCACCCTCACTCTTCAATCCTTCCACTGAGACCTGAGGCCGTTCTGCTGGTGGCGAGCATCCACATGTCCAGAGAGGTCAGTGGAGAGGGCCAGCTGCTGTCACGGACTGAACTACTCCCTACAGATTCACACGCTGACCTCCTAACTCCTGGACCTCAGGATATGTCTGTATTTGGAGACACAACCCTCAGCGTGATCATTAAGATAAATGAGGCTATGGGAATTCCCTGGCAATGGTGAGGACTCTGTGCTTTCCCTGCAAGGGGGCAGGGGGCAAGAGTTTGATCCCTGGTAGGGGAACTAAGTTCCCATATGGTGCGGTGCGGCCAAAAGAATTTAAAAACCAATCTGACTGGTGCCCTTGAATAGAGGAGCTTGGGACACAGATCCAGAGGAAAGGCCACCTGAGGACACAGGGAGAAGACGGCTGTCGATGGGCCAACGAGAGAGGCCTCGGAAGGAGCCAGGCCTGCTGACACCTTGACCTCAGATGTTCAGCCTCCCAGAACTGTGAGAGAATACATTTCTGTTTTTGAAGCTGTCCAGTGTACAGTGCTAAGACAGCTGCCCAGGGAACTGAGCTGATAACACGTGGCATCAGTGTCCATAGGGCAGAACCCCATGCTAGGGGCCGTGTGGTTCCAAAAGGCTTAACTCCTGACCTGCCGGCATCGGGGACAACCACAAGAAGGTCCATGGTCGTGGGACACTTTTGTTTTTAATCAGACACCTTGCCTGTATTCATCCCGCTTCACCAGGGAGGAAGCCGACCGGGAGGCTCTGGCAGCAAAGCCGGCCCTTGGACCCGATCATCTGGCCCTGTCTCACAACTTCCTGGGGGCAGCAAGGGGAGGAAGGGCCTGGGGAGGGCGGGAGGACAACATGGTCATGAACGTGGCCTTGCTGGCCGCCTTGATAGTCAACGCACATCCTTTCCCTAAAGCATTCCTTCTCTTTTCATCATGGAAACGAGCCACCTCTGGGAAGCTCTGGGCTCTGAGAGCTCAGGGTCGGTCCTTTCACATCTTTTTTTTTTTTTTGTGGCTGCATGGCACAGCCTGCAGGATCTTAGTTCCCTGAGCTTGGATCGAACCCTGGGCCCTGGCAGTGAAAGCACTGAGCCCTAAACATTGGACTGCCAACAAATTCCCAGGATCAGTCTCTTTAGAATCCATTCGCCTCAGTGAAAACCAAACCACTGCTCAGAACCATGGTATCAAATGGCCTCAGAACATGTTGGTGATTTGTATTCTTTAAGATCCACAAGATGCCAAACTCCTAATTCCTCCTCTGCCTGATGTTAACAAATGTTTATGGAGAGGAAGGGACCATATCGGGGATGGGACAAGGACGGTCAACACAACTGCTAGGTGACAGCCAGGAGCTCCGAGATCTGCCTGGGAAGGCTTCAGCTTTCCCAGCCCTTCTCACGTGTCCCCGCAGGCAGACACGTGAGGCTTCAGAGTCCTCTTCCCTCCCTCGGCCTGGCTCAGAGTGGGCATCAGTGTGGGGGGAGTGGGTCTTCCCGCCGTGGTGGTGGTGGTCCTGGTTGTGTACACAGATGTACACACACCTGCTAACACTGGAGGCAAGTAAGTGTGTTAGTCACTCAGTCGTGTCTGACTCTTTCTGACCCCATGGACTATAGCCCGCCAGGCTCCTCTTTCCATGGGATTCTCCAGGCAAGAGTACTGGAGCGGGTTGCCATTTCCTTCTCCAGGGGATCTTCCTGACCCAGGGATCGAACCCAGGCTTCCTGCACTGCAGGCAGATTCTTTACTATCTGAGCCACCAGGGAAGCGGTTTCTGGCAAAGCTGGCATTCTAGCAGAGCCTGGATGCGTCCTGGCCCCTCTGAGGGGAGCAGTGCAGGAGGGCTCTCCCTGAGGGTTCTGGGGCTCACTGGATGGCAGGACTCTGAGCTGGGCGTATCAGGCACGGATCCTGCCTTTGAACAGAGTTCCTCAAGGCCGGAGCACATGGGAGGCAGCATCGGTCCACTGCAGCATCAAAACCCCCACCACGGACATTCTAACTGCAGCTGCAGTTCATCAAGCACTCAAGCTGGGCCAGGGGCTGTGCAGACCATTTTATAAATGGTGAAACCAAGGCCTGGGGGCAGTAAGTAAATTTCCCTGGGTCCCACGGCTGCTGGAGCTGGGATGTGACCAGGATGTGACCAGGAGTCCAACTTGAGCTTGACCGCAGAGCTCAACAATTGACCTTGAACCCTGGGAGGTGGGCAGGGCAGGCCTGGCACTCCCAGCTGTACAGAGAAGAAAAGCAAGGTGGGGAGAATTTGAGGGATGTGTTTAGGAAACAAAAAAGATAAATTGTACTTCACGGCGGGGGGAAACTATCAAAAAACCATGGGTGGAAAAATGTGTTTTCCTGCCATTGTCTTGAAGGTTGAGTGAGTAATATCTGCGGCTGTCAAAGTCAGGGCTGATGGGAGACGACATCTTTTAGGACTGTGTGGCAGGAATCCATCACTGAGTTTCCAGTCTCCTTTAGGGAGACCTCATGGCTCCAAAGTAGGGCCCCCCCGCCGCCTCTGCTTTGATTTCTTGACCACACTTAGTCAGCTGAATTAAAGGGCTGACTTAGAGAGTTACCCTTTAAGTCAGTAGCATGTACTTTTGCCATAGGACACTGAACGATGAACTTCTCAGATTGGTAGGTGACCAATATGCTACTGGAGATCAGGGGAGGAATAACTCCAGAAAGAATGAAGGGATGGAGCCAAAGCAAAAACAACACCCAGTCGTCGATGTGACTGGTGATGGAAGTAAAGTCTGATGCTGTAAAGAGCAATATTGCATAGGAACCTGGAATGTCAGGTCCATGAATCAAGGCAAGTTGGAAGTGGTCAAACAGGAGATGGCAAAAGTGAACATCGACATTTTAGGAATCAGTGAACTAAAATGGACTGGGATGGGTGAATTTAACTCAGATGACCATTATAGCTACTACTGTGGATAGGAATCCCTTAGAAGAAATGGAGTAGCCATCATAGTCAACAAGAGTCCAAAATGTAGTACTTGGATGCAATCTCAAAAATGACAGAATGATATCTGTTCATTTCCAAGGCAAACCATTCAATATCACAGTAATTCAACTCTATGCCCCAACCACTAACGCCAAAGAAGCTGAAATTGAATGGGTCTATGAAGACCTACAAGACCTTCTAGAACTAACACCCCAAAAATACATCCTTTTAATTATAGGGAACTGGAATGCAAAAATAGGAAGTCAAGAAATACCTGAAGTAACAGGCAAATTTGGCCTTGGAGTACAGAATGAAGTGGCGCAAAGGCTAATAGAGTTTTGCCAAGAGAACACACTGATTATAGCAAACACCCTCTTCCAACAACACAAGAGAAGAGTCTACACATGGACATCACCAGATGTGCAGCACCGAAATCAGACTGATTATATTCTTTGCAGCCAAAGATGGAGAAGCTCTATACAGTCAGCAAAAACAAGACTGGGAGCTGACTGTGGCTCAGATCATGAACTCCTTATTGCCAAATTCAGACTTAAATTGAAGANACGTGGACATCACCAGATGGTCAACACCGAAATCAGATTGATTATATTCTATGCAGCCAAAGATGGAGAAGCTCTATACAGTCAACAAAAACAAGACCAGGAGCTGACTGTGGCTCAGATCATGAACTCCTTATTGCCAAATTCAGACTTAAATTGAAGAAAGTAGGGAAAACCCCTAGACCATTCGGGTATGACCTAAATCAAATCCCTTATGATTATACAGTGGAAGTGAGAAACAGATTTAAGGAATTAGATCTGATAGAGTGCCTGATGAACTATGGATGGAGGTTCATGACATTGTACAAGAGGCAGGGATCAAGACCATCCCATGGAAAAGAAGAGAAATGCAAAAAAGCAAAATGGCTGTCTGGGGAGGCCTTACAAATAGCTGTGAAAAGAAGAGAGGCGAAAAGCAAAGGAGAAAAGGAAAGATATAAGCACCTGAATGCAGAGTTCCAAAGAATAGCAAGAAGAGATAAGAAAGCCTTCTTCAGTGATCAATGCAAAGAAATAGAGGAAAACAACAGAATGGGAAAGACTAGAGATCTCTTCAAGAAAATTAGAGATACCAAGGGAATATTTCATGCAAAGATGGGCTCAATAAAGGATAGAAATGGTATGGACCTAACAGAAGCAGAAATTTAAGAGAAGAGGTGGCAAGAATACACAGAAGAACTGTACAAAAAAGATCTTCACGACCCAGATAATCATGATGATGTGATCACTCATCTAGAGCCAGACATCTTGGAATGTGAAGTCAAGTGGGCCTTAGAAAGCATCACTACGAACAAAGCTAGTGGAGGTGATGGAATTCCAGTTGAGCTGTTTCAAATCCTGAAAGATGATGCTGTGAAAGTGCTGCACTCAATATGCCAGCAAATTTGGAAAACTCAGCAGTGGCCACAGGACTGGAAAAGGTCAGTTTTCATTCCAATTCCAAAGAAAGGCAATGCAAAAGAATGCTCCAATTACCGCACAATTGCACTCATCTCACATGCTAGTAAAGTAATGCTCAAAATCCTCCAAGCCAGGCTTCAGCAATACGTGAACCGTGAACTCCCTGATGTTCAAGCTGGCTTTAGAAAAGGCAGAGGAACCAGAGATCAAATTGCCAACATCCGCTGGATCATGGAAAAAGCAAGAGAGTTCCAGAAAAACATCTACTTCTGCTTTATCGACTATGCCAAAGCCTTTGACTGTGTGGATCACAATAAACTGTGGAAAATTCTGAAAGAGATGGGAATACCAGACCACCTAACCTGCCTCTTGAGAAATCTGTATGCAGGTCAGGAAGCAACAGTTAGGACTGGACATGGAACAACAGACTGGTTCCAAATAGGAAAAGGAGTGCGTCAAGGCTGTATATTGTCACCCTGCTTATTTAACTTATATGCAGAGTACATCATGAGAAACGCTGGACTGGAAGAAACACAAGCTGGAATCAAGATTGCAAGATGTGTATAAGAGACAGGAACTGGACATGGAACAACAGACTGGATCCAAATCGGGAAAGGAGTATGTCAAGGCTGTATATTGTCACCCCGGTTATTTAACTTATATGCAGAGTACCTCATGAGAAACGCTGGGCGGGATGAAGCACAAGCTGGAATCAAGATTGCCAGGAGCAATATCAATAACCTCAGATATGCAGATGACACCACCCTTATGGCAGAAAGTGAAGAGGAACTAAAGAGCCTCTTGATGAAGGTGAAAGAGGAGAGAAGAAGGAAGAGGAGCGAGAAGAGGAAGAAGTTGGCTTATAGCTCAATATTAAGAAAACTAAGATCATGGCATCTGGTCTCATCACTTCATGGCAAATAGATGGGGAAATAGTGGAAACAATGGCTGACTTTATTTTCCTGGGCTCCAAAACCACTGCAGATGGTGATTGCAGCCATCAAATTAAAAGACGTTTGCTCCTTGGAAGAAAATTATGACCAACCTAGACAGCATATTAAAAAGCTTTGCCAACAAAGGTCCATCTAGTCAAGGCTATGGTTTTTCCAGTAGTCATGTATGGATGTGAGAGTTGGACTACAAAGAAAGCTGAGTGCTGAAGAACTGATGCTTTTGAACTGTGGTGTTGGAAAAGACTCTTGAGAGTCCCCTGGACTGTAAGGAGATCCAACCAGACCGTCCTAAAGAAAATCAGTCCTGAATATTCATTCGAAGGGCTGGTGCTGAAGCTGAAACTCCAATCCTTTGGCCACCTCATGCAAAGAGCTGACTCCTTTGACAAGACCCTGATGCTGGGAAAGATTGAAGGCAGGAGGAGAAGGGGACGATAGAGGATGAGATGGTTAGATGGCATCACCGACTCAATGGACACGAGTAAACTCTAGGAGTTGGTGATGGACAGGGAGGCCTGGCGTGCTACAGCCCATGGGGTTGCAAAGAGTTGGACACAACTGAGCGACTGGGCTGAACTGAACTGCCATAGCAAGTTCAAGGCAATTACAAGGATGTCAAAGTGCCCCTGGGATGCCAGGTAAAAATCCAAGGTTGGGGGGATTTATGGCTACAGAAATCCCCTAAGAGCACAAGCTGAACTTAGATGAAAAGAGTGGAGATGACTGGTTGCATAACAGTGTGATTGTACTGAACACGACTGAACTGCATGCTTAGAAATGGCTAAGATGGCCACATCTATGCTGTGTCTGTGTTTTACCACAAGTTTTAAAAGGGCGGAGTGTATTTCAGGGAGGGTTGGGCGGTAGAGGGACCACTCTGGGCCCCTTTGGGGTCTGATCGTCTAGGATCCCTGCGTCTGGAGGTCCCCGGTCGAAGAACCCTGTGTCCCTCTCTGAGATGAGGAAGCCTCTCACCATATGGACGAACACTCCCCTCCTCCCAAGAAAGGCAATGGAGTTGGAGAAGGCGCTGCAGCATTCCCTGGAAGAATCTGGAAACTCATCTACGAGCCCTGTGAGCCTCATCACACCTTGCACCCGACAAACAGGGAGCAAACCTAACTGTGCAAATGCTTGTGCCCACGTGTCCACTAGCCGGCGCTCGCTCCCTGTAAGCCTCAGCCCAGGAGTGCAGGCCCCCCTCACCCTCTGCGTGTCCTTGGGGCCTGGGGTCAGGCCAGGTGCACGGGGTGTGCCCAGAATACTCCAGTCCCCTTGGTCCTCCAACTGGCTG
>SJYT01038967.1:0-10273 GCA_006410635.1 Cephalophus harveyi
GAGTTGGACACGACTGAGCGACTGAACTGAACTGAACTGATGAACTGCTTGATGCTTTTGCATGTATCAAGCAACAGGACAGAAGAAAAAGTATTCCTGTGTGATTTTTTTTTTTCAGAAGTAGCATTTGAACTTGTTTTCTAAGTTCTAAAGAAACTTATCAAAATGGAAAATTAAAATCAGTGATGTTAATAGTGCTTAAAGCATTGACTTGAAAGATCTCATTGCAGGGTTTTAAGGCCCAAGAGATGTTCTGAACCTTGTCCAGAATCTTCAGTACAACCAATTCAGAGGCTAAGTGATATTTAGTGGAACTCTTAGCAGCAATAAGCAGCTTTAGGACAGGTATACTATAAACAGAGATTACAAAAACATTTAGAAAAACAGAGAAATTAAATAATGGCAACTTGGCATATGTCTGTGACTAAATTTAGAAATTATTTTGACTATGGAATTCTTAAAGGACAGGCCAGAAGTTTAAACTACTCATTTGTAAATAATATTGTTTCAAGAAGTAATGTCAAACATGTTCATCTGGATATAAAACTTACCATTAGAATCAAAAGTTGTAAGATATTCTGTGGATTTTGCACATACATACACAAATTCATGCAGAAATAAGTAAAATAACAGAGTGTAGTTTGATTCTAATTTGCCTGTAGAGAAATGCTCAAGTTGATCTTTCCAATAGTCTTAAATGGTTCTAGCTAAAGTATTGAAGTGGGTGTCCAAAAATTTGCCATGTACTAACTTGCTGAAATATCCTTAAAATCATAGACTATTGTTTATCTTCTGAACAAGGAAGTAAATTGGGGAGCTTTTTTCAATATTTCCAAAATATTTAAAAAGTAAATACTTTCAATGTAAAGTGTTTGAAGCAATTGCCATCTTCCAAAACCGTCCTAATAACTCATGAGAAAAGTATTCTTTTCCATCTCATTTTCTCTGAATTCCCCTACTTAGAAATTTTTACATCCAATTATAATTACCTCCATTAAGGAGTAAAACAAAATTTGTATCAGTTAAGAAGCTTAAAGTGCCCTCTGGCCATTTGGGATAGTCATAGTGACCAAAACTATGTATTTTGGCATTGGATAGGATGTTCACCTTGACCTTTTTAAGGAAGTGGAAGAAGCATGGATTGAATCAAAGTGATTCTTGTAGTATCTCCAATATAATCATCGTTCACCATTAAAAATGATGAAAGCTAATGAAGCCCTTTTCAGGAAGGAGCTCCAAGTAATCAGGACCTTCAGGAATGACTGAGTCATGTCAAATCATGGAAAGAACTCTGCCCGATGAAGTGTCAACAGAATATGGAAGGAACGTGAACTGTTACAGATGAGGTTACAGAAGAGGAAAACTATTCATCAAATGCAGTGTTGGGACAAAATTTCTTCTTTATATTCTTTTATTTGCTGTTTCATTTTAAATAAGATCTCCTCCTTCCTTCTCCTACTGTTTCAAAGGGAGAACAAGCTTTAAAAGAAGAAATGGCTATCATCAAATATTTTGACCTTGAAACTGATGAAGGCTCTAGTGATTTTTGGTTCACTGCCTTGTGAGAATAACATCTTGTGGGTGTTATTAATTATATAGTACATAGACTCATTGGGCTGATTGTTTTCAGGGGTTAACGTAAGTTTATATATAGTAAGAGCATGTATTTTAGACAGAAAATATGATGGCTTGTTCTGAACAATTATGATTTGGGGGGGCTGTGTGTGTATAGCATCTGGACCCCTTTTGTTTCTTTAGAGAATTGACGCTTCTGTGGATCTCAGTGGGAAGTAGTCTCCCATTTACAATTCTAAAAATGCAAATATTCACTTTCCAAGCCTTCTTTGCAAAAGCAGGTGATGCTACATTAATTATACTTCACTAATTTGATTTTGTTAAAAATATGCAGGAAACATGGCATACTGTTACAGCATGGAAATTGTTACGGCATGTTCAGAATGCTTGTGAGGGAAAACAGCAGTGACAGCTCGTGTATTGCTTGGCAAATGCAATAGAGGCTTCTTCACTGGCTCGGTAACATCTGTGGCTCAGTATGAGACATTTCTCTCAATGCCATGCCAATGCTTTTCTATATAGAACCAAAGTCAAGGGTCTCCTCTATCCAAAATCCTAAAACCTATCTCAGTTTGATCATACACACATATGTATAAGCTAATGCACCCAAAGTTGAATGTTTGATTCCTACCCCTAAACCTGTTGATCCCTGCCATCATTTCTTCATTATCTTGAAAAATATTTCCACTAAGCTTTCAGAGACCAAGTCAGAAATATATTTCTTGATTTCCCCCTTGATCTTAAGCCATATATGTTTTATCTCCAAAACATATTTCAAATCTTATCCATTTCCAAAGAGGCTGCGTAGGTCCAGTCACCAAATTTTCACCTGCATTTTTTGTTGTTGTCTCCAAACTGCCATTTCTTCTTTCACCCCTAAATTTTGGATACATATATGTTTTATCTCCAAAACATATTTCAAATCTTATCCATTTCCAAAGAGGCTGCGTAGGTCCAGTCACCAAATTTTCACCTGCATTTTTTGTTGTTGTCTCCAAACTGCCATTTCTTCTTTCACCCCTAAATTTTGGATACTCTATGCTGTAACCTGTCCAGGTACAAATTAAATGCAATCACATAACTGCTCACCTAAAACCTTTCAAATGCTTCAAGTTTTCTTGCAGCTAATCTTGCACCCTCAGTGAGCACCTCCACTTACGTTGCACACACTTTTATTAATACCCATTTATGTCCACTCCTGACTTGTACTGAGTGCTTGCCTACTCCAAACACAGCAAATGTTGTCAGGCCTGATTTCACTTTTACAGACAGTAATTCATCATTGGCCTTCAAGTCACAGCTTCAGTCTTACCTCTTGATAGATGCTTTCTGAATAACATCGAAAAAAGTAGGTCAGTTCAGTTCAGTTCAGTTCAACCATGTACTTGTTTTGTTTTGATTGACTTTCAGCATTGTTTGCTTCCTTCATAGTATTCTGCAGAATTCATTAATATGCAATATGTTTGTTTAATTTATTTATATAATGTGTTTACTACGCCATAGGCTCCTTGAAGGGATAACATCTGGAATATTTTTCATTTCACACCTAAAGTCTAACACAGCCTCAGGACCATTGTTTGCTTATAAGAAAATTTTGGCAATGGAAAGATGAATGAACTGTAACAAATGCATCTCTTCATTTCCATTTAAGGTAATGGGGAGAGTCACCTGAATATTATGATTCCTTCTAAAAAAGTATGCATTATAAGTTAATTAACCCTTAGCAATTTTTTTATTAATCACTCTGGAATTCCCAATTAAGTATTATGAACATTTAACCATTCCCCTCATTGGTCAACCTCACAACTTCCCTCCCCTTGTGGTAAACAAATGAAGATATTGAAATTACAATATAATTTGAGACCATCTTATATAAATTTATTTAACCTATGTTTTCTGAATCACAATATATTTCCTTTGGTTTGTACTTTTTAAATATTTTAAACAAATATTATTTAAAAATGAATCACCTAATTTTTCTCCTCTTACTATCTTAATTAATTCCTTTTGAATTTCTTGCTTTTCCTTATACCTTAGGCAGACTCCTAACCTCTACATATAGCAGAATCAACCCAGTTAAACCACCAATCACATATGTAGTAAACACTAACTATTTTCCAAACACTAAGCTGAACTTGAATGGGGAAGGGACCACATCTGCTTCTATTTTCCATTTACATAGTGACTTTCTTCCAAGTTGGGAAATGTATTGGAAAGACTGCAGAAAAGCAAGAAATTAATACTTATTTCATTAGTGCTGCTCTGTCCTCTGTTGGTTCCTATGACTAAGATTGATTCTCATCTGTGAAGTCGTGTTCCAAATTACTGATATACAGTAATGGTATAGAATCTAAGGGAGATTTTTAAGATGGTTTGCAGGATGGAGATTCATTTCAGCTGGAACCCTCCCAAGATTCCCACTTAGCTCTTGCCTACAGCAGTACAACTAAGTTTTTTGGTTGTTGGCTTTTTTTTTTTTTTTTGTTTTTTAGTTTGTGACAACTCATGCTTGGCCACCTTCCAGATAATCTACTTGATATGTAGGAAACTCAAGGTTTCTTATTTTGCCAATTTTCTTTAAAAAATAAATAAGGAATAAGAAATCTCACATAAAAGCAGATGCTGTTTGTGAAAAAGAGATGCACAATTCACCTTCTTGCAATGACTTTTGATCACCATAATTGGTTATTTTGGAGTCCTCACATATGACATGGTACATAGAGAAATACCTTGCCTTTCCACAAAGACAGTGGAAACAAAATATATTCCCAGTAGGCAAAAGAATAATCACTTCAATGAAGAGGGATTTCATTTAATTCCTCTCAAAGGAAGGAGTAAGCTGATGTTGATGGCAGCTGTAACTTGATTTCCTATTAATAAGTGCTGGTTATTTACCTGTCTTTATAAGTGTTCAGTTCCCTTTAGAATATGCAGCAATATACACATTTTTTTTGTTGTTGTTGTTGTTCTGAACACTGGCCACAGTTTCCGGAAATACAAAGCAAGTTGTTACATCTGTAAACATGAAAGTCATCTTTCCTTTATCAAAATTGAATTTGCTTTCAATTTTTTTGTTTCAATATTTATTATCTTTAAACATAGAAGCTTAATTGATATATAATTTTCATAACATAGAATTTGTCTATTCAAAGTACTCAAATCAGTGAGTTTTCATGTACTCGCAGATGTCTATAATCATAATTGCTATTGATTTTAGAACATTTCATCACCCCAAAAAGAAATTCTATGCACATTAGTAATCATTTCCCATACCCTATCCCCAGCCCTAGACAATCACTAATATACCTGTGATCTCTATATATTTGTCTATTTTATACATTTCACACAATATGTAACCTTTTGTGACTGGGTTCTTTCACTTGTAATGTTTTAGTTTCATCTTTTGCTATAGTAAATTATGTTGCCTAATAATATTCTATTGCATGCATTTTATATGTTTAATTTATTCATTTTTATTTTATGGATATTTTGTCTATTTATGCATTTTCTATTATGAATGTACTATGGTGTATACTAGGAAATAATTCTTTGTGTAGATACATGTTTTCATTTATCTTGGTTATATATCTAGGAGAAGAAGTCCTAGAATATGTGATAATAATATATGATAGCAAACTTTTCCTTTTGAGGAAGTAGAGACTAAAGTCAAAAACAGCATTTCTACTAGTACTGTATTAGAATTCCAAATTTTTCACATCTTTGTCAGCACTTATTTCTGTTTTATTGATTATAGACATCCTAGTGGTGGGACGTGCTGTCTCACAGTTTAAAAATTTTTATTTTCCTAGTTGTTAATAATTGTGACCTTTTCATGTGCCTTTTTCTCAAATGCGAAAATGTCTGATAAAATCCTTTGCCCATTTAAAAAAATTTCTATATTATTTGTCCTTTTATTACTGTTGTTGTTCAGTCACCCAGTGATGTTTGATTCTTTGTGACCCCATGTACTGCAGCATGGCAGGCCTCCCTGACCCTCACCATCTCCTGAAGTTTGCCCAAGTTCACATCTATTGCATTAGTGATGCCATTTAGCCATCTCATCCTCAGACGCCCTCTTCTCCTTCTGCCCTCAATCTTTCCCACCCTCAGAGGCTTTTCCAAAGAGTCAGATGTTTGCATCAGTTGACCAAAATACTGGAACTTCAGCTTCAGCATCAGTCCTTCCAATGAGTATTCAGGGTTGATTTCCCTGAAACCAGATTGACTGGTTTGGTCTCCTAGCTGTCTAAGGTGAAGGTGAAGGTGAAGTCGCTCAGTCGTGTCCGACTCTTTGCGATCCCGTGGACTGTAACCTACTAGGATTCTCCGTCCGTGGGATTCTCCAGGCAAGAATACTGGAGTGGATTGCCATTTCCTTCTCCAGGGGATCTTCCCGACCCAGGGATCGAACCCGGGTTTCCCGCACTGGAGGCAGACGCTTTAACCTCTGAGCCACCATGTGTGTGTGTGTGTGTGTGTGTGTGTGTGTGTGTGTGTGTGTGTGTATTTATATTTAAATGTTCCCCAGGTGGCTCAATGGTAAAGAAACTGTCTGCCTAGCAGGAAACCTGGGTTTAATCCCAGGATCTTCCCAGTGGATTGGGAAGATCCACTAGAGAATGAGATGACAACCCACTCCAGTATTCTTACCTGAGAAATCCCATGGACAGAGGAATCTGGTAGTCTACAGTCTGCAAGGTCCCAAAAGAGGTGGAAATGACTTAACTAAACAACAACTCTCTCTCTCTTTCTCTCCCTATGTGTGTATATATATATATATATGTGTGTGTGTATGTGTGTGTGTGTGAGAGAGAATATATGTAGGTGTGCACCTATCTCACTTTAGTGATGGTATCCTTTGAAGCAAAAAATTACTAAATTTGATAAATTCTGTGTGTTTATATGACTATTATTTATTTCCATTTATCACTTTTGTTTTGGTGTCATATTTCAGAAGCCTTTTCTGACCATGATCACAAAGATATAAGGAATGGCCAAGAAGTTTGTTCATGTTTTCCTTTACATTTCATGGAAAAACCCACATGAACTTTTTAGCGATCCTAATGTACTTCTCCTGGAGAAGGAAATGGCAACCCACTCCAGTATTCTTGCCTGGAGAATCCCAGAGACAGAGGAGCCCGGTGGGCTGCTGTCTATGGGGTCGTGCAGAGTCGGACACAACTGAAGCGACTTAGCAGCAGTAGCAGCAGCAATGTACTTCTATATTTCCACGTGGAGTTTATCTTTATCTCTTGTATTATATATTGCAGCACTGTTTATTGAAGAAACTATTCTTTCTTCCTTTGAATTGTCTTGGCATCCTTATCAAAACTCATTTAACCATAAATGTAACGATTTATTTCTGAACTTTCATGTCTATTTCAATATGTTCATTATTATCCCAAGTTTCATGATGTTCTGGCTACTATGGCTTTGTCAGAAGTTTTGAAATCTGAAGTGTGAGTCTTCCACTTTGTTCTTTCCTAAGTTGTTTCATCCCTTAAAATTCCACATGGAATTTTATTAGCATCCAGTTTTTTACTTCTGCAAAAAAATAAGCAAACATCTAGTAGTCTGATGGAATTTCAGTGAAAGTATATATTAGTTTAGGATTTAAGATTTCCATCTTTGCCACCATAAGTCTTATAATCCATGAGCAAAAAGTATCTTTTTATTTATTTAGGCCTTTTAAATTTGTTTCAATGGTGTTTAGAAGTTGTCAGAATATACATAGCATTTATTTCATTTTTGCTGAATATTATATTCTTCTTAATGCTACTTTAAATTTTTTAAAGTTCATTTTTGGATTTTATGTTGCTGGTGTAGATAATGCTACTGATTTTTTGTAAATTGATCATGTGTCTGTAAACTTGATGAACTTATTTATTAGTTTGAATAGTTTATTATATGGATTCCATGGGATTATATATATATAAGGTCATTTTATCTGGAAATACAGTTTTTCTGCTCTTCTACTTTGGATGTCTTTTATTTCACTTATTTATCAGCCTATTTATCCTGGCTAAAACCCCCAGTACAATGTTGAATAGAGGTGATGGGAGATGGTTTTGTTATCTTGTCCCTAATTTAGGGGGCAAACATTGAGTCCTCACCCATCAGGTAAGATGTTAGTTGTGGGATGTTATAACTGTCATATATCAGATTGAAAAAATCCCTTGAGAAGTCACTTTATTGACTTTTTATCATGAAAAGGTATTGGGTTTCTTTCAAATACTTCCACAGCCATTCAATGTTCAAACTACTGCATAGTTGCACTCATCTCACATGCTAGAAAAGTAATGCTCAAAATTCTCCAAGCTAGGCTTCAAAGTACATGAACTGAGAAATTCAAGGTGTTCAAGTTGGATTTAGAAAAGGCAGACGAACCAGAGATCAAATTGCCAGCATCCGTTGGATCATAGAAAAAGAAATGGAATTCCAGAAAAAAATCCACTTCTGCTTCATTGACTACACTAAAGCCTTTGACTGTGTTCAGTTCAGTTCAGTCACTCAGTTGTATCCAACTCTTGTGACTCCATGGAGGGCAGCACGCCAGTATTCCCTGTCCATTTGATTGTGTGGATCACAAGCAAGCTGTGGAAAATTCTTCAAGAGATGGGAATACCAGACTATCTAACCTGCCTCCTGAGAAACCTTTCTGCAGATCAAGAAGCAACAGTTAGAACCAGATATGGAACAACAGACTGGTTCCAAATTGGGAAAGGAGTATGTCAAGGCTCTAGATTGTCACCCTGTTTATTTAACTTATATGCAGAATACATCATGTGAAACACTGGGCTGGATGAAGCACAAGCTGGAATCAAGATTGCTGGGAGAAATATCAGTAACCTCAGATATGCAGATGATACCATCCTTATGGGAGAAAGCAAGAGGAACTAAAGAGCCGCTTGATGAAGGTGAAAAAGGAATATGAAAAAACTGACTTAAAACTCAACATTCAAAAAACTAAGATCATGACATCTGGTCCCATCACTTCATGGCAAATAGATGGGCAAACAATGGAAACAGTGACAGATTTTATTTTCTTGGGCTCCAAATTCACTGCAGATGGTGACTACAGCCATGAAATTAAAAGACGCTTACTCCTTGGCAGGAAAGTTATGACCAACCTAAACAGCATGTTTAAAAGCAGACACATTACTTTGCCAACAAAGATCCATCTAGTCAAAGGTATGGTTTTTCCATTAGTCATGTATGGGTGTGAGAGTTGGATCATAAAGAAGGCTGCAGTGAGGAATTGATGCTTTTGAACTGTGGTGTTTGAGAAGACTCTTGAGAGTCCCTTGGACTGCAGGGAGATCAAACCATTCAATCCTAAAGTAAATCAATCCTGAAATATTGACTGGAAGGATTGATGCTGAAGCTGAAGCTCCAATACTTTTGGCCACCTGATGTGAAGGGCTGACTCATTAGAAAAGACCCTGCTGTTGGGAAAGACTGAAGACAGGAGGAGAAGGGGACAGCATAGGATAAGATGGTTGGATGGCATCATTGACTGAGTGGACATGAGTTTGAACAAGCTCCCAGAGATAAAGAAGGACAGGTAAGCCTGGTGTGCTGCAGGCCATGGGCTCGCAAAGAGTCCAATACACTGAGCAGCTGAACAACAATAACAAAAACAGCTGTTTATTTGAAATTAAAAAAAGCAAACTATGCATTTAATAGAAAAATCAAATATAATTAATCCACTCTTAATATGTAATTTAAATTAAGTCTGAAATCAGACATTGGCTTAATGCAAGAAAGGAAGAGCCTTTTATAGGGAATAGTATCTAATAGGATCAAAGTTTTTCACTCAAAGAATGCTTCATCCCTGTGATGTAATCGTGTAGTTCTTGACTCACTAGCTCAAATGATAATGTATGAGGTTCATGTGAATGTAATTTGATAATTTGACACATTGTCTTCACACATGTAAAGCAAAAGTTTTCTGACAAAAAAAAACTACCATTACCTGTTATCTTCTGTAATTTTATAACCAAGAAATAAAACAGAAATGGGTACAAAATGATACATTTTAAAACATTATCTTTTACAAAGATTTCTGATATTTTGTCTTTATCACACATTTGTTTGCAAAGGGACACACACACACAGCCAGACACCATCATGATTTGGGATTTTCTTTCCACTGTATTATTCAATACAGATGGCTAACAAACACATGAAAAGATGCTCAACATCACTCATTATCAGAGAAATGCAAATCAAAACCACAATGAAGTACCATTTCACGCCAGTCAGAATGGCTGCTATCCAAAAGTCTACAAGCAATAAATGCTGGAGAGGATGTGGAGAAAAGGGAACCCTCTTACACTGTTGATGGGAATGCAAACTAGTACAGCCACTATGGAGAACAGTGTGGAGATTCCTTAAAAAACTGCAAATAGAACTGCCTTGTGACCCAGCAGTCCCACTGCTGGAGGAAACCAGAATTGAAAGAGACATGTGTACCCAAATGTTCATTGCAGCACTATTTATAATAGCCAGGACATGGAAGCAACCTAGATGTCCATCAGCAGATGAATGGATAAGAAAGCTGTGGTACATATACACAATGGAGTATTACTCAGTCATTAAAAAGAATTCATTTGAATCAGTTCTAATGAGGTGGATGAAACTGGAGCCTATTATACAGAGTGAAGTAAGCCAGAAAGAAAAACACCAATACAGTATA
>SJYT01038968.1:0-63563 GCA_006410635.1 Cephalophus harveyi
GTTTGGTATTCCCATCTCTTTCAGAATTTTCCACAGTTTATTGTGATCCACACAGTCAAAGGCTTTGGCATAGTCAATAAAGCAGAAATAGATGTTTTTCTGGAACTCTCTTGCTTTTTCCATGATCCAGCGCATGTTGGCAATTTGATCTCTGGTTCCTCTGCCTTTTCTAAAACCAGCTTGAACATCAGGAAGTTCACGGTTCACGTATTGCTGAAGCCTGGCTTGGAGGATTTTGAGCATTACTTTGCTAGCATGTGAGATGAGTGCAATTGTGCGGTAGTTGGAGCATTCTTTGGCATTGCCCTTCTTTGGAATTGGAATGAAAACTGACCTTTTCCAGTCCTGTGGCCTTTATCTCCTTTCACTGGGCCCCTTTGACATTGTGCACAGCTGTCAATTTTCCATTTGTCTTATTTTACTGTCATTATTCGTTAATGTTCCATCCTGTCCCATCCTAGGTGACTTCATTGAGAGCCAGACTCTTTTTATTTTGCACCTTTATTTCCCTAAGACTTACCGTTGCGTGTGACAAAAGGAAGAGGGTCAATACATGTTTGATAAACGAATAAATGAACATTGAATCAAGGAACAGTGTTGATGCTGGGACTCCAAGAGGCCTAACACATCCATCACAGAAGAATGAATACCGAGGAAAACCAGCCTGCAGCAGTGCCATCCACTGGACAGGGAGACATGTGAGAACAGAATCCTGTCCTGTTTGCAGGACAGTCACAAAGAGAAACAATCACACATTCTAGGCCAGTCCAGGCAGTTAGATTGGGTGAAGTTTCAGTCAAGTTGGCAGTACTATCTTACCATCTACCTGGGCGAGTTTGTATTTAATGAAGAGGAAGCTGCAAGATGTTTTAACAAAGCCTTTTTTCACAATCCTCATGTTGGCTGGAGAGCTTGCCCAGCCTCCCAGAGTGCTGAAATGAACTTGATCCATAAATGTGCAGCTCTTCTTGTTTGTGTAATCTTTGTCTGAGACTCTCTTGGAGAAAAACATGAAAGTGGTGAGAAAACCCCAGAAATGCATGTATACATGTGCACATATATGCATCCTAGGAGGAGGCGGTAGCAAGTCAAATGCTTAAATGGGGCATGAACAGGGATTCATCTCAGTTCAGTTTAACTCAGTTTAGTAAAAACTAAGAGTCGGATACAACTGAGCAACTGAACTGAAGTGAGTATCTACTTTATGGGAGATACGAGAATAATTAAGACACAGTTTCTTCCTTTAAAGAATTCACAGATTTGCACAGGAAAAAAAAAATGTGAACAGATAATTTGTAACAGATTGTGATGAATGCAGTAGTAGAGGTGTGCTGGGTCCTGTAGTGCCACATAGGAGCAGGCCATAAGGTCTTCTTGATTTCATCTTAAACAATGTGAAGAAATTCTTTAGTTCTACAATTTGCGGGTGTAGAGACTAGGAAGGGAAGGAGAAGTCCCTTCAGTTGGAAGCAAGAGCATCGGCAAAGGCACCAAGGTATGACCAAGCATATAGGGATGCTTGGGGGAAAGCGGCCTGCCTCTCCCAGTGGGGGCTACTTAATCATTTCATTAAAAAATTGCTCTGCCTTTCCAGAATTTCAGAGATGATGTTTACTATTATATATAGGATGCATTGATGAGAGGATAACGTCTAAATATAAAGGTCAGCTGGGAAGCTGGTATAACAATTTAAGGGTGAGAGGTTTAGGGTTCCAGACAGAATTATAGTTGTGAAAATAAAGAGAAAAACTTTCCAAGGTGTATTCTAGAGAAGTGCTTCTCAATCTCCTGTCTGATAATTTCTGAGAAAGAAAGCATAACTTTAATTTGTAGTAGTGACTATATTTGTAGTAGTGACTATATACCACACATGTGTTTCTAGAAAGGAATATGGGGATATAATTTGGAAAGTCATTCTAGATAATTCTAGTATAGAAACCACCTTTGAACCAACCATCAGGGATAATCCCTATTCTAGAGGCTGACGATGTAAAAAAATAAATGATACCATTGATTAAGATTGTACAATGAGCAAAATTTTGGCAGCTATGATTTAGCTTGATTTTCACAACTACCTTATAGAGTAGGAATTTATCCTCATTTTACCATGGGGGACCTGAAATTCAGCTAGATTCTGAACCTTCCTGCAGTTCCCATTATTACTAAAGACCACGCCTGGATTTGAGCCAAGGACCATCTGATTGCAAAGCTCCAGATCTTTGCAGCTCTCTCTGGGAGCTTTAGTAATGTGACCTGAGAAAGCCCTTACATCATAATAGAGGAGCATCACTTACAGGAAAGAAGAAATTCATAAAAGGGATATATTTCAGAACAAAGGTGCCAGGCCAGTACTCTGATCTATTGCCTTCTGCAGTTAGCTTTGTTCCAACATTATCACTGGAGTGTATCGCCGTATGATAAATCACGTGCTGGACTGCTAAAAGTACATGGGAGGGAAATGAAGGAAACATCCATTCATTTTTTTTTTTTTCAATCAACATGTGTTTATTAAGCAAATATACCTTGGGCACTTTGCTCCATATAAAAGATGAAAAGGTCTATTTATAGACATTGCTTTTGCTCTTCAGAAATCCACAGTTTTGTGCAGGCCAAACTTCGTAAATTATAATTATAGTGGAGAGTGCTAAAGTGGTCAAGTACAGATGAGTATCAAGTGTCATGAGAATACAACAGAGGGGATGACCAGCTCCTTCCTAGCAGCTGAGAAATTCTTCACACAGCTAGTTACGTGGCAGTTGTTTCTTAGAGAATGAGTTGGAAATGTGCCCAGTGGAGAAGTGAGAAAGGCATTCCAGGAGGAGGGGGCAGCAGAACAAAAGCATAGTAAACTGAAAGTGGTTTAGGAGATGGAAGGAGCTCCCTGTGGCATGAGGTGAAAAGGCAGGGCACGATTTTAAAGAGATTTGTATTCTCTTCTAAGGAAAAGGATCCCATCCTTGAGTTGGAGGCAGGTAAGGGAGTGGGAGGGGGCAGGGAGATGGCAATAGCTTGGTGTTTCAGAAAAAAATTTCAAGAGCAAATGGGGAAGGATTTGATTGGAGGTGGATAGTGCTAGGAGAACAGGATCAGAGCCTAAAGTTCCACCTCAGGCAGAGCCTGGTCCGTTCTAACTTCCCCGATTCTCCCATAAACATTTCTTCTGAACATCAGGTAATTTTAGAGGTCAAGTGTAAATGCAGAAGTGGTTTTGTCCTGCATTTGGAGAATTCAAGGTAGAGGGCTGCACACCTGCCTGTAAAATGAATCAATGCCTCCAGGCCTTCCCCATAGCAACAAAATTAGTCCTTGACACCTAGACATTCTTCCTTTGTTTTTTTTCTCATGTTGCCTGAAGGCTCTTCTTTTGACTTGCATAATTCTCTCATCTAGCAGGGGGCCTCATATAAACTCTGCTGAACTGCTAATATTTCATTGTCATTTTCGGCTCTATTACATCTTTCTCTCAATCATTCTTTAGAGTGGGAGATGTCATCTAGAGAGGTGGTGCAGCTTGCATAAATGAATTATGAATCCTCACGATTTCAAGTGGGTTACCAAGCCCCTTCCAAGCAGAACCAGGCATCTGGTAACTCCAAAGTGTGAAAAGGACATTATGCATATGTATGCAGAGACACATGCCCTACAGCGTTTCTGAAGTGCTTGCCACATTTTTACTTACACAGGCGCCATATGCAAGGGGACCTGAGAACCGACCACTCTTTGAAAGGGAAGTGCTTTCACATATCCTTTCCTGTCTCTCTTCCTGCTACAATTCCTCAGTGTTTATTTTTTGAACCCATGAAGGGAGTGAGGAAAAGGATTTTCTGAGTCTTCTTATTAAGTGTGAAGCTTTGCACATATGGAGGCTTGCGTGTGTGCTTAGTTGCTTTAGTCCTGTCCCACTCTTTGCGACCCCATGGACTGTAGCCCACCAGTCTCCTCTGTCCATGGAATTCTCCAGGCAGGGATACTGGAGTGGATTGCCATTCCCTTCTCCAGGGGGTCTTTCTGACCCAGGGATCGAACCGGTGTCTCTTACATCTCCTGCATTGGTGGGCAGATTTTTTACCACTCAGTTCAGTTCAGTCACTCAGTCGTGTCCAACTCTTTGCAACCCCATGGACTGCAGCACGCCAGGCCTCCCTGTCCATCACCAACTCCCAGAGTTTACTCAGACTCATGCCCATTGAGTCGGTGATGCCATCTTTACCACTAGCTCCACCTATATGTAGGCAGGTAACCATTAGTGAGAAAAGCAACAAAGCTAAGTCTACAAGAGCATAGCAAGGGACACAAAATGAGGCAGCTAGACTACTCTGGAGCAGATCGTTTTGTCTCAACCACGTGGTTTACAGAAAGTAATACTAAAGAATCTTGACTTCAAGTTTCCAATAACTTGAGTTGTTTTAATGTTTTCAAATGTGACACAGAGGCCACAGAATCTCAGACAAGCCAGGCACAGCAGGTTAATGAAACTGAACACTTGGGCTCCGCGGCCGAAGGCGGCCTCAGAAGGGCCGGCCGGCGTCTTGCCTTGCCTAGAATTGCCTACCTACGCGGCTGCTTGTGCGCTTGTGAATAGCTGCTACTCCTGCCTGGTGGCCGGACCGCACCGAAGACACATTGCCCTGTCGCCGCGCTATCTTAACAAGAAACGCACCGGTATTCGAGAACAGCTCAATGCAGAGCTCTTGCGCTATTCCGAGAGCCTTTTAGGTGTACCCATTGCTTATGATAACATCAAAGTAGTGGGTGAATTAGGAGATATTTATGATGATCAAGGACACATTCATCTTAACATTGAAGCAGATTTTGTTATTTTCTGCCCTGAACCAGGGCAAAAACTTTGGGGGGTTGTTGTTACAGGTTTTGAATTTAGTCATAATGTTACATGCCATGTCATTAGGCTTTGTTTAAAATTTAAGTCATTTACCAGTTTTAGGTTTTTTGTTTGTTTGTTTTAATCATGGCTACTGCAGTAGTTTTTGTTGTTTACCTTGAGATGTTGTGTCAGAGGTATTTCTGAAGTTTTCAGAGCTCTTGAGAAACTGCCTTCTTTGAACCGTAGCCCTAACTGTGGATCATGAGTTAGGAAACAGTGCTGACTAGTTTTCCTTCTCTGTGCGTGTGTGGGGTTCTCTTTTCTCTCTGTCTCAACCATTCTGCTCTTGTTGTGTGTTGGAGGAAGAGTCTGATGAAGACAGGATAAAGGTGATTTTAACTAGTGGGGAATTTCCCTATTTTTCATAACTGAGTTAAGCTACTAGAAACTATTACAAAAACAGTTATACACTGCTTTCACTGAGAAAATGTGGAATATGTCTTAACTATTGGAAAACGTTGAAGAAGGAACTGACAAGCGAGTTTGGCCTGATAATCAATGCAAGGTTGTGTTCATTCAGCAAAATTCAGTGTACTTGTGTTACACGTAGTAGACCATCATTCTCCTCTAAGGTCGGGGGTATAATGGCAAACAAGGCAGGAATGGGTCCTTCCCTCGTGGAGTGTCACAGGAGAAGCAGATGCGCACATACAGTGCAAGTAAGAAAGAGAATGACTCATTCTGGAAAGTTCTAAAAGGAAAAAGAAGGTTCTCTTTTCCCACTGCTGTGATGCATGGCGGCCCCTTTCAGTTGCCATTTATCTCGTGTCAGATGCAGTACCGCCCTTACTGCCTGCACCAACAGAAGATGGAGTGGAAGAGTCGTTCATGGTGTTTGTAAACAGATGTGCCAGACAGTGGGAAGGGGTGAGTTGGTGTCCTTCCTTACCATTAAGTTCATGTGGATATTTAGTCCTCACAATGAAGCTAGTCCAAATTGAGATGAGGTGTCAGTATAAAACACACATCAGACTTTGAAGATGTACAAAGAAAGAGTGCAAAATACCTCAGTTTTGTATATTGGTGAGATTATAATATTTTGGTATAGTAGAGTAAATAAAATATTAAATTGGCAAAAAAAAAAAAAAAAAAAAGAAACTGAACACTCAAGCAGTAAGGACCTTTCTGGAAGTTAGATTGCCTTATTTAGACTCATGGTCAGATTTTGGTTGAGACTCTGGGGTTTGACTTAAACGTGGATTTGAATCCTAGCTCTAATGGCACCCCACTCCAGTATTCTTGCCTGGAGAATTCCATGGACGGAGGAGCCTGGTGGGCTACGGTCCACGGGGTCGCAAAGAGTCGGACACGACTGAGTGACTTCACTTTCACTTTCTGTTATTAACTTGCTCTATGACCTTAGGCAAGTTATTTTGTCCTCTGTAATCCTTAGATTCCTCCTTTGTCTGAAGATGGTAATGTTAGGTAAGTAGAATAGGGAAGGTGAGGTGAGGTGAGGTGAAGTCGCTCAGTCGTGTCCAACTCTTTGTGACCCCGTGGACTGTAGCCTACCAGGCTCCTCCATCCATGGGGTTCTCCAGGCAAGAATACTGGAGTGGGGTGCCATTTGGGAGTCCAAAATGGTGGTGGCTAAAAGACAAGGAAGGGAAAAGCCCGCAAAAATAGAACAAAAGAAGGTCTGAGGACCAGAGTGAAGACTTCAGGTAGAACAAACAGCACTCCTGGCTAAGCCCAGTTTACATAGGGCAGGCCCAGGGGGAGGAAAAAAACATGTAAAAGGAGGAGCCAAAGCACTTTCTCCCTCTCTTCCTCTCCCACGTGTGTGCTCTCCCTCTCTCTCTCTCCCTCTCTGTCTCCCCCTCCCCCATGCCTCCTCCACTCTTCCCTGCAAGTCTTTGGGTTGGCATGCCCTCACGCTTTGAGGATGGATTCTCCTGCTATCTTCTAAATAAAATAGAGCTGTAGCAACGATTTGCCTGAGAGCTATAACATGGTTTGTCCAAGACCCAAGAGCTGTGATGCGCCGAGAGCTGTGACGCACCGAGGGCTTTAATGTCCGTCGCTGCAAATCTTTGTTGTGATGAGACAAAGAACTGAGGAACATACACTCGCGTGACAGTAGAACCTGTGTCATGAAGTGGTTATGAAGATTAAGGGAGCAGATTTATACAATCTTTGCAGTGTATGATGTGGTGTCTAGCAAGCCCTCAATGAGTACAACTTGTGTTGTTTTTACATGATTACACATCATCTTGATTTACTAATTATGCATTACTTCACTTAGCTGCAACTTCTTTATTTCTAAAATTGGACTACTAATGACTGTCCTAATCACTTTATATAGTTTTTGTGAAATTAAATAACAGCTCATGTAAAGATATGTTGTAAAGTAAAAAATCCCAAATTTCCAGAAAGGCTGGTTATTATTATCATTATTTTAGAGGTTTTCAGGCTGTCACAGTCACAAGATATTTGAGAAAAGTCCACTTGAATTACTGATCCACAGAAGAATAGCTACATTCACCCATGGAGCCCAATCCCTTCCCCCTTTTTCTTGTGAAAAACTGCCCAATACCGCCTATGTGTATAAAGTTGATAGTATTTGGAAATAAGAATTGGCAAATTCTCTCCTCCCTTTAAAAGTGATATACAAGGTGGAAACCTGCATTTTTTTTTTTTTTTTTAATTTTTACAACTAGTGAGCTGTTATCATTCCTGGAACTCAGAAATTGAACATGATTGCCAAAGCCCATCTGTTTGATAAGCAGTCAGAAGCTCAAACACTTGCAGATTCTGCCAGTCTTCATGGTTTTCCTTCCAACAGTGATGGTTCTCATGCCTTTCTCCAGCCTCACTGCCATGTTGTAGAGGAGCGAGAATGGATCTCAGGAGTAAGCAGTAGATCTGGCCCTTGACCTGTTCATACTGTTCATGGGGTTCTCAAGGCAAGAATACTGAAGTGGCTTGCCATTCCCTTCTCCATGGACCACGTTCTGTCAGCCCTCTCCACCATGACCCGTCTGTCTTGGGTTGCCCTGCAGGCATGGCTTGGTTGCTACTGGAGATCAGTGGAGCAATAAGTCCAGAAAGACTGAAGGGATGGAGCCAAAGCGAAAACAATACCCAGTTGTGCATGTGACTGGTGATAGAAGCAAGATCCGATGCTGTAAAGAGCAATACTGCATAGGAACCTGGAATGTCAGGTCCATGAATCAAGGCAAATTGGAAGTGGTCAAACAAGAGATGAAAAGGGTGAACGTCGACATTCTAGGAATCAGCGAACTAAAATGGACTGGAATGGGTGAATTTAACTCAGATGACCATTATATCTACTACTGCGGGCAGGAATCCCTCAGAAGAAATGGAGTAGCCATCATGGTCAACAAAAGAGTCCGAAATGCAGTACTTGGATGCAATCTCAAAAATTGGATGGCATCACTGACTCGATGGATGTGAGTCTGAGTGAACTCCGAGAGATGGTGATGAACAGGGAGGCCTGGCGTGCTGCAATTCATGGGGTCGCAAAGAGTCGGGCACGACTGAGCGACTGAACTGAACTGAACTGGCCCTTGACCAGGCTGCTTATCACTTGGGCTGACTAATCTCCTTTCTAGTAAATTTCAGTACTTTCACTTTTCAGCCCCTCCCCCACGTGGAAGTGGAGAGGGTGGGAAGGGGTGTGGGGAACAAGAGAGCTGAGATTAAAGCCACCTCTGTCAGCTTGCATCTGTTTGACCTGCTTTAAATTATTCTCTCTGTGACTTGCTTACTGCATCTGTAAATGGGGATGGTGCTATATCTACTGAGCAATATATTTCTGAGAATTAGATGAAATAATGTATTTACAATATCTTACAAGGAACATAGCACCGAACAAATGCTAAACAAAAATGTATTCTCCTGTTCTTTTCCCTTTGATTTGTAATGACTCATGAACATACTTGGCAACTTTGTCTTTCTAGACCACTCTTTCCTTGTGGATAAAAGGAACTCAATGGTTTATAATTCCTGTGTACTCATGAAGGTCTAGAATTTCTATAAATCAAGTGCTTTAAGAGAGGAATAAATGAGATTGCTCTGTACATTCTTAAGTAACTGGAATAAAGTCATATTGGAAGATTAAGAAGGGAAAATTTGATCTAGGTATTTTTGAATAGGGGCTTCCCTGGTTTTTGAATAAGTAGTATTTTGATAAGCAAATAGCAATTGACAGAATGAGGAAGGATATACAAAGTTTAATGTTTTATTAAGTTTAACAAAAGGTATTTGGATAAATGGGTTCACACTGAAGTAGTAGAGATTCTCTTGAGCTGTGTTTATAAATTTGAAAAAGGAACCCAAAGGAAGCATGAGCCCCTGTCTTGGGGAGGCAGTGCCTGTCGCTGATGCTTGGTGCACACAGGCAGGAGTGCAGCAGGCCTTCTAGGCGGCCTTAGTTCCTTCCTGGACAGTAATCTGCATGAAAGCAAGGACTTGGTCTCTTGTTGCCAGGCATGCTTGCTGATTGTTGAACTTCAGATGAGTAAATGAGTGTCACTGATGTACCTAAAATATTAATGTCTAAGTGTGTAATAGGATCCAGGAGGAGAGACCTTAGTGCTCCTTTTATAATAGCAATTTCCCTGAAACACTTTCTGAAGATACTCCAGAGCACTTTTGAAAATGCCGATTATTTTTTGTAGACAGCTTTTTCTTGCCTGTTGTACAGCTGTGAGTGTGAGAGCCTAAATTCTCTGGAGACCTGAACATATGTACTCTCCCTGAGAAAATCTGCAAAAGAACCCCCAAGGACACTCTGTACCCCTTTCCCAGCCAAGACAGGGAAAGCCTGCCTGAAATGCTTCCTCGGCCAATGAGTAAAGTGTGATCTGAGAATAGAGCTTCACAAACATTGTGTGTGTTAGAATGAAGAGTGAATTGATGTATGAGTCAGAAATTCTTGGTCTATCCTTGATCTTCACCATAAGTATAATATGAAAATCTCACTGGGCTTCATTTTCTCCCCCACAAGTAAGGAGATTAAGCCAATGGACACGGCAAGATATCTTCCAGTTTGATCCTCCTAGTTTTATGTGTATTTCCTAGATTTGTCAACCTGGAAGAATAGATATCTCTAGTTCAGCTTGCTCATTTCACAGATGAGAAAACTAAGGTGTGCAGAGGTGAAGTCATTTGCTGAAGGTCATAAAACCAGTTAGATGCTGAGCTAAGATTAGAACCAACAGTTTTACACTGCCAACCCAAAGGTTCTTCACCTATAATGAGTCAGTTCAGTTCAGTCGCTCAGTCGTGTCCAACTCTTTGCGACCCCATGAATTGCAGCATGCCAGGCCTCCCTGTCCATCACCAACTCCCGGAGTTCACTCAAACTCATGTCCATCGAGTCGGTGATGCCATCCAGCCATCTCATCCTCTGTCGTCCCCTTCTCCTCCTGCCCCCAATCCCTCCCAGCATCAGTCTTTTCCAATGAGTCAACTCTTCTCATGAGGTGGCCAAAGTATTGGAGTTTCAGCTTTAGCATCATTCCTTCCAAAGAACACCCAGGGCTGATCTCCTTTAGAATGGACTGGTTATGTGTCAGAGTTCACCTTAAAAAATCCCATGAAAGCTGTGGACTTCTGGGAGTGGGAGATGGGATGAAGGCAAACACTTTACACACAAAACACATAAAATTTGCAAACTATTTAAGGGAAGGGGTTCTTGGATTTCAGGTCAAAAGCCTTTATGCTATACTTTATTACTCAAAGTAGATGTTGAAATCAGATGTTAAAAAGAAACATAATTATATGTGTTAGAAAGCATGCCTTTGACTTTTTTGGTATAATAACTTCATTTGTGCAGAAAGCAGCTCAACACAACTGGAATAAGTTTGGGTTTATATCTGCCCTCCAAACAAGCCTTACTCACTTGCTTTGTTGATGGCCATTTCTGATTTCCAAAAAGCCAGTTCCCCCTTTTAAATATCACAGCCTTGTTTCTCTTACATATACTTCTGCTAAATGTCAGCTGTAGCCAAACCACACAAGAAGGGGGTTGGCTAAAACAGAAAAGCTTTTTTCATTAACTGGGTCTGAAGGTGACCTCTACTAATTAGTTCTTTTTTCAGCTGTTTTTCACCCTCTTGTCTTCAGGTTTTCGATTCTCAAGTCTTCCAGAGAAATGACTTGAGAAAGGAGAGAAATATCCTCTATGTTTCTATACAGCTGCATCTGGGTTCAGAGCCCTCTGTTCCAGTTGTATAGTCAGATCTGTCCATTCCAGGCTTGAAAGCTTCCATTTCAAGGGCCATCGAGAAAACTTGGAAGCTTCCCTTGAGTAGGCCTATAGGGTGTCTTTAAGGTCTTATACTCACTCTGACGTGACATGCAGTCAAAGTCCAGGTGCTCTGTACTCTTTGATGCTTGGCCTATAGAATGCCCGCAGACTTTCTAGTCATGTAAGCACACGCTTCATTAAGATTCGATGGGTTCTTTTTTTTTTTTTTTTGCCCACAGAGACTGTGCCCCTATTGCAGTTTATTAAAACTACCCATGCAGTGTACCATTATTCTTCCTGCTTGTATTCATGAATGGCCAGGCCTCAATAGGAATATCCAGGTGGAGATCAATAATCAGTCTCTTAGTTAGGGTAGGGAAAAAGAAAGAGAAGAAAAAGAAGATCTATTGGTACACTGCATTTAGCTTTGTTGAAGAGGTCTTATCATTAAAGCAGCAGCAGGTGTTCATAAACCAAGCTTGCTGGGAGTGTTGTACATGCAGGATTAAAATAATTGTCCATCAGTCTCTGTCTCATAAATGTTTTCCTTTGACTTTTGGCAGGAACTCCAACCTGAGCATATGCCAGTTGACATGGGAACACTGAGGCCAGCAGTTTAAGGATTTTCACATTTGCTTGCACTGGTAAGATTTAAAGATATAATAATGAAGGACATTAAATGTTACTGGGTCCTGGCTGTTTGCACTAGTTATGACATTAAACTTGTTTCGGTGTTAAGTTTTTTTGACCCAGATAGGTCTCTATTCAGTTACTTTACAAAATCACAGTAAAAACAGGAGAAATCTGTAACCTATGAATTTGAGCACAGTATCATTGGTAGTGGTGAAAATATGGAAACTAAGTGATATCAGTTTTTTTTTTAACTTCTGTACAATTAGACCAAGTGGGATAAATGGTTTCCCTTTTGAACAGTGAAACTGTCTGTTCTAAACAGATCTGATTCTCAGAGCACAAAGAGATACAGTGTTTAAGATCAATGTGGAGAAAGAAAGGGGCTTTCCAGGTGGTGCTAGTGGTAAAGAACCTGCCAATCTCTGCGGGAGATGTCAGAGACCCTGGTTCAATCCCTAGGTTGGGAAGACCCCCCTGGAGAAGGAAATGGCTACCCCCTCCAGTATTCTTGTCTAGAGAATCCCATAGTAGGCTACAGTTCACAGGGTCACAAAGAGTCAGACACAACTGAGCAACTTAGCACGCATGCATGGAGAAAGAAAGGAAAAGTAATCCTGTTTTCATACGTCAGTGGACAGTAATGTTTTTAATATGGATGCAGAGACTGGATTTTTAAAAGAACCAAATCTGTAGTCAATTATAGGATTGCTTGAAAATGAGAACTGCATGATGCCGATGGTGTGGTGTTCACTGGATGCTTATTGGTATCAAAGGCACAACCATATGATGTTTCTTTAAAAGAGAGGCATAATGGTGAAGATATTGGCAAATGGATAGCAAATTGTGTTACTGGAAGATAGTTTTGAAAAGAGGAATCTAAAATCTGAGACCAAGATATAATATTGATTTAAATAATAATTAAGCATTCTATCTTTTATGGAAGAGAACAGAGTCTCTGGACATATTTTCAATATAAAATAAAAAATACACCATGATGTGGCTAACTGAAGTTAAATAAGACAGTATAGACCTAGGTAGATTCTTTGGATCCTGACTTGTTGAATTTAATGGATTAAATTCAGTAATAATACTCATTCCATTACCATCTTCAAGTTGAGTCAGATCTTCATGGGATGAGACTGCACTCAGCACCGTTATTTCTCTGAGGGGTACCATTCTAGCATATTTTCTATAAATATTCGGGTCTCCATTTTCATGTGACCTTGTAGCAGGTCTGTGGTACACTGAACAATGTTTGACTTTTAACCAACTTATTTTCCATTTTTTGGTACTAGATACCTTAAATCTGTGAATTTTCAAAGGATGTATTTTGGTAATTCAGCACTCGCGTTTAGTCTTCTAAGTGTCTCAAATTGCCCTGCTGCTCTATTCAGTTATATTATTACAGCAACTTTTAGTTTAACAGCTTGTATTCACATAATCTATTTATGGAACAAGGGAAAAATGATTGTGAAATAGCCTGGAAGATGCATTACTTAAACGGATACCTGAAACTGACAATACAGCTTCACACGTTTATACATATAAAAGTAAATGATCGTACCATTATGGTTTCTTTTATCTGAATAACACAATTCTCTTAAAAATTAAATTACTTTGCACTTGAGTAGAGTGCTTTATTTCATGATTTAGATGTATTTTCTAGAAACTTCTGCCAAACCCGAATTCCCATGCATAAGTCATGGTTTCTCATATACACATGGAATTCAAGTTAACATCTTAGTTAGAGAGTCATTAAATCTCCGATATCAGAAAGGTCAGAGTTAGAACAGGGCTCTTTAAAGTCCTCAAAGCTAAGCAATTTGAGAAAAGAAAGAAAAAAAAAAGTAAGAGAAACATGCATGTGATTGGTCTTAGTGAAACAATAAACTCAATGGAGGTGGTACTTCTAATAACTCACATCTGGACCACAGAAGTCATCATTTCATCTGAGTTCTGTATATCAGATTGTGCTTCTTGTTATCAAGAGTGAATTGCTACCAAAGAAACCCAATAGATTGTGTTAAACTGATTTGTTTCATTTTGGTTGTGGGAAGGTTTTCTTGAAGCTAACCTTGAAGTTCCTCATCTCTGCAGAGAAGCAGATGATACTAAATCCTGTGCCACTTCTTTAATACGAGGATGCTTTGTTGACCAGATAGGCTTGTTTGAGAAAACATCCATTGACACAGAGTGGCATGGTAGAAAGAACCATGATTTAGTAATCAGTGGACACCATAGCTGATTTAGCATTTTTTTTCTTTTGCCTCTGAGATCTTAGTCACTTAACTGTTGAGTCTTAAATTTAATCTGTAAAATGAGGTTAATAGTCACTGTACTTACTCCTCTGTAGATTTATCCAAAGATAGGATATTAAATAGGAAACATTGAGAAACTAAGAATCACTGCACAGAATTTTACATTGCTTTTAATAGAAAGTTGATTCCTTATTAATAGCACTTTCTGATTTGAAAGTTATATATGAAAAAAGCATCTTCATGGATTTTCATAGGTGTCTTTACATTGAACAAAGGCTAACAGTAGCTCTAATCTACTTGTTTTTCTTATTAAATTATGATAACTGCAAGAGTTCATTGAATAACTTGTGTCTGCCTTATGTCTGAACCTGTCTCTGGTGTTTATGCTGCACTGATATTAAATTTCAGTGTCCTAGAATCACTCCAAAAGGAGAGCATGGGAGAGAATGGAAGAAATGCTTACAATATAATCCCTGTCAGCAAGATGGGGAGGAAAGAGTCTCTGGGGTTGATGCTTGAGGTGAATTAGCCTTTCTTAGACCTCTTTCCCTCTAATTCTTTTCAGATGTATACTTTTTACTTATCTCTGCTTATCTTCCTCCCCTTATCTTCCTCTTTCCACCCCCTCCAGTCTCCTTTCTCCTCTCCTTCACACCTCAGAAAGTCCTTTACTTGTTTACAATCCAGGATGTGTGTTTTTTTTTTTTAAGCTATTGACCCACAGCCCTCTGCTTCCATAAATCCTGCTTTAAGAGTTTGATCTCTAAGACAAATATACCCTTATAGCCCTGAGTTTACTCTTTGACTCTGTTTCATTACAAACGCTGTAGACAATCAATATGAACTGAGGGGGGAATATCTTGGGTCAAAAAACATAATTTGCTTGAACACACCATCATCTTTGCCCCTGAAAAGAACGGTTGATCACGTGTGCTTTAAGGATAAAGCTATCATTATTGGAAAATGTCACCTATATAATAAACAGGAAATTCCAACAATTACACATGTTATAGAAAATCTTCCAGAGCTCCCAGTTGATGTACTAATGTTAAAAACAATCAAGGACTATGAATAATGGATGAAGTTAAACATAGTGGTCCAAATTTTTTATCCAGACTGCTAGAAAAGAGAGTTAACATAATGGATGTGGGTCAGAGAAATTGGCTGACATATGAAATACTAACCAACAGTATCATCCATTTAGTTTTTTTTTTAACGGATAAAATTTGAACACCAGCCAAAGTTCACCATTGTGGAGATGTTTACCTATGTGTGCTACCATTTTCTTTCCTGATTCCAAGACCCCCCAATTACATGGAAGCATCATTTGTACCTTCTCTGATGATTAAATCCACCCTCATTCATATGAATTATTCTCTAAAGAAAACAAAAATAGCAGTCTCTGTAAGTCTGAGTACAGTCCATTCTGTCCTCATGTTAGAACTTAGCTTCAACTTTCTTTGGGTTGCAAAATGCTGTGACTAATCTGAGAAAGTAACTAAAGAGAATTGAGATAGGAATGAAGTTAAGTATAGGAAAAGTTATCTCAAGATCTACTATGCAGATTTCCATGTGTTTATAACTAACCCAGTTAGCCTGAAAATTAGTTTTTATTCATCACAATAGACTATACTACTTGGAGAAGGCAATGGCAACCCATTCCAGTACTCTTGCCTGGAAAACCCCATGGGCGGAGGAGCCTGGTGGGCTGCAGTCCATGGGGTCGCGAAGAGTCGGACACGACTGAGCGACTTCACTTTTACTTTTCACTTTCATGCATTGGAGAAGGAAATGGCAACCCACTCCAGTGTTCTTGCCTGGAGAATCCCAGGAACCGGGGAGCCTGGTGGGTTGCCGTCTATGGGGTCGCACAGAGTTGGACACGACTGGCGTGATTTAGCAGCAGCAGCAGCAGCAGACCATACTACTAACAACTCAGTGAACTAATTTTCTTGAGATATGACTAAACTGGATACTGTTATTTCCAGTGTACTCAACTAAAAGGTAATTTCTCTTTTCAATCATTTATCTCTGCTTCTCCCCAGAGTCAAAATGGAGTTGAGATATAATCAGCAAATAGGGTTCCTTAGGTCCTTTCCCAGTAATGGGTTCATGAAACAATGTAAACTGGTAGAAATTCAAGTACAGTCTCTAAACTCTCAGCTGCTTTCCTTAGCATTTTCCTGAAGCTCCAGAAAATAGCAAATATTTTCTGTTCCAGTCACCCACTAAACTTTGCAGCTGATCAAAATAACCCATAAGTAACAAGAGGAACCAGACAACCACCATATATACAATGGTCCCATCTATCACTCAGACATTCTTGGTGTAATAAAGTCAAAAGTGAATTTTCTCCGTTTATTTTCAAGGTTTTCATCTGACATAGTGTCATTAGAGCACTGACTTATGGAAAATTGGGGTAGATTGAGAGCCTTTGATAAAAGGCAGTCTTTATATCACTGAAAGATTCTAATGAATTGAGGGAAAAGGGGAGAAATAGTTTTTAATGATATGTTTTCTGATGCCCTGTTGAGCATCTGCAAAAATTCTAATTGACTATCTAAAGATACTGGAGAAGGCAATGGCACCCCACTCCAGTACTCTTGCCTGGAATATCCCATGAACAGAGGAGCCTGGTAGGCTGCAGTCCATGGGGTCGCCAGGAGTCAGACACGACTGGGCGTCTTCACTTTCACTTTTCACTTTCATGCATTGGAGAAGGAAATGGCAACCCACTCCAGTGTTGTTGCCTGGAGAATCCCAGGGACGGGGGAGCCTGTTGAGCTGCCGTCTATGGGGTTGCACAGAGTCGGACACGACTGAAGCGACTTAGCAGCAGCAGCAGCAGCAGCAGCAGCATCTAAAGATACATTATAAAAATATGTTTTAAATCACAAATAGGATCCTGAAAAATATTTTAAAAGCTTAAATATATAAATTTTGAAGGGAGTGTAGAGGGCAAGGAGAGATGAGAAACATTGTAAGCATATTATGATTGCATCTTCATATCAAGCAAGAAGACATGCTCTGACATCCCATGTTTTAGTCATGTACATCAGCTTTTAGATTCTATGTATATGCTCTGTGGGGGAGGGGAGGGGAAGTGAGGGGGAAGGAAAAGGAAGAGGGGAAGTGTCTTAGCATGTAGACAGTAGGTATCATCAAAAGTGAAACATCCATAGATTACCTGTATGGGCAAGATCTACAAAATACCTCTTTCCTCAAGGAGTGACAATTACTGCTAAGACTAACTATGATAATTTTAGAATTGTTCAAGGATTTACTTTAACTCTTAGTGGGTTTTGTATTGCTTGATGAGCTGTATTGGTATATGGTCATGGCACCACTATAACAACTACTATATCCTAGGATCCCACTGAAATCCTGATTTCATAAACAGGAGATCTCATAGTAAAAATAGACATCTCCAAGTATTAATTTTCCAGGTGAAAAAACATAACTTTCTGTTTTCTCCTTCCCTAGTCATCCATTTATCCATTTATTTGTTGACTTATTCATTGAGCAAATATTTATTGATCACCAAGTAGGTATTTACTGAGCATTGTTTTGTGTACTGGGGATACTGAAGTGAACCCAACAGATAAAATTCCTTGTCTTCACGGATCACTTTCTAGTAGAGGAGATAAGCAAGATAGAAATCTAAAAGATACGGCTTTTATATACTTTATACACCCATGTGTACTCTATAAATAGATGAGTGCTAAAGAGAACCAGTGAAATAGAGAAGGAGATATGAAATGTCACAAAAGGTGTTGGTAGGTGTTTGAATTGTAAGCAGACAGATGTAGCAAAATTTTTTTAATGTAGACTTTTTTATTGCCATGTTGTTGTTGTTCAGTTACTAAGCCATGTCTAACTCTTTGTGATCCCATGCATAACATTTATTGAAGACCTTCCTTAAGGTAGCCATGCGCAGATTACTTTTTTTAACTTTTTATTTTATATTGGAGTATAGCCGATTAGCAAATGTGATAATTTCAGGTGGACAGCAAAGGGACTCAGACATACATATACAGGTATCCATTCTTCCCCAAACTCCCTTCCCCTCCAGGCTACAATATAACATTGAACAGAGTTCCCTGTGCTATACAGTAGGATGTTGTTGATTATCCATTTTAAATATAGCAGCGTGTTCTATGTAGACTTTTTGAAACAAGACTTGAAGGAGATGAGATAGCAAACCATGCTGATATCTGGGGGAAGAGTTTTCTAGGCAGTGAGAACAGTAAATGCAGAGGCTCTGAGACATGAGAGTACCTGACATATTTGACAAACAGCACGGAGGCCACTGAGGTTGGATCAGCATGAAACAGGGAGAGGTAATGGGAAATGACATCAGAGCGACAATGTGGAGGAATCTTTCTTGCTGCCAAGTTGAGAGTGGACTGCAGAGATGACATGTGGGGTCAGCAGGGAAGGCAAAGGTGGGGAGATCATTTAGGAGCATGCTGCAGTAATTCCAGTAACAGAGGAGAGTATCAGGTATTGAGCCTCAGTGGAGAGGCTTGCCTTGACTAAGAGCAGGGAGAACATATCCATGCTAACAGAAGAGAGGTGGATAGGTGGGCAGATGTGATCATGAGAGCCTGTGCAAGTTCTTTTTTGATTATCTCCCAGCTAACAGGCACAGCAGTCTGCATGAGTGTAAGCACTGAGTGATTGCTTGAGTGACTTTTGTGAGGGCTATGATTTCATCAGGAAAGTTCACTAAAGCAAAGAGGAAGCCAAGATGTAACTATAATGATGGAACTTGGAACTTGAGCTGGAAAGGAGGCACGAGAGGATACATCATTGGGAGAGATATCTCAGGGACACTGAGAGTGTGGATTTTAGGTCCTGGGGGATTGTAGAATTTGGGATGAGGGAGTGAGGAAAAGACCCCGATATTGCAAATAGGGAAAGATTGAAGGCAGAAGGAGAAAAGGACAACAGAGGATGAGATGGGTAGATGGCATCACCAACTCAATGGACATGAATTTGAGCCAACTCCAGGAAATGGTGAAGGACAGGGAAGCCTGGCGGGCTGCAATCCATGGGGTTGCAAAAAGTTGGACGTGACTGAGTGGCTGAACAACAACAAAGGAGTGAACAAGAAAGATGAGAGGCCATGATTAGGGAAAGGAGTATTTGAAATTAAGGTTTTGCAAGGGCAGCAGTTATTGGTAGCAATTAAGTGAAAGGTATGACTGTAGAAGTGAGTGGTTTAGGAAGAATGGCTGATGAAATCTTTGGAGGAGAGGAAGTCAGGAACTGAGAGCACAGGTTAGTGAAAGGATCATCTCATTGGATACAAAAATGATTAAAAATTGAATAGGAGTAGTATTAGAGAGAGTGATCATTATCCAGACACTAAGATTTCACAAAGTGAGTGTTGAGTACAAGATTCAAGGGTGATGAGACAGACCTTTTGAAGAACATGAAGACTTTTCCTGAGGTTCCCACCTGTCTGTTGCTAAGGAAGCAGTTGTTCTTCACAGAGTGGTATGACTCAGAGCCAACACACAGATACTCTATTAACTTGAACCAAGTAGTGGTCTTCATTGAGGTGATCTTACATAGAATGGGCTAGTTCCCTCTGAATTCATCATTGTAGAACCCAGATGTTCATTCATCTTTAATCAGAAGACCTCCTTAATTCCCTTTATCAGAAGAAAATTTTAGTATTTGGCCCATCAGATTCAAGCTTAACTGTGGAACTTATTATTGCATTTTCATGACGTTCTTTTGTGATCTTTGCTCCAACTTTTTCCCACCTGCCTACTTATAAACCCTTTCTTGTTGTGTGCCTGCTAAGTCGCTTCAGTTGTGTCAGATCCTGCGACCCTATGGACTGTAGCCAGCCAGGCTCCTCTGTCCATGGCATTCTCCAGGCAAGAATACAGGAGTGGGTTGTCATGCCCTTCTCTAGAGGTTCTTCCTGACCCAAGGATCAAACCCACATCTCTGGCATCTCCTGCATTGGCAGGCAGATTCTTTACCACTATCACCACTCGGGAAGCCCCAACCCTTTTTCACTTCCCCATTTTTCTACCTTGTTTCATTCCTTCATGCAGTGAATGAATGAGTAACTGTCCACATGACTGTGACTTCCACTTTTCTTTGAAAGTACAGCATTCTCTCATTCTGTACATTTTCTAAAATACTGGTCACCTACCAGTTCTGCTCATCCTTGGTGCTCTACATTCTGAGCTCAGTGAAGGAATGTGCTTTGCAAGTTCTAGTGACCTTCTCTTCATCCTGACCTTCTGTCTTTGCAAAACTGACTTGAGAACTGCATCTGAATTGTAAATGACTCTTAACTTTTTCCATCTAAGACACTTCTAAAATCAACACTGTTTTGGGAAGGATGGTAATAGTCATACAGTATTTGGAGCCACTATAGTTGTTCAGCCACTCTATAGGACTAAAATGCAAGTTGTAATGAAATCTAAAGCCTTAGGCTTAGTCTCTTTGAAAAGCAAAGCTGTTTCAGATTTGTGGTTTTAGGAATGGCTATTTGGTTCTCTGTAAAATAAAATATATACATATGAAGCAGATATAAATAGAATGGGATCACAATTAGTGATACACACCATCAGTACCATTGGGATTATTACAAATTATAAAATTGCTATTTCTCTTCTTTTCCTATATTGTAGAGATATTGCAAGGATTTTAAAGAGTAATATTTTTGTTCTATTTATGGGAAGCAAATGCTGTGAGTCAGTGAAGAACACATGATTTAGATGAATGAACTTTTCTTAACAGTTAAAGTCATTCATTATTCATTCACACCCGTACCGTTGGTAATTTCTCATGCCCCACTCCAGGATTCAATCTTCTTGTTATTCTCCTCAATCTCCCTTAATATGGTTCCCACCACCTGCAGTTTCTGAGGCAGTCTGATAAAGGGAAGCACATAGGTTGTGGCATCAGAGGGCTGGTATTTGAATTCTGGCTGTGTAACTTATCAGCTATACAATGTCAAGGAAGTTACAAGCATGCTGCTATCCTCTGCTTTCTTATTGCAGGGTTACCGTGTTAATGGTTGTGATGTATTTGAAAGTGCTAGGCATCTCACATAATCAGTAGGTGCTCAACACATATGCGTTGATGACGCTTTATCATTTGCTCCTTGATTTTGGACTCAGATGCTTGGTTTGTTTTCCTGTTTTATGTTTTCCTGGCCCCCTCAAGTGTTTGCTCCTTTTTCTGCTTAAGCACTTTTTTTTTTTTGGTTTGTTTTTGTTTCCTGCTTGACTGGTGAGTTTGTACCACGTTAGATTAGCTATATGGTTGCAAAGGGAGATGTTAAAGAGTCTCTCTTTTAGGTAAGGAGGATCTGAAGGAAAGGTACTAATAACATGTATGACAAAATTAAATATTTATGAGGAAGAAGGAAAGATGACATAATGAGAATCTGAGTGTCAGTTGATGGTTTAAAATTTTCATAAACCCACAGTCTAGCAATGTTCACACTACCACAGGGTGAAAATTTGGCAAATAACATTGACTATATTTTTTAGAATCTGTCAATCAATTCAATTAAATAATTTTCTATTGTTTTCCTATAGCTATCAATAGATAATTTAAGACATATAATTTTATTTCTTAATATGTCTTCCTCAGCACATAGGCACAGCATAGAAGTGAGAAGACTAAAAATGTTTGAGGACTAAGAAGACAGAAATTGATCAACCAACAGCTAGAACTTAGTACTATAGTGTTTTGATTTTTTTCTTTTTGATTCTTCTTTTTTTATCAGTATTTTGATTCTTCCTCTTTTTTTTTAGACAATGAAAACAAAAGGGCAGGTGATTTGAAATTAACACTTTTCCTACCTGGACTTTTTTTTTTTTTTTAACTTGGCTACATATTGTTAGAGTCTTTAATCATGTATTATTGAATTAAAAACCAAACCAAGTAATCATCATCCTAAGTGACGAAATATGTGAAATGAAACTCTAAACAGAAGAGACAGTTGAAACAGATTAGTTTCCAAGCTCAGTTTTCTTGATTGATACTGTCTTTACAAAACAATTGGGTATTCCATGTTGTTAAAATAACAGGGAGAAAAGAATATATTCTGCCTGACTGTGTCTCTTTGGTCATCTTTTCACACTCTATTAAAGGCTTTATCTGACTTTTGTATTCCAGCTTTATTGTATTTTTCCAATGCTAGAAGAAACTTCAATGAGGACATGATAAATGGCCATATTAAATTGGATCCCTCGCCCCTTTTTAATTAAATTCATTTAAATTTAATTTTGTAATTTTACTTCAGTAAACCATCTGACTCCAGATGTTGGATGCACTTTTATTATTTCTGTTCCCACATAATTGTACCTGTAAAAGATTTATAGCTGCAGGAGACATTTTGGAACCTTTTAGAGCATTTTTGGCATATGTTTCATGGATGACTGGTAACATGAGCAATTAACATCCTAAAATGTTGTTCTGCTCCCCAGAATATTTTTAATAGGATAAGTTACTTTTATTAGCTTGAACTTTAAACAAATAATCGTCTTAAAGGAAACATTATCATCAAAATAACTCAGTTGAAACCGAAGGCCAACTCTCAAAGGAAATTGGTAAGAGTGGGGAGAAAAGACCCTCAGGCTAAAAGAGGCTTTAACAAAGACATAAATAAGAGGTGAGGATTGGCCTTTTGCTAAAATAAGAGCTATGAATTCCTGTTCCTTCTGATTGACTCTGAGTCACTGTAATGTGTATGTTGTACTGCATATATTATAGAATGATGGGTCACACCTCTGTCCTTGGGGAAAATTTAATCCTGACTTTCAGTGATAGAAAATAGAGAACCACTCAAGCATCATCTACATTGAAGGAGACCAAAGATGGAGGTTCTCATAAGTATATTTATATGTTTAAGGAACATATAGTTGCCATGAGGCCTAGAACTCAGACTTACTCCATTGATAAATGATCTTTACCACCAGCTCCTCTCAGGCATTCTTAAAACAACAAAAAAGATCACTCATAGCTAGGCTTTCTTGTTATAAGAATTATTTGAATGCTTATGCTCATTCTGAATCTGCCTTCTTGCTTTCGTAGTCAAAACACATCTAATAACATACTTGATAGCTCACCTGGGACCTTGTCTAGTGAAATTTCTAGTCCTCATCAAAGAAACATAGATGACTACAATCTAACCCTTAGATGACAACTAAAGAAAAACAACAACTACAAATCCACGGGATAAAGGAATCAATGTCTTCCCTCAAGTGAAAAATTTTACTTCATTTTTTTATGTACTTCATTGTGTCTTGATGTGTATTAAATATTCACACTGCAATAAACAAACTAGAGTATGAATTTTTGCCCAAACTTAAGGGATTTAGTGAGCAAATTATCATTCTGTTCTTTTAGTCTTATTTTGCCAGGACAAGTATTTGTCTGTATGTTGAGGATGGGAGTTCTCTAAAAACAATGGTGTTTAACATTACTCATTACCAATTTCTCATGTTGCCTTGACTACCAAATGAGACTATTGAAAAATAACACCAATCATTGGGAGCAGGAAAGAGGTATTTGTCCTTAACTGACCAACAAGAAACTCACAGTCTACCTGCTATCTACCTGGTTTCTATAATAATAAAACAAGCTCACAAAGTGATTGTTATTCATACTTTTACAACTTTCCTAGATTTTAAAAGGAAAATCAATAAAGGCCTAGAGAGCAACCAGTGTCTGAAGCAGCAAATGGCACATGGCACAGAGTATTATGAAACTGTAAGTTACTCAATACATTTGTTTAGAAAGTAACTAAACTAATTAGGAAAGTGCAGTTAATAGACACAGTGTGTAGTGACTGTTTACCAATAGCTCTTGATTCCTTCTGGGAATTAAAAATATATGTCTACCATGGAACTATAAAGAAGAATTTGGAATACATATGAAATGTTAAAATGCTGTATACATTCTAAGTAATAAAGAAAGTAATGCATTTTGAAAATTCTAAAATGCATTATGCTTTCAGTTACTTCTGTGGATCATGCATGATGAATCAAACAACTTTTAATGGAATACAGTTTTTACCTACCATAAATCTTGGTTAGATCAGAGCCTGGAGTAAATGTCTGAGATGCTATATCCTCAGGTTATTTTAAAATTTGTTTATCCATTTATTCACCTACTATCTACTGTATACTTTTTGGATCAAGGCAAGTGGTAGAACTTGAAAACCCTGAAATAAAAATCAGAGATGGATCCTACTGCTCTCATCTGAATGAGAGAGAGGAGACTGTAAACCATTAAACAACAATGAATGAATCTTTTAAGAAGAGGTTGAAATGAAGTGTTAGTCCTTTATTCTTACTTGGACCAGTTTTCTAAGTACAAAGATTACTATAAGCTGTAACCTGACATCTTATACACAGGCATCAGTTTGTTTGTTTTTTTTTTTAAAGTGTCTATATATGAGAGATACCCCTCAAAAATATTAGTTAATGTTAAACCCTCTCATCCCTTGGGAAGTTGGTACTGTTGCTTTATGGTATAGGTAGAGTACATTTGAATAAGATGGATGAATTCTGTCTTTAACTTCTATGTTGGCCTGCAAGGCTAATGGGCTAATAGAGTCCCCCTCCCAATAAGGAATGCTAATTCCTTATACTGCACTTTAGCCCTTTAACCTCTTGGATTAGTATTGCTGTAGTTTGACATCCCTCACCTTCTCCTGAAATGCTACAGGAATTTATTTCACTGGACTCGAATAGTAAAGGAACTTGTCTTTCACTTCCAAGTTTTCACAGAATGCAAGGGCACTTTGGGGACGTTTCTTCAGTGAATAATCCAAAGATCCAAAGTCTCCCTTCTAATTTTCCAGTCTAGTAAACACTTGTTCTAATTGCTCTCACTCATTCTCTGCTGGAAATTTTTGTGTGTATATTGGCTATTGGTAGGTGTTCCATAATAAAAGGAGGGAGGAGGGAAGCCCTATAAAAGATTCCATGGTTTTGCTATTACTCCTTGGAAGAAAAGTTATGACCAACCTAGATAGCAATTTCAAAAGCAGAGACATTGCTTTGCTGACTAAGGTCCATCTAGTCAAGGCTATGGTTTTCCCAGGGGTCATGTATGGATGTGAGAGTTGGACTGTGAAGAAGGCTGAGCGCCAAAGAACTGATGCTTTTGAACTGTGGTGTTGGAGAACACTCTTGAGAGTCCCTTGGACGGCAAGGAGATCCAACCAGTCCATTCTGAAGGAGATCAGCCCTGGGATTTCTTTGGAAGGAATGATGCTAAAGCTGAAACTCCAGTACTTTGGCCACCTCATGTGAAGAGTTGACTCATTGGAAAAGACTCTGATGCTGGTAGGGATTGGGGGCAGGAGGAGAAGGGGAAGACAGAGGATGAGATGGCTGGATGGCATCACGGNGCCACCTCATGCGAAGAGTTGACTCATTGGAAAAGACTCTGATGCTGGGAGGGATTGGGGGCAAGAGGAGAAGGGGATGACAGAGGATGAGATGGCTGGATGGCATCACTGACTCCATGGACGTGAGTCTGAGTGACCTCCGGGAGATGATAATGAACAGGGAGGCCTGGCGTGCTGCGATTCGTGGGGTCGCAGAGTCGGACACGACTGAGCGACTGAACTGAACTGAAGCAAGTGAATTCATCCCTGGTTTAAATGAGCCTTTAAAACCGCTAACAGGGAAAGTTGTGCCATGTTACTATTTGAATTGCCTTTGCTATTACCACTTAACTTGAAGTCAGTTAGGTTAAATGCTTCTAATTTTCTGTATACTTGAATCATTTCACACAAACGTAATGACAAGTCAACAGTATTGTATTTGATAAGAGGTGTAAATGCTATCAATAGTTAGGCTAAAATAACATCTACCCCACCTGCCTTTGGGCTTAGGTAATGGCACCCCACTCCAGTACTCTTGCCTGGAAAATCCCATGGGCGGAGGAGCCTGGTAGGCTGCAGTCCATGGGGTCGCTAAGAGTCAGACACGACTGAGCGACTTCACTTTCACTTTTCACTTTCAGGCATTGGAGATGGAAATGGCAACCCACTCCAGTGTTCTTGCCTGGAGAATCCCAGGGAACGGAAAGCCTGATGGGCTGCCGTCTATGGGGTCGCACAGAGTCGGACATGACTGAAGCGACTTAACATCAGCAGCAGCAGCAGGGCTTATACACAAGGGGCTTATCTTCTTTGGCCTCACTGTTGCTTGTGATTTGAGTAGGCAGGCAGTACAGCTGAGAAAACAGTAAGTTGTGCCATACCCAAGGTGGCAGGGCCTGTCTGCAATTTCTTATTACCCTAGCGCCCTTTTCCGAGTTTCTCTCAGGCCCGTAGGACAAGGTTCGATCAAATGTTATCCTGCTTGTTTTCCAATGGGTCTTAATGCTACATAACAACACTGTGCTTTTTTTGTCGCAATGCGACGTTTGACACGTACAAAACACCCAGGAAATAGTGCTTTTCAAGGGACAGTGCTCCCTCGAAAGTTTAAATGTGCTTCTGTGCTCTTAACTTCCATTCCTCCCCCCTCACTCCCTTTCCTACCTTTTTTTCTCTGCTCTCCTCCTTTTTCTGTTTGTGATTGCGGGTAGTGATGGAGGGAGTGTAGCCCTACTGAAAACCGCAACAGTTCCTCGTTGGATATAAATTTATTGATGGCAGGGGTTTTTCACATTCCAGAGACGATAGAGGCTGAATACACAAAGTAGGAGCTCAAACACTAATGAATGATGGGAATTCCTCCGCGGCTCAGTGGTAAAGAATCCGCCTGCCAGTGTAGGAGACAAAGGTTGGATCTCTGATCTGGGAAGATCTCACATGCCACGGAAGAACTAAGCCTGTGTGCCGCAACTATTGAGTCTGTGCTCTGGAGCCTGGAGACTGTAATTACTGCAGCCAGGAGCGGCAACTACCAAAGCCCTTGCGCCCCAGAGCCCCATGCACTGCAACAAGGCGTACCTCCCACTCGTGGCAGCTAGAGAAAAACCCCTGCTGCAAAGAAGACCCAGCACAGCCAAAAATAGTTATATATATTAATTTTAAAAAATAATGGATGACAAGCAGGTGGATGCAATGTACTTTAGTTCAGAATTTCTGAGTGAACCTATTATTCTACTCCCTCCATCGAGGAAAAGACAACGCTTGGATCCTCGGAGCTAGCACAGTGATTGGCATAGAGTAGACACTGAATTACATTAGATGAATATGGTGATTTGGAGGATTATTTATTTGATGGATGAAGAATTAATCATAGTGTCGGTAAGTAATGAATCACAACTTGGTTTAGCTCTTAAGTCTTCCGGCCTCTGTTAATACCACCTGAGCCTTAGTGGGGGATTCAATACAGTCCTCACCGTAATTGCTGCAGAGAGGAATAAAGCCCCAAGCTGAGACAACAGCGCTATGAACACCAGTGCGCCCCGCCTTAGGGGCTGCGCGCGACCACGCCAGCTGCGGGTCAGGTGACTGCATTTCCCTGGCAACAGCTTTGTGGTTAGCAACCAAACTGTAGTCCCACGGTGGTCCAGGCAGGGCTGCCCGGGGGGGCGGAAGGCACCTGCCATGAATCCGCCGGGATCCCTGGGGGTCCTGGAGGAGAAGGAGGAGGAACATTTAGCCACGCCAATTCTCGGACCCTCCATACATTCTGATAATCCTCAGGAGCGGATCCAGGCCCGGCGCCTGCGCATTGCGGCGCGCCTGGAAGCTCGGAGGCGGTGAGTCAGGGTTTGGGCGCGTTCTTCCAAGGAGCGCCCAGGGTGCGGCTGAGCCGGGTGCTGGAATGAGGGGGTGGCTTCTCCAGGCCGGAGCCCCTGCGGTGAGGGGCTCGCGTACCCTACGTGTGAGCTGGTCTTGCTTCTTGATGAGATAGAAAACTTTTCTACCAGAAGGTTCAAACAAAGTATGTGATATTACAGCATTGAATACACTTAGTAAAGTCAAAGATGGAAATAGGAATCCCTCCAGCACGTTCACGGAGAGCCTGCTGCGCCAGGCACTGTGGGCCGAACCTGAAGATGCTGGGGCTTCATGACCGGTCCTCCGAGGTCGTTCTTTCCTCCTTGCCTCCCAGCCTTCCTTCCTTCCACAAGGGGTTACAGAGCGGACCTCGGCTATCACTTCTGTTGGTCTCAGTGGCTTAACTGGTTGTGTGACACAAAACCCTTTTCCTGCAGGGTCTGAGGCTGATAACCGTACCATTCTCAGGCTGGGGTTGCCACCCCCGTCCACTCACAGACTTTGTGGCCTGTCTTAAGAAGGGGACCGAGGGGAACTTGCGTGAACCCGTGACTGCCTGAACACCGCACTGTGTAACAGTGCTTATACCTCGTCCTGCTGGGCAGGGTCAGCTGCCTTGCCAAGATGGCGCTTCTCTTGTCTGCCGGCCTTTGGACACAAAGGCCCCAAAGTGATGTGGCTGTGTTCAAAAACTTTACTTAAGGGCACTGAAATTTGCATTTCATATAATGTTCATGTGTCACAGAATATTCTTCATCTTTAGATCTTTTTTTTAAAAATTGATACACTTCATATTTTAGAGCAGTTTTAGGTTCACAGAAGAATTGAGTGGAAACTACAGAGGTTTCCCATTTGCCCTCTACTTCTACACATGTATGAAGCTTCCCTGGTGGCTCAGATGGTAAAGAATCTGACTGCAATGTGGGAGACCTGGATTTTATCCCTGGGTTGGGAAGATCCCTAGAGAAGGAAATGGCAACCCACTCCAGTATTCTTGCCTGGAGAATCCCATACAGAGGGGCCTGGTGGGCTACAGTCCGTGGGGTCACAAAGAGTCACACTCGACTGAGTGACTAACACACACTCTACACATGTATAACCTCCGCCACTATCAATATTCTCCACCAGAATGGTACATTGGTTACAACAGTTGGATCTTGATAAATATGTAATGACATGTATCTACCATCACAGTATTGTACTGAAGAGTTTCACTGCCCTAAAAATCCCCTGTGCTCTGCCTATTCATCTTGATCTTTTCAAAAAACCATTTGAAATGTAAAAAAATCATTCTTCACTCCTGAGCCATACAAAAGCAAGTGAATCAGATTTGGCCCATCGGCCAAAGTTTGCCAGCCCTGAGATAACAGATGAGTGTGATGCTCAGTGGGATATCCAAGTGGTCCTGATATATCTAGACTCTAGTTTGTCAGCTCAGGAGCATTGACATGGCCCTGCAAGTGTGAGGACTGTATGAGTGTGTATTATCTGTTCCTCCTCGATATAAACTTTCTAATCCTTTTTCCTGACTGAGGTAGAAATAGCATATTTGGCTCAGTCAGTGGCCACATTCCAGGTACCTAAGGCCACACTCAGATGCTCAAGCAAGGACCTGCATGGCAGCTGCGATTGGGACTGCTGCTTGCTTGAGCTTGCAGTAACTGACAATCATTTTCTTGGCTCCATCCATCCAGTTTTTGCAAGGACCTGACCAGTGAATTAAATAGAGATTTGATAGGCACCACCACTCCCACATCTGTGAGATCCCTAATTGTATTGTGTGCTCAACCACTCAGTCATGTCCAAGTCTTTGTGACTCTGTGAACTGTAGCCCACCAGGCATCTCTGTCCATGGAATTTTCCAGGCAAGAATACTGAAATGGATTGCCATTTCCTTCTCAAGGGGATCTTCTCAACCCAGGGATTGAATCCACGTCTCCTGCATCTCCTGCATTGGCAGGCAGGTTCTTTACCACTGAGCCATCTGGGAAGTCCTTGAGATCCCTAAGGGTGATGCTAATCCCTACCATAGCCCTGGTATTCAGTATTGTTTTTTGTGCACTTGGGTGCAGTTTTGGAGTGTCCATTTGACCTTCCATATGGCTATAGCTCTTACCCACAGGCCAACAACGTAGTGTGAGAATTTCTCAACTTTCTAAGCATGTTAAGATCACCCTTGTTGCTCTTTAGGGAATGGTTTGGAGGAACAAAGATCCCACATGCCCTTTGGCGGGGCTAGGGGTAAAAAAACTCTGCCTTTCCAATGCACGGGAGGCAAGTTCCATGGGGAGCGAGCTAAGATCCTACAGGCACCCCCCTGCATTGGAAACTCAGAGTCTTAACCACTGGACCACCAAGGAAATCCTGGACTGTGTTCTTTTTAGTATTCGAATTTTTATCCCTATGGAATATATTTTTGTATATGGTGAAATATACTATGAAAATTTTAAATTTAAATTTAAATCCCCCAGGCCATGCACAGCTTGGCAGAAAGATTTAAAAAAAACAAAACAAAACAAAAATCAAAGTTAGGAAAAAAAGAGTGAAAGATTTTGCTTCTACTTCCTAGAATTTAAACTTCGTTTTCTCTATGTTTTTGCCATCCCAGGGAAGCTCTTGGAGAATATTTAGACGGGAAGAAGGAGAGTGAGGAAGATCAAAGCAAGAGCTACAAACAGAAAGAAGAAAGCAGACTGGTAGGAAATGGGGTATAAATGGGTCCCACCAATCCAGAAGGACCCAGACAGAGGCTTCACTGTTTCTGTGCTGGGCCTTTGATGCTGCAATGCCAAGCCCCGCCCCTCCCCTCTTCTTCCCTCCTGTCCTCTCCCTTCCCTCTTCCCCTCTCCTCAACCTCGGTTCCCAGAGTTTAAGACGGTCTCACAGCCCAACATCTCCACAATGTCTGCTGCGAAGCAGGTCTAACTCTTCGAGGTCACACATGGAACCGTTCTCATCTGTACCGTTCATTTATTTCACTATAAACAATTTTCTGCCTTGTTTGACTTTCCAAATGTGTGCGTGCGGTGTCCCCGGTGGAACTGTTAGGTTCTAGATGAGCGAAGGCCTCTTTGTGGCTGTGGAGTAGGGCCAAACTTGTACCCAGTGAACACTAAAAGAAAGTCTTTGATCGCTCTCCCATGGTGATGACAGGGCTCCTGAAACAGGTAATAAAGGACTTGAAGCAAGAGGTGCAGGAGGGATAAACAGTAGTTCAAAGCAGGGAGCACCAACTGGCACAGTGCCACGTTTAATTAATTAATTGCATGGAAAAGAGCTCACCCAGCCGGCCTGGTCAGGGAAGGTTCTAAGGAGAAAGTAGGATTGGGGCTGGGTCTTAGAAAGATAGATGGGATTTCTAAAAGTGGGGAGGAGAAGAGATCATTTCTGGAATTGAAATGCAGTTACTGGGAGAAAATACTCAAATTATTGAAATATTACTATGGAGCCTCATTTCAGTTCAGTTGCTCAGTTGTGTCTGATTATAGAGCCTGGAGAAGGAAATGGCAATCCACTCCAGTTTTCTTGCCTGGAGAATCCCATGGACGGAGAAGCCTAGTAGGTTACAGTCCACGGGGTCGCAAAGAGTCGGACACGACTGAGCAACTTCACCTCACCTTACCCTTATAGAGCCTAGCGATATCTAGAAACAACTGAATTACCTAGACTGTCCTGGGTCAAGGATAAGATGTTTTGTTGTAGTGGAAAGAATATTGAACTGTTATGGGTTTTTGTTCCAGATCTGTTGATAACTGTGAAGTAGATGTCACATCATCCCTTTGTACTTAGAGTACTTTATCTAAAGCTGGATGATCTCTGAGCATTTCTGTGTAGGACAAAAGGAATATTGTATATAATTCTGAAAATACTCTTTTAGTTGATACTGATATAATCTTAAAAATACTGTTCATCCTGAGCACTCTAAAGTTGAGTGTAAAACCAGAGAGAGAATATTGTTTTCATTAGCAGCTTTTCTATGTTGCTTTCACTTAGGACTTAAATCATGAAGAGTGTTAGCACTGAGTAGGAAATGGAAACCCACTCCAGTATTCTTGCCTGGAAAATTCCATGATGAGAGGAGCCTGGCAGGGCCTTGACCATGGGGTCGCAAAAGAGTTGGGTATGACTGAGCACACGTGCATGTTGGCACTGAGGAGTATAAAGAACATCTATACATTTCAGCTTATAAAGAAAATGCTACCTTTTTCAATATCAAGGTATTAACAACTAGTTCTCCAAGACCTGGGCAGGAGAGGCCACTGCCCTTGACCCTGTACCTTATCAATATATATTTTTTAATGGCAATTATTTTTGTTTCCTGTTTAATCTTGGTCAGCTCCAAGTTTACAAAGATATTCTCCCATGCTTTGTTTTTAGACACTTCTTTGTTCAACTGTTTATTTACATTTGGTCTATAATCTGCTTGGAATCCATTTTTCGTGTGTGGTGTAAAAGTAGGGCCCCAGGTTCATTGTTTTTTAAATAGGTCTTTAATTAACCCAGCACCATTTAAAGAGAAGATCATTCTTTCCCCTCTGCATTGCAATGCACCTTTGTTGCAAACGAGGTGATCATACACGTGTGTTTGTTTCTAGATTTTCTGTTCTGTTGGTCATTTGTCCATCTTTGTACCACTTCCACACTATTTTAATTACTGTAGCCAAATGGCAGCCCTTGATACCCTAGGGTAAGACCTCCAGCTTTGTGATTCTTCAGAGTTGTCTTGGCTGTTCTTGACCCTTTGTATTTCCACATAAATTTTAGAATTATTTTCTCAATTTCCACCAGAAAACCTGCTGGGATTTTAATTGAGATCAGGTTGAGAGTACAGATCAATTTGGGGAGGAATTAATATCTTACCAATATAGATTTGCAGCCCATGAGTATAAAATATCCCTTCTTTTGCATATAAGTATTCTTTAATATCACTTAGCAATGTTTTACACTTTTTGTCGAGGTTTAATTGTTCGTTGTTGATATGTAAAAGTATAATTGGTTTTGACATATTGACCTGATACCCAGCAGTGTGGTCAAATTCACTTCTTAATTTTCATAGTTAACCTGTGGGTTCTTTTTTTAACATATAATCGTATCAATTGAAAATGACAGTTTTCTCTTTTCCTGTTCAATTTTGATACTTAAAAACTTGTTTTTCTTGCTTTGTTGCACTAGATATGCTTCTAGCCCATTGAATAAAAGTGGTAATGAGGAGAGTCCTGTGTCCTGTTCTGGCCCTCCTCCAGATGTGCCCCTTCAAGTAGACTTGCCTCAAGTTTATTCAGAGCCCAAGTGCTCCCCCACTAGATCACTGTCTGTCACAGAACTCCAAATTCCCTGTCCAAATGGTTCTGAGCCCACTTTCAAGACCTGCATCAGCCACTTCCTAGGTTTTGTTCTGCTCAGGGAAGGTCAAAGGGTTTAACAGAGCTCCCACATGTGGTCTGAGAAATCCATGTGCCGGCGTCTGATGCCTTTCATGGTGCGTGATGCGGAGCTAGGAGTATGAAGAGAATGGCCTGGGCTCCAGGCTGGAGGCTAGGGGCTGGGCTCTAGGTTGGGGGCTGATACTGTCTCCCCCTCAGCCACCAAGTTCTGAATTGAGCTCCGAGTCATAGTATGAATTCAAACCAGGACTTCTGTTATGAAGGTGCCACGGTAGGAGGACAGAATGTGTTTAATGGCTTATTACACTGAATTATAATTTTAAAATATTTAGATATGTGATATGTGGACCTTCATTTAAACTCTTACCCTGGGTCTCAAAAATGTTAGGGTGTGTCTGTTAATCTGTTGGTGATGGCAACATTTTCAGTTTTACTTTGGGTCTTAAATACTTGATCCAGATATTTCTGATGTTCACATTATCTGAGTAGAAAATAGAAAATTGCTCAAAACTACAGGAAAGTCGATACTTCCTTATGCATTTAAAACCATTTGGCATAAGTGATAAGGCTGGAGCTGTTTAAAAAAAGTCTGAAGCACCCTGGAGATCTGGGTTAAAGTTCAGTTATGCATTCATTAAAGCCACATTTCAAAATTTCCATAGAAGAGAGAGATGAAATAGAGTCTCTGATCATTTCAGTGACTCCTTGGAGGAGAGAAACTTATAGGTTCCTCATTCAGAAATGATCTGAGAGTTGGAAAATTTTTAAGTTCCAGGACAGACTTGGAAAAACTCAGATATAACCTGAGGATACCTGAACTTTTTGTTGAGAGGATGTATTATCTTGAAATAAAGACATCACCAAAAGGTCAGGAGTGAAGGTGCTGAGTGTGAACTTTACAAAGAGGACTTTAAAAGTGGCGTGCCAGTAGCAAAACTCCCGAGCCTTTGAGGGAGGGATGGTGCAGTCAGTCACAGAAGTCTCCTGTGTTAGAACACCTCTAGCCAAAGGTCCCACATAACATTAGCTTAAACAAGATAGAAGCTTATTTCTCTGGTTCACTTAATAGCTCAGAGGGGACATAGTCCAGGGCTGATATGGGGTTTCCTCGAGGTTGGGAACCTCAGCTCCTTCTGCCCTTCCTTAGGTTGCCTTTGTCTGCTGACCATGACATACTTAGCATCACATGCCAGCCTGGGAGATAGAGAAAAAGGGGGCAGGAGAGGGCACAGCTTCCCCTTCAAGGCACCGTTCAGAAGTGGCACGCGCACTGCTGCTCATGTGCATTCTAGCTGCAAGGGATATTAGGAGGTGTATCTTTTTGGAGAGGTCAAATGCCCAGCTAAAATGGATATTCTGCTATTAAAAGGAGAGGGGGGAGATGAACATTGCAGGACAACTATTATTATATGTCCCCAACTGAGATTCTTAGAAAGGACCCTGGCAGTGTTGATCACTCAGAGGCCTGTTAGAGAAAGTGCCAAGATGTGCCCAGAGTGCATGCCCTCGTACTGGTGGACTGGTCTCTTCTCTAGCGAGACTAAATTAAAATACATCCAGAAGTGCTTGTAGATCGTAAGCTGTAACATCGCATCATGAGTGTCCTGATGGAAACAGGTTGCTAAGTAGCTTCTACTCTTAAAAGTCATCAGGCAGCTTTTAATTCCTGCTTGGTTGGATCACACAGCTACAGATAGTTGCGCAAGTGTTTCTAGCTTTATAAATTCTTTTTTGGTTTCAGAAACTGGCTAAACTGCTGCTCTGTGGCACTGAGTTGGTGACAAATATCCAGGTAGCTGCAGATATCAGAGAGATCCACAGGCGAGTCGAGGAAGAGGAGATCAAGCGTCAGAGGTGAGGAACCTCCTGGGCTCTGCAGCCTGGGGGATGTGAAGTGTCTCTTCTCTGGCTCCCCCAATTCTCCCTGTTCTTTTTCAAACCTGGTCTAGAAGGATCCGCTTCTTGCCCCTTTTGAGTCCTTCTTCCCTCCACTCCTCCCTCCCTCTCCCCCTCCCTCATTGCTTCCCTCCTCCTTCCTCAAGTGTTACCTTTCTAAATGTGTTCCAAGCCCGGTGGATACAAAGAGGAGTGGACATGGCCTCTGCTCTTGATGTTCATAGTCTGGTTGAGATAGATGTGCAACCTCCACCCCACCATGATTTGTGTTAAAATAAAGGGAATGGTTACCCACTCCAGTATTCTTGCCTGGAGAATTCCATGGACAGAGGAGCCTGGTGGGCTACAGTTCATGAGATCACAAAGAGTCAGACATGACTGAGTGACTAGCACACGTTACAAAGGTATGTATGGGCTTCCCATGTGGTGCAGTGGTAAAGAATCCACCTCCCAATACAGGAGACATGAGAGACATGGGTTTGATCCCTGGGTCAGGAAGATCCCCTGGAGTAGGATATGACACCCCACTCCAATATTCTTGCCTGGAGAATCCCATGGACGGAGGAGCCAAGCAGGCTACAATCTTTGGGATCACAAAGAATCAGACACGACTGAGCACACACAGTACATTACATGACAAAGTTATATATAAGAGTTATGGAAACATGTATGAGGTGACCTTTAATTTCCCCTGGAGAGATTAGAGAAAACTTTCCAGGCAAAGTGATATTTGAGGTGGGCCATAAGGGATGAATCGGAGAAGGTAAAAGCACCCTACTCCAGTACTCTTGCCTGGAAAATCCTATGGATGGAGGAGCCTGGTAGGCTGCAGTTCATGGGATCGTTAAGAGTCAGACATGACTGAGTGACTTCACTTTCACTTTTCACTTTCATGCATTGGAGAAGGAGATGGCAACCCACTCCAGTGTTCTTGCCTGGAGAATCCCAGGGACGGGGGAGCCTGGTGGGCTGCTGTCTATGGGGTTGCACAGAGTCGGACACGACCGAAGCGACTTAGCAGCAGCAGCAGCATAAGGGATGAATAGGAGTTGGCGGAACCAAGGAGTGGGCATATAGAAACAACTTGTACAGAGGCATGAGATTGTATGATGCTTGGGAATGGCATGAAAGTGAAGGATGTATAGGAGTGGTGGAAGAAAAGGATGGGGTTGAGAAGGTAGATTAAGCTGTTCTGGGTTTAAATTAGGACTTCCCTGGTAGTTTAGAGGGTAAAGCATCTGCCTGCAATGCAGGAGACCCGGGTTCGATCCCTGGGTCAGGAAGATTCCCTGGAGAAGGAAATGGCAACCCACTCCAGTATTCTTGCCTGGAAAATCCCATGGACAGAGGAGCCTGGTAGGCTACAGTCCATGGGACCACAAAGAGTCGGACATTTAATCATAAAAACCAGACCCATGAAGGCTGTGTACAAATGTAACAGCATGTTAAAGAATGTTAAGCAGCATGTTAAGGAGTCCACTACTGGAAGTATAGAGGGTCGAGGGATGATGGAAACTCTTCTGTGGCCAACCCTCAGCTCCAGGCTTCAGCAGATGGGTGGTTGGCACACCCACCTCCCAGGGTTTAGCTTCCTTGACAGGGAGACAGGAATAAGGTGCTTAGCAGGATTCAGCTTACTTGGTTTGCACACAGAGGACTGATAACATCAAGATCAGAGGTCCTCAAGTAAACTCTTCTTTGGCTTGTTCTTTGGTGAATTCCTTACCTATAGTCCAATTACCAAAGCAGCCCACAGTGCCATCTTGCTTCTCTCAGCAGGTACATACACAGTGCAATTTTAACAACAATATTTTCTTTGGTTCTACATAAGTTCAGTTCAGTTCAGTCACTCAGTCGTGTCCAACTCTTTGCGGCCCCATGGACTGCAGCATGCCAGGCCTCCCTGTCCATCACCAACTCCCGGAGTTTACCCAAACTCATCTCCATTGAGTTGGTGATGCCATCCAACCATCTCATCCTCCGTTGTCCCCTTCTCCTCCTGCCTTCAATTTTTCGCAGCATGAGTCAGCTCTTTGCATCAGGTGGCCAAAGTATTGGAGTAGTTCTCCCCATTAACAACTTTACCACTGTCACTAAGATATCATTTATTCTTTTTTTTTTTCTTTCAGATTTGTTTATTCATTTATTTATTTTTGGTTGTGTTGGGTCTTTGTTGCTACAAGAGGGCTCTGTGTAGTTGTGGTGAGCAGGGGCTGCTCTTCATTGTGGTGCACTGCCTTCTCCTTGCAGTGGTTTCTCTTGTTGTGGAGCATGGGCTCTAGGCACGCGCGCTTCAGTAGTTGTGACTCACGGGCTTAGTTGTCCCACATCATGTGGGATCTTCTCAGACCAGAGGTCAAACCTGTGTCCCCTGTGTTGGCAGGCAGATTCTTTACCACTTCCGTGAGCCACCAGGGAAGCCTGATATAATTTATTCTTGAATTTCCCACTGCCTGTCATGGCCTGGGGACTGAACTGGCTGATCTCCAGCAGGGTGACTGTGGAAAGGCCCTGAGGGCCCCATTGAGGAGCCGGGCTTCTCCTGCAGCCCCTGAGGAGAAATGGAAGGTCACGGGTAGCGGTTACAAGATAAATGTGGGTTTTGGAAATGTAACGCAGCAGCTGTTACTCATGTTTTGGAAAAAAAAAAAAGTTAATGGAATGATAAGATGTCCTCCGTGCCCTAGCTTGGAAGGTGGGAAGGAGAGAGGGGATCCTGAGATAAGTTAGGTTGTAATTCTTTTCGTTAAGGGAGTTTGCGTTCTTGTTTGGAGACGATCTCATAGAAGAAACAGTTACTGAAGTTGGGAGAGTGTTGCAGGCATGTGTCCTGGCCCCTGTTCTCAGAAGGGGCCTCACATCTCAGCCCTGATGCCTCCTTCTACCCAGTCCCTTCCTTGTGTGCTCCATCACATGGTTTCTTTGGCATTTTTGAAATTCTGGGAGACCACGCCTATTTTTCATTGCTAATGGTGGTATTTTCCTTTTTGTATGTTCCACTAGTCATTTATTGGTAATTTGGGAGGGGAATGGCCAGACAGTTGAAGTCATGTCAATAGTAAAAGATAATAATAGGAGTGCTATTTGTTAAGTGACTACTGTCCTGGGAATCATTGTATTTAATCCTGGCAACAGTCACAAGAAGGTAGATACTTCTGCCGAAAAATGGGGCCTGCAGAGGTTAAGCAATTTGCCTAAAGTTGAGAGCCAGTAGCAAAATCAGGATTTAAACACAAGCTATGGGACTTGTGATCAAGTGCTTAACTACTGGGTCACCGTCTTACTCAGAGGATATGACCAGTTGACTCTCGAACTGTGTGTGTTTTGCTGGGGTCCAGCCCCCGCAGGATCCAGGGGAACCTGAAGGAGAAACAGCATCGGAGAATGATTTAGAGAGAGATAAAGAAAGAATGTTATAGATAAGAAAATAGAGGAGAGAAAGAGGCTGATATTTCTTGGTTTACACAGAAAGCCAATAAAACCCCAAGACAAGGAGCTTGCTCTGTTCATAGAGGCCACAGGTGCCCTCCTGGTCTCCCGAGGGAGTGAAGATGTAGAACGTCTTCCCGTTCAGGTCTTAGAAACCCAGGCAGATAAGTGAACGCAGAGAGCCTCTATATTCCAAGGGATCAGCCTGAAAAAGAGAGTAAGAGAGAAAAAGAAAGAAAGAAAAAAGACAGACATGGGGTGACCAAGCTTCTTCGAGCGAGGCCTGTTACTTTATTTTCAGAGAGGGCTTTTATACCCTGAGTTGTACATTGAGCAAAGTGAAAAATGCAGAGTCAACTCAACATTCCATCAGTTTTAACTTTTATCGGTACCAGGTTCTTTTCTGCAAGAGTCTTATTTTTTGTACATTATCTTCTGGCTTGGAGGCCTGTTGATATTTTATGACCCCTTTTTGATAAAGGTTGGTCAGCCAGAACAATAATTTTCTCTTAAAGTGTTTTTTCTTAAATTCTTAGCCTGTGTCACCCTTAAAGTACAGAGTTACATTTTTATGGAGCAAAGATTTAGCGGGTTACAGCAAAGAAAGAACTTATTAACTCAAAGTCTAATGTTGTTAATGCTAAAGCTGCTGCTTGTTTTTTCTACATCCTGGCTATATGCACTCCCAGGAACACAATGGATAAGGGATGTGAGAACTTGGCAGCAAGCATTGGCTCAACAATGTTGCAAGAGTCTGGATAAACCTGCCAAGTAAGCTAGAATGCTAACAGGGGGTTTGAATTAAAACACTCTTATCTTGTCCAGGAGACTTACTAGCTAGAGTCCTAAGTTAATTCTTTCCAGGGAAAGGTGGTCGGGGACAGCCCCCTGTTAATGTCAGAAGAGTTGGCGAAAGACAAAATAGTAAGACAGACAGATTCTGGTTTGGGGGTAGATGCTCAAGCAGGCCCAGGGGGTCCCTCGAATCCTGAAGCCTTGCTTATCAGGTTTCTTCCGCATGACCTTGTCGTGGGTGGGATCTCCCGTGCTGGCTCCCGACAGTGTTTGTACAGCTTTAATGCTGATCCATTTTTGTCCTGGGTCACTTTGTTTATTTGGCCTGTTATCTACAGTCAAACTTTAAACTAAAAGAAGATTTCTTAGAGTGTGGTTTGGTTTGCAGTGGTTCTGCCTGGAGGCAGATAGGGCTTGGTACCCTGGCCTGCTTTCCAGATCCTAGAGAACCAGCCTGTGCTCTTGGAAGGCAGCCTCCAGAACTGGTTTGTTTATATATTTGCAGACTTGAAAAGCTGGAGAACGAGGTCAAGACCAGCCAGGACAAATTTGATGAGATCACCATCAAGTGGGAGGAGGGCAAACAGCGGAGAATCCCTCAGGAGCTGTGGGAAATGCTCAATGCCCAGCAGGTGCACTGCGCGGGGCTGATCGAAGATAAGAACAAGCTGATCAGCGAGTTACAGCAGGCACGAGCCTGGCCCTGGGTCCCGCCACAGGGGATAGAGCTGGGGGAATGTGTGCTTTTCCTGGATGGAGAAAGGCAGAGGTCTTACTTCATTACCAAGAATCTGGTACAACTTGGGCAATACACTTAAAAATATTTTTAATCAAAGTATGGTTGAATTACTGTGTTGTGTTAATTATGGCTATACAGCAAAATGACTCAGTTATACATAGATAGACATTCTTTTTCGTATTATTTACCATTGCAGTTTATCGCAGGATATTTAATATAGTTCCTGTGCTCTACAGTAGGTCCTTGTTGTTTCAGGCTATACACTTTTTTTTTTTTTAAGATCATTGTTTTAAAAAAGTGTATATTTATTGTTTGGCTGTGTCAGTTGGGGCACACAGGCTCTTTAGTTGTGGTGTGCAAGCTTAGTTGCTTGGTAGCATGTGGAATCAAACCAGTGTCTCCTGCCTTGCAAGGTGAATTCTTGGCCATTGGACCACCAGGGAAGTCCCTCAGGCAATACCCTTTTAACCAGAAGAAAAAGTTCTGCAGTCATTTTAGAATCATTGGCTGCCTAAGAGAAAGATGTCCTGTTGTAGTAAATGCCATTTCAGGCTTTCTGTGCTTAGTTAAGGAATGGAACAGACTGCAGTAGATGTGTGCCCATGTTAGAACATGGACGTTCGTTGCTCGGCAGGAGCCACCCGGGTTTTCTGGGAGCCTGCAGGGAGATTTGCAGCAAGTAGTCCTCTTGGGGTTTGATCCTGGTCTTATTGAAACTTTGCCCTGAGCTGAGCCCATGGGCTCCAAACACCTGTGCTTCTCCCTGGATAGGCGAGGAAGAAGCCTACCCAGCACCTTGCCTTTGTGCAGCTTTATTTTCTAGTGCATGAGCTGATGGGAAGGGTCCGAGGGTGGTCTGGGGGTGGGGGGCTGGCAGCCTCTGGCTTCTGTCTCAGTTGGTGACCAACCTTTGATATGCTCTTCTCTAGGAGTTAAAAATGAAAGATGACCAGTACGTGAAGGATTTGAAGAAACAGTCAGATGACATCTGCCTGCTCCTGGAGAGGATGGAAGAGCAGGTGAAGAATGTGATGAAAACGTTTCGCCAGGAGCTCCAAAATATCGAGGTAATGGTGTGTGAGAGAGCTGCCCCCTGTCCTGGGAGGAGGCCCCTGGCAGGAGGCCCTGGGGGAGGCTGGCTTGTCCTAACCACCCAGGGAGGGCCCTAGACTGCTGTAATTGCTCCATCTCACCGCTCTTATTGAGGTCTCTGCTCTAGGGTTTCATTCACTTGCTTGTTCATATGTTCGCTCCTCCAACAAATATGCAGCGTCTACTAAATGGCAGGCACTGTGCCAGGGGCTGGGGCAACAACCAGGGACAAAGTCCTGGGTGGCACCTGTATTCTAGCAGAGGCAGCTACGCAATAGACAGATAGATTACTATGTATGTAATTTGACAGGTGGTGATAAGCACTTGGAAAGAAGATAAAACAGGGTAAAGTAAGAGGAGTAGAGGAGGGAGATCAGTGTTCCAGAACATTAGGCGTTTTTGAGCCACTTATCCGATGAATTTATGACAGTCAGGAATGTGGGGAGGGGAAAGGGAAGTGCCAAACACAATCCAGGAGCCTGTACTCTGGACTGGCCTGAAATGTTAAGGACTGACATTGAGACAGGCCTTTCCAAATATGGAAGAGAGCCAAGAAGCAGGGGGCCTCTCTCTTTGGATTAGCACAGACTTATCTCTGCATTCCCATCCACCCCCCACCCCACCCCCTGTTCAGTGAGCTCCATGCTGCCTTTGCTTCATGGAAACCCCAGCCACTGCAATGCTCCCACTCAAGTCCCAGTGGAATACATGCCAGGGTTGGCCCTGTGACTTCTAGGCCCTGGCCGTCCTCCACTGGACATAGGATGGCTGGCACACTTCCTCTCACAATCCTTGTGAAGCGTAGGCTTTGTAACACTCCGCATGCAGCTCCTTCCACGGTGCTTTGGGTGCATGAAACCTGACAAGTCTGCGTTTGGGTTCGACTTTGTGTGGGTGGAGATGCGATGCTGCTGCTGCTGTCTGAGCGCTTTTTTTTTTTTTTTCTGAGTGCTCTTTGATGCTGTGGGACCTGCATGATTAAAGCAGACACAAGAGCCCTTTTTCCTTCTGGTTGCAGAAAGCATTTGAGGTGGAGAGACAGGAACTGCTGACCAGCAATAAGAAGAAATGGGAGCGGGCCTTACAGGCTCACAACGCCAAAGAGGTCAGGGAGTGGCTGGTAGGGGAGGCGGAGGGGGTGTCAGTGGTGATTCGTAGAGTCTGGGGTGACTCCTGCTGAGGCTGAATTTGCTAGCTTTTTGTACCTTGGGGAAGACGGCTGTAGCCCCACATCCTGACTGCGACTGCCAGGTCAGCAGTAGGGCCTGTGGATGGCCCCCTCTTGTGGTGGTGGTGGTTGGTACCATGTGTGTAGCCCTCTGTGGTTTCACTGGTCCTGCCACTCTCCCCCTTGTTTCCTGGGTATCTCCCCCAGCCGTGAGTATTTGTGGCCCAAGAAACTGTTTTAAGACACATTCTAAAGGATGTGAGATTATCAATTTATTTCAGAGACATAAAGAACAAAGAAATAATATGACCAAAATCCATTAGATTTTTTTTTCTTAGAAATACAAATGTCTGACAGCAGGGTCTGCACTCCTCTTAGAGTCTATAGAGTCAGGACCCTGTTAAGCAACGCAAGCCATGGCCTTCGCATTCAAAGCCTTGGGGCACAGGGGTTTTGAGGTCAGAGAGACTCCCTTCAGAGTTAAAACAGGGATGGGGCCTGTCCTTCCCCTTGTCTCCATGTGCCTTTAGCTGGAGTATCTGATGAACCGCATCAAGAAAGTAGAGGACTATGAGAAACAGCTCAACAAGCAGAGGATCTGGGACTGCGAAGAGTACAACACGATCAAGATCAAGCTGGAGCAGGACGTGCAGGTGTGACTTGTTTCTCCGCCAGGGTGTCTGGGTGGCTCGGCAGATGGAACACTTGTGAATGTCTCATCCTTGGCAACCACTCATAATATTCTAGAGCTAGTCCACCCAACCAATACTTACTTATTATCTGCTCTCAGTGATCACATCTGAAGGAGCTTATTTACAAGAAACTTGTGGAGGAATTCTTTCTGTAAAAAACCAGTGGAAAACTGCCAAGATGCTGAAGGAGTCTGGAAACCATGGCATGTGAGGGATCATTGAGAGAATTGTGCATTTTTGCCGGGTGGAGGGAAAATGTCTCTAGGGCCAGGTAATGGTAGGGTGGCCACCATGCGATGGGTGCCCTCCATACTCCAGGCACTTAACACACAGTTTCCCTAATCCTTATAGTAACTTGAAGGGGAGAAATCACTAGTGTCATTTTATATGCCATGAAATTGAGGCTCAGAGACAAGGCTGTTTATTTATCTGGTAAATGGTAAGCCCTGGATTCAAACCCAGTTCTGTGTAACCTCTGTCTTTCCCAGTATTCCAAACAGCCTCCTGATGCTGGTTGAACATAGATAGCAGTAAGGCAGATTCTGACTCACCATCAGAAAGAACTGCCTCATAGTTGGAACTGTCTAACACAGAAAAGGGTCATCCCACAGAACAAAGAGTCCTTTTATGTCATAAAGTATTCAGAGGGTGAATGACTGTGTCTGTCTTCAGTATAGAAGAAGGGTTCCTACAGTGGGAAGGGGGTTATATTTTCTGGTTTCTAAAGTTCTGTACAAACCTAGGATTCTGTGTTTCAACATCGGTTAAAAAAAAAAAATTATCCCTAATTATGTTTAGATGTAACATAGTTGCATCTTAACATTCAAGCATGTTCTGTTCATTTCAGTCTTCCTCTAGAAAAACATGTTAAAGTTTTTCCACATAGCCTTTGGTAGAATTTCAGTTCTTAACTCCTCTTGTAGTTTTCTATAATGAGATTAAATTTAAAAACCCTATTAGGGAATTCCCTGGTGGGTCCAGTGGTTAAGACTTAGCACTTTCACTGCCGTGACCCCAGGCATTAAAAAAAAATCCTATTAGACTACAGATATTTTTCCGGTCTTGAGAATTTTCTTGAGCCTTTCTTAATATTAATGTCAGGGAGCTGAGAGCTGCTGACGAGGAACAGTAGACTTTTATAAGAAAGCAGCATGGCTTCTGTGGGCTGTACACATTACACTGTTAATGAAAATAGCTATAGTTAAGTTTTCTGACGTTATCTTGGGTCTATGATCATTTACATGATAGCAGTACATATTGGTCTCGAACAGTGAAATAATGGAACCTCACATTCTTTTTTGTTTTTGTTTTGTTTTTCTTTTTGTGGTAAAGACCTTTAATAGAAGATCTACCCTCTTAGCAAATTTTTAAGTACAGTATTGTTAATCATGAGCTCTTGGTTGTACATTATATTTCCAGGACTTTTTCATCTTGCACAGATGAAACTTTGTAACACTTTGACTAGTACCTCCTCATCTTCCCTTCCTCCAGCCCTTGCTACTGCTGCTGTTAAGTCACTTCAGTCGTGTCCGACTCTGTGCGACCCCATAGACAGCAGCCCACCAGGCTCCCCCGTCCCTGGGATTCTCCAGGCAAGAACACTGGAGTGGGTTGCCATTTCCTTCTCCAATGCATGAAAGTGAAAAGTGAAAGTGAAGACGCTCAGTTGTGTCCGACTCTTAGCGACCCCATGGACTGCAGCCTACCAGGCTCCTCTGTCCATGGGATTTTCCAGGCAAGAGTACTGGAGTGAGGTGCCATTGCCTTCTCTGCCTCCAGCCCTTGACAGCCCTTCATTGCAAATTTTCCTCTCTGCTTCTTTTTAATTATTTTAGATCTCATATGTAAGTGAGGTCATGCAGTATTTGTCTTTCTGTATCTGGCTTATTTCACTTAGCATAATGCCCTGCATGTTCATTTCTGTTGTTGCAAATGGCAGGATTTCCTTTTTTTAAAGGCTGAATAATATGCCATTGTATGTATATAGTGTTAGTTGCTCAGTCATGTCCAACTCTTTGCGACCCCATGGACTGTAGCCTGGCAGGCTTCTCTGTCCATGGAGATTCTCCAGGCAAGAATACTGCAGTGGGTAGCCATTCCCTTCTCTGGGGAAATCTTCCCAGCTCAGCTTTGAACCTCAGTCTCCTATACTGCAGGTGAATTCTTTACTGTCTGAGCCACCAGGGAACCTTTAAAAAATCCATTAGTCCATCATCAGATATTTAGATTGTTTCTGTATCTTGACTGAAGTGAATAATGCTGCAATGAACGTGGGAGTGCAGATACCTCTTCGAGTTCCAGATTTCAAATTTTCAGGTTATATATTAATATTACCCGATCAAATAGTAACCCTATTTTTAATATTTTGAGAAACTGCCATATTGTTTCCATAGTGGCTGTACCAGTTTGCCTTCCTGCTAACTGTTGAAGGATTCTCTTTTCTCCAGATCCTTGCCAATGCTTGCTGTCCTTTGTTTTTTGATAACAGCCATCCTAATAGGTGTGAAGTGACATCTCATTGTGGTTCTGATTTGCTGTTCCCTGATGATTAGTGATGTTGAGCATCTTTTCACGTGCCCATTAGTCATCTTCCTGTCTTCTTTGGAGATATGTCTATTCAGGTTCTTTCCCCATTTCCTAACTGAGTAACTTATTGCTGTTGAGTTGTAGGCTTGGAACCTCATGTTCTAATCCAATGTTTAAATGCTTGAATGAAGTCAAGAAGTTATTGAAGGACATGAATGAAGCCAAGAAGAACATGGGACATGAGAGATTATAGGGGTTAAGAGATAAGACTAGGGAGGTGAGGGGCAGAGAGGCAGTAGCCCAGGAGCCCTGGCTTTCCTGGCTCATGCTGTCTGGATGGACTGGTGGTGAGGTATGGGTATTTGGTAGGCAGACAGATGGAGACTCTCGGGGTGGGAACCTGCGTGCAGTTCATCAGTGTAACAGTTCTTCCCTGTGTCAGAATGACTGTACTGTTCCACATTTTACCCTTGAACTGAGAAAAGGTAATTGAATCATAGATTACCCATATTGCAGTATGTGAAATATTTTAGTAGATTGAACTTTATCATAGTGCCTCAGAGCTGTAGTCACAATAGTAAAGTCAGATAGCATCAATTTTTGTCAGAAAGATATGGCATGCAGCTCACTTCCTAACACTAATTCTTTGTACTGTATCATTTCTAAAATATGAAACTAATTTTTTTTGCAAACCCCCAAAATATAGAAGATCCAGTACATATAGGTTTGGCTTGATAGGTACAAGAAGTAAAAATAAGAAGGTATACTTTTCAGTTCTTACTACTAGAAAGGTCATATTAACAATGAACAAAGAGAAACCTATAAACATTATATACTCAACAATTTAACCACCAATACCCACCACTCCAAAATAAAAGTGCTAGGAACACTTAGTTCTTGATGTAGGAAGCAACTTTTTATTTTTAGGCCTTATATGCTCATTTAAAATTGGAAAATGGTTTAGTACAACTTTAATGCCAGAATATTAATCACAAAAATTGAATACAAGGTATTTACTTAACAAGTATTGTGAACTTACCTGGTACAAAGCGTAAAAATAAATAAGATATAGTTTCTGTCCTCTAGGAGTTAACAATCGTTTGCGTTAGAAAGCAAGATCGTGAATAGTATAAGTAGTTTAAGAGAGTGAATGAGGGCTTTCCTGGTGGCTCAGTGGGTAAGAATGCCACTGCAGGAGACATGAGTTCAGTCCCTGGTCCGGGAAGATCCCACATGCCAAGGAACTAAGCCCATGTGCCACAATTATTGAGCCTGTGCTCTCGAGCCCGAGAGCCACAACTGCTGAAGCCCAAGGGCCCTGGAGCCCTTGCTCAACAACAGGAGAAGCCCACACCACAGTTAGAGAGCCGCCTCCACTCTCTGGAACTAGAGAAAAGCCCACGCAGCAGCAGCCAGGTCAAAAACAAACAGATAAATAAAATAAAAATTCTAAAAAAAGATAAGTTCATATTTGTTGTTAATGGCCACAAAGGCCATTTTTTTTTTTTTTTAACAGTGAGTGACAGGAAGAAAAGGGTAAGAAAGAGTTTGGAATGTGGATTCTGTAGTTCTTAACAGAATCCCTGGGCCCCCCTCCACCGCTACAGTTGAGATCAGTGATAAAGAGGCCCAGTGGTGTCTTTAGAATCAGCCAGAACGCCAGAGGGAAAGGCTGTACTAAATTTCTGTTCTGCTGGGGCGATGTTGGCTACCAGTGTCAGCCTGGGGCAGGAGTTGGCTTCAGAAAGGAGCTCCCTTGCTCCTCCTGCTGCCCCAGGAGAAAGAGGAGAAGAGGCGAGTGATCCACACCCACAGTCCCTGGAACACTGAAGGATTTTGGTGACAGGTTAAATTATAATCTTTATAAATGATTCTTCCAAACTAAACATGATGTTTTGCCATTAGTCTATAGGAACACAGGATACAGCTTTGCAAAAATATCTTTGGATAATTGAATAAGCACAGACGTTTTTCCAGGCAAGAATATTGGAGTGGGTAGCCATTCCCTTCTCCAGGGTATCTTCCCTGACCTAGGGATCCAACCTGGGTCTCCCATATTACAGGTAGATTCTTTACTATCTGAGCCACCAGGAAAGCCCCAGTTCCCTAAAATATTAACAAAAAGCAGGAGTAGATATTTTCAACAAGAGGAAATAAAATTGGCTAATAAATATTCAACAGTGAATGCACAAGCAAAAGACTGTAAATTAAAACAATCCAGTGACAGATTATTATTATTATTATATATATATTTTGCCCATAAAACTGACTTAGATTTAAGGTCTATTTTTAGATCACATCCACTGGCTGGTTAGCTCAGTTGGTTAGTGTGTGCTGCTAATAAATTCTTTCAGGTCACAAAGAAAAAGACATGGCCCAGTTACTTTTGTTCAGAGTTTTATAAACTGTATTCAACTAGGTGAAATATTGATGATGGTTTCGCAAAACCAACAACAAAAAAATGGTGCCAGTGGTATTTTTTTCCTTTGAAGATGTATTATGTAAGAAAAATAGAGTCTATTTACATAATGAATATTATGTAATAATCTGCTTTTCAAATGAAATTCACAGGAGAATTCATATAGTAGGGCTCGCATTTATAACTTACGTGCTCTTCCTGTGTTATAAATATAAAAATTGTTCTATGGCCCAATAAGTTTGGCAAATGCTGTCTTAGTGACAGGGGCTCATTGCAAAGGAGGTCCATGGACACGGTTAGAGCAGACACCCAGATGCTCAGGGTCACGGGGCTCCCCAATGCCTCAGTCCCAGCAAAGCCTGGAGCTTGCTCATGATTGTCCAAAATCCGGAGCAGCTCTGGAGACCCTCCTTCTCTGTGAGTGTTCATACTCTCTCAGATGGTCACCATCCAACAAAAACTTTTCTATTGGACTTCTGTGCCACCCATGCTGAACAGTGGCCTCCCCAGTGTCCAGGGCTGGTCCCATTTGAACCAGCAGAGATGGTTGTGATTGGAGCACAGTGGCATAAATCATCATGACTTTGCCTGAAGAATTGCTGGGAATCTTTTCCCCCAGTGGACATAGCACACAGCCATCCCTAGAAGGTTGCAGGGCCCAGAGCAGAAACCACCCTGGGTAATTGCACTTGAAATGAAGCTGTGCCTTCAGCATCTTCTATAGGCCCATTGGGATACTGTCAAGTCAGAAATTAAAAACTTTAAGCATGTTCAGCAAGAGTGGGGTGCTGCTCCAGGCAGCTCCCTGCTCCGTCCCAGGCCTCCTGCCCCAAGGGCCAGGCCTGCCCTGCATGGTGTTGAGCACTGACAGGTGGGGAGGTGGGTACTTGCCCACAGTCAGTGGAGTGTGAACCATAAATTGTGGGAATAAATTTATTAAGAACCTTTGAACCTGACTTCTGAGAATCTGCTGTAAGAAAATAAAATACTCCCAATATTTTACATGCAGTATTTCCCACCACTATTTTATAATATTGAAGATTATCAAATCAACATAAATGTATTTGTACATGTATAAATGTATATACTATAAGGAAATAATAAAACATCATGGTATATGATAAACAAATATTTCACATATAGTAAATTATAAAAATATCATGTGCCATTGTGTGCTTAGTCGATCAGTCTTGTCCTTTGACAACCCTATGGACTGTCGCCTGCCAGGCTCCTCTGTCCATAGGGATTCTCTAGGCAAGAATACTGGAATGGGTTGCCATGCTCTCCTTCAGGGAATCTTCTCAACCCAGGGATTGAACCCAGATCTCCCGCATTGCAGGCAGATTCTTTACCATCTGAGCCATTGTCCAGACCTTTAATTTGCCTCTAATGATAAATTTTCTAAGAATTCAGGTAGAGACACTTGTTCCTAAGGTTCCTCCAATATAACTTCAGAACAAATGACTAGGGACCCTCGGGTGTAATAAATTGTACCAGGACCAATTAGAATTATTTTTTTAAAACTTTAGATTCTTGAGCAACAGCTTCAGCAAATGAAAGCAACTTATCAGCTAAACCAAGAGAAGTTAGAGTACAACTTCCAGGTGCTGAAGAAGAGAGATGAAGAAAGCACAGTGATTAAGTCCCAGCAGAAGAGGAAGATCAACCGGTAAGCTCGCATGCAGAGTGTCTTTCTTCTGGGCCTTTCTCTACTGAAAAAAGGGATGGGTATGTACTCTTTTGTAGGAGTAGAAATTGTTAGAAGTATAACTAATTCTTAGGGCTTTCCCAGGTGGTGCTAGTGGTAAAGAACCCGCCTGTCAAAGCAGGAGGTAAGAGACACAGGTTCGATCCTGGGGTCTGAAAGATCCCCTGGAAGAGGGCATGGCAACCCACTCCAGTATTCTTGCCTGGAGTATCCCCATGGACAGAGGAGCCTGGTAGGCTACAGTCCATGGGGTCCAAGAGTCAGGTATGACAGAAGCGACTTAGCATGTACGCATAACTAATTCTTATTAAAATAGGTTTTGTTTTTTTTTTCTTTTGAAAACAGGATACATTCAACCAGTTCTGTCCTCTTGACCCCACAGGCAGTTTACAGCAAAAAGAAAAGAATTTACAGCAAAAAGTCTGTCTCCCATCCATCTTTTGTCTGGGTCCTCTGTCCCACCTCTGGATTTGTTTCTTTTGCTTTTTCCAAAATTTCCTTATGCACATATAAGCAAACAAAGTCTCATGCCCATCTGCTTTTACACAACTAATAGCATCCTATACACATTGTTCTGTATCTTCAAGATGTTTCCATACCAGTTCATAGAGAACGTTCACGTTATTTCTTAAGCTGTCTTGTATAACACTGCATAGATACGCTAGAATTTACTCAACCAGGCCCTCACTGCTGTGCATTTTGTTGACTTCTAAACCCTTGCTGTTGCAAATAATGCCAACATAAGTATTAGGTTGGTCAAAAAGACCATTCGGGTTTTTCCATGACATCTTACAGAAAAACCCAAATGAACTTTTTTTTGCCAACCCAGTACTTATGTCACTGTGTCACTTTGTGTGTGCACAGGGCTATCTGGAGAATAAATCTCAACTTGTAATTACAGAAACAGTACATGTGCATTATAAAAAATTGGAAAATACCTCAAGTGAAAGTAAGATAAAAACATATGTGCTCAGTCATGTGTAACTCTTTTCAACCTTACCGTCTATAGCTCACCAAGCTCCTCTGTCCATGGAGTTATCCCAACAAGAATGCTGGAGTGGGTTTCCATTTCCTTCTCCAGGGGATCTTCCCAACCCAGGGATCAAACTCACATCAACTGTGTCTCCTGCATTGGCAGGCAAATTCTTTACCACTGAGCCACCAGGGAAGCCAAGATAAAGACGTAAAAATACCATATTCTTACTATCAGAGATTAAGTATATTTCTTTCCCTCTTTATATTAATATATAGATATGACATCATACTGCAACTCTTTTGTAATCTCTTTTTAAAAAGTCAGTAACCTCCACCTTTTCATTTCAGCAAATTTCATTTCATCTAAATATCTGGATCACATTCATATTCTCCCAGTTGTCCAAAGACAGTGGTAAAGAACTGTTGTTTAAGTTGTTTAACTTTTGTTGTTAAAGTGGTAAAGAACCTGCCTGCCAATGCTGGAGACCCTAAGAAACTGTGGGTTTGATCCCTGGATCCAGAAGATCCCCTGGAGAAGGAAATGGTAACCCAGTCCAGTTTTCTTGCCTGGAAAATTTCATGGACAGAGAAGCCTGGCAGGCTACAGTCTATGGGATCGCAAAGAGTCAGACAGGACTGAGCGACTTAGCACGTAGCATCCTTTGCGGTGAAGTGTTAGTTGCTCAGATGTGTCCGACTCTTTGTGATCCCATAGACTGTAGCCTGTCTGCCAGGCTCCTTTGTCCATGGGATTTCCCAGACAAGACTACTAGAGAGGGTTGCTGTTCCCTTCTCCAGGGGATCTTCCTGACCCATGGATTGAACTCAGGTCTCCTGCATTGCAGGCAGATTTTTTACCACTGAGGAGTTTATCTAAATTAGTACCTCATCTCGATCCAGGCATTTGCATCACGTTGTTAAATTAAGTTCCTTAAGTTTCTCTAATCTATGAGATGCCCCCCACCCTTCCACCTGCCAACCTCCTTTTTACATGATGCTTATATACTTATTGTATCCTCTTCTCTTGATGTATGTGTGTGAGAGTGTGGTGGGGGTGAAACCAAAAGTCTAGGTCAGTTATCGTATAGAATGTCTCATTTTTTGAATGTGAAAATAGGAATGATCAGTGTTTGTGTATGGGGGACTTCTGATTTGTTGTTAAAGATTTTTTAAATATGAACCATTTTTAAAGTCTTTATTGAGTTTGTTACAATATTGCTTGCATTTTAGGTTTTTTGTTTCTTTTTTGGCCTCGAGGCATGTGGAATCTTCCCTTCCTGACCAGGGATTGAACCCACCTTCCCTGCACTGGAAGGTCAAATCTTAACCACTAGACTGCCAGGGAAGTCCCCAGGGATCTTCTGATAATTTCAGAATAATGCTTGAAAGGGAAAATTTTGTTTTTAGAATTTTTAAACTGAAACTATGTCAGTCCTCAAACCTTCCTATTCCTGTGTTAGTGGAGCTACTGTTCAGTAGCATGAAGTCTGGTCTGGGTTCTGAAAGCCATGCCTGTGTTATTTCATGTGACAGATTTCCAGTTACAGAACTCCTATTAGCAGTGAGCTGGGCATCGGTGGCCTGCCAGTGTTCATCATGCTGTGGCCCTGTCTCTCCATGCTGTGGCCCTGCTGGAACCTTTGACCAACCCCCTCTCCTGCCAGCCAGGTTCCCCCGGTGCCCTGTGTGAAGCTCTTCCTAGCACGCTTCACACAGTTCTGTAATTAACGTTTGTCTTTGTCTCTGGGTGCACTGAGACATACCCTTGTATTCGTCTTGGTATCCCAACATATCCTTGGCACAAAAGAGACCTTTCATGTTTGATGAATGAATGAGTTAGTGGACTCATTAATAGTATCAGCTCTTTCAGGATGGGGCACTTGTATATCCCAGGGTTGTGGTGCAGTATAAGTTTTTCCTTTCTGTTTTCCTTGTTTCAGAAGTTGAGGGAGGTTATTTCAATCTGTGAGTCAGCGCTAGATGTGGCCCCTGACAAGTGCTGTGTTGAGGACGATTCAGTCACACTCTTGAATAAGAGGCTACCTCTTGGTGGGTTTGAGGTTCTGGATAGTTTCAAATGCGTTTAGTTCTGGATGATTCCATTACCGCCTATTGCTTTCCTTTCCTCGATCACAGTTGTAGCTGTGTTTGGGAAAATATTTGGGAGGGTTTCCTGCACCTTCCACAAGTCTGAGCCTAGGTTTTATAGAACTGAGTGGAGTAGATAGCAGATGGACGGAACATACATTGCAGCCTTAGTTCAGCGGTGAACTAACTTTTTTCCCCCTTCTTCAACTCAGCCTGCATGATGTACTTAACAATCTGAGATCAAAATATAACAAGCAGGTCAAGCAATTTCAGGAGGAGAACCAGTCCCTAACCTCAGACTACAAACGCCTTGTGTTGCAATTCAAGGAGCTTCAGAAAGCCATGAGGTATTTCAGGGACCTGGGTCCCAAGGCATGTGCCCTAGGAGGGGGATTGTGGGAGTTGAGCTGGTAGTGACAGTGATTCCATTAGCGTGTGGAATCACCTGCTTTGGGGAATGGGCCAGGGCACCAGGGAATCTTTTCTGCTGTCTCTCCTGTCCCTTTACTTGCATGTCACCGGCCTTGTTCTCACAGGGGAGAATCACGGGCTCAGAGATGGAGCTGAGCCCAGGGTTTCCACTAGCTCTGCCTCAATTCTTGCCCTCCTGCTAGATGGGGGTGTCTGTGGGAGACTGGTCCAGTCCTGGTGTCAGCTGACCACCATCAGTAACTCTCCTTCCTAGGCATTTTGCTCTCATTGATGACAAGCAGTTTCGGGAGATTTGGCTGATGAATGAAGAGGAGGCGAAGGACCTGATAAACAGAGCCTTTGATGTAGACAGAATCATCAATACCCATCATCTAGGGCTCCCCTGGATGGCACCCAACTTCTGGTTCCTAAAGAATGTGGGGCCAATTTCTCAGCAGCAGCAGAAGTCCGCCACACAGATCTTAGAGGAAGTCCTGATGGAAGCAGGTGACCGGAACAGAGAGCGTCTGCAGGCTGGAGTGGAGGGGCCTCTGAGAACATGTATTCCCACCAGCAATCTGCTGTCTTGCACTTTTCAAAATCTTTTCACGTGTATTATCTCATTTTACCTTTTGAGCAAGTGGTAAAATCTGGGTAGTACCGTGATTTTTAGTACTGTTTTCAGACAAGGAATGTATAGCTTTAAACTTAACATTTGTAAATTTTAGCGAAGAAACATTTTGGCTCTTGCCATCAGCTGCTCTTGCTCACGTTATCCTTCTGTGAAGCAGCTGCTTTCCCTACATTTTCATTGACTGTTTCTAAACTGCCGCAGGGTTGGAAACCATAGAGTGGATGTGTTAGATCGATCTCTAAAATAAGAATAAATAGGTTTATGATTTCTCTCCCACTTCCTGGTCAAGGCTGGATTTTGAATGTGACATTTCTAGGTAGATAAAGTTGGGAAGAGTGAGGCATTATAAGCTGGCCAGGAGCAGCAGAATTCTCCACATTGTCTCTTATTTCAACCCCAACCCTCCCATTTTTTTTTTTCCCTAACATAATAGGTTTTCATCAGCTAAAGTGATTTTAGTGCCTTGAAGAGGCTTTTGAAGGTATACATTTTCTCAAGGAAAGTGGTTTGACTGTTCCTCATAGTGAACCAGGCAGAGGATTCACCTTCTCTTTCTGTCTCTTCTATGTCCCTTCACAGAAGACAAGGGGGCACATGAGGACAGCTTGGAATCAGAGTCTTACCTGGACCTGCCGAAGCAAGTTTCAGCAAGAACGACCCGCAAGATCTTGATGCTCCTGTGCGACGAGTCGGTGAGGCTGGGCACCTGGCGGAAGGCTTTGCGACTTTCTGCCCTTGCTTCTTGAACGCCGCCTTGGACGACATTGGACAGGCCAGAGGTGGTCTGGAGGCAGCAGTGGACTGGTGCCGTTGGAATAGGATGGTTCTGTTGTTGGGGGGACCCTCCCCTCCAGGCTTCATGGGGTTGCAGAGAAGCTGTCATGCTCCCGAGCTGGCCTGGCTGGCCAAGGGGTCCTCCCTTTGTGGGTCAGCAAGGTGGGTCCATGCCAGCAAGGGACCCCTGCTAATTCATTTTTTAAAAAAAATGCTAAAATATGCTCATTTGCAAGAGAAAGGGTCCCATCTTGCCCCCTTGCATCCATCTGACAGTAAGGTGGCCACAACCTATGGTGGCCTTTCTCTGGGAGCTGAGTTTGCAATTCAGTTCAGTTCAGTCACTCAGTCGTGTCCGACTCTTTGCGACCCCATGAATCGCAGCACACCAGGCTTCCCTGTTTATCACCATCTCCCGGAGTTCACTCAGACTCATGTCCATCGAGTCCATGTTGCCATCCAGCTATCTCATCCTTGGTCGTCCTCTTCTCCTCCTGCCCCCAATCCCTCCCAGCATCAGAGTCTTTTCCAGTGAGTCAACTCTTCTCATGAGGTGGCCAAAGTACTGGAGTTTCAGCTTTAGCATCATTCCTACCAAAGAAATCCCAGGGTTGATCTCCTTCAGAATGGACTGGTTTGATCTCCTTGCAGTCCAAGGGACTCTCAAGAGTCTTCTCCAACACCACAGTTCAAAAGCATCAATTCTTCGGCGCTCAGCCTTTTTCACAGTCCAACTCTCACATCCATACATGACCACAGGAAAAACCATAGCCTTGACTAGACAGACCTTAGTCGGCAAAGTAATGTCTTTGAATATACTATCTAGGTTGGTCATAACTCTGGGGGTATTAGGCCTTGGATGTCTTCACTCATGTTAGAAAACCCCCTGGAATTGGTGTAACGATCTCGTTGGAGCTGGTTCAGCTAGAAGTCCAATTGTACCCAAACAGAATTGCTGTTTACTTAGGTCTTTGTTTCTGAGATGGGAAAGAAGTGGTATGAAGATTGGCAGGCGCCAGTCCACTTGGGACAGTTCTTGGGCATGAGGGGGATCTCCTGCCACTGAGGGCAGCTCCTGCTGAAGGAGGAAGTTGGCCGACACTCTGCTCTGTCCGCTGGCTTGCTGCCTGCAGCCTCCTGTCCAAGGAGCCCTCCCCCCGGCGTTGCTCCCACTCCGGGGGTGCACCCAGTCTTCTCCCCTTTCAGCCCCAGTTGATGGATACTGGGTTCTGTCCCGGCGTCTCCATCTCTCTCCAGCCTTCCTCCCCTCCAGATCAGCACCTACTGCTGTGTCCTGGGGATGTCTGGGACTCTTGTTCAGTCTCTCGATTGTGTCCAACTCTTTGTGACCCCATGGACCGCAGCATGCCAGGCTTCCCTGTCCTTCACCATCTCCCAGAGCTTGCTCAAACTCATGTCCATTGAGTCTGGGGCTAGCATTTGGGTGAAGTGACATGGGCGGGAGGGAATGGGACTGGATCAGGTCTGGCCTGTGGTGGGGAGCTCAGGTGTTCGCCCCTGCAGCCTGTGGGCGAGGTGAGTCAGCGCCTTCTGAGGACACCTCAGTCCATCATGAGGACCGGCTTCGTCCCTGAGAGGGACTCTTAGGCGTCCCGGGAAGGCCTTCCTCTGGGGTGCCTGGCAGCTGCCCGACATTTCGGCCCCGGGGTTCTTCTGGTCTGCGGAATCATCCCTGGCTTGTTGCCCAGAGAGGGACGGGCTGCAGGACTTGTCGTGAACCCAGTCTCCTACTGGAGATGTCGTCTCCCTTCTCCTCAGGGTTTCCTCATAGAGAGCAAGTTGCTGAGCCTACTCCTGCCCCTGGAGAGGAGCGAGTGTTACCTGCTGAGACTGGACGCCGTCTTCTCGGTGAGTGCCCCCCAGGCTGAGTGGGTGGGGGCTTCCAGTGTAGCACAGCCCCCTGGGTTTTCCAGTGCTGCCTCAGCCCTGGAGTAGTTGCTGGGCTCCCGGGGCTTCCCCCGCTCACTGTCATGTTCTTCCCTTTACCTACTCTCCATGCCAAGAATTGGCCTCAGAGTTGCATCAGTGACTCCCATCCCACCCCTTCCTCTGCCAGCCCCTCTCTCATTCATGGCCCAGCTCTCAGCTGTGGTCTCCCCTTCACCCCTAAACTCAGAGGCGTGTTCAACCCACTTTAGCATGCTCCTGCCCACCAGGCCTGTATGGAGCTGTTCTGAGCATTGTTTCTCTGTTCTGATGTGCGCGTCCACACTCACTGTGCTTTCCGGTGTTGAAAGGCCTTTTCTCTGGGTCATGGTAGGGGCCAGGGAGGCTGAGGGGAGCCAGCCTCTGCTCTTGGGAACCGAGGGACTTCTTAATATGGTGCTTTTTCTTTTTAACTGTTTCATCTATTTATATCTATATAGACTCATCATTTTTCATCGTATTAAACACATTCTAATTCTTTCTCTCTTTTTTTTTTGCCTTATTTTATTGTTATTATTATTTTTTTAATATGGTGTTTGAAGCAGTCATTCTATTTTTTCCTCAGGCCCTTGGAATTGAAAATGAGGATGACTTGTATAAACTGGTTAACTTCTTCCTCAAATACCAAACTCATCATTCACCTTCCAGCCAGGTAAGGTGAAGTGTAATTAAAAAAAAAAAAGAGCATTCAAAATTCTCCTGGAATCCCCCAGAGGGCACTGCCACCTTTGAATAATACTTGTGATTTGGAAAGATTCCCCTGGAGAGGGGAATGGCAGCCTACTCCAGTATTCTTGCCTGGAGAATCCTGTGGACAGAGGAGCCTCGTGGGCTACAGAGCATGGGGTTGCAAAGAGTTGGACACGACTGAGAGACTAGCGCTTTCACACTTGGGAGAAGTAGTGAGGATTTTGTATCACAGCTGATTTTAGCACTTCCCTTGGCGTTGTTACTTTTTGTATTTGTAAAGGGAAGGCTAGCTAGCCATCAGATCCTGTTCTTACATTGAGGCCCAAGGGGTACTTTCCAGGACCTTCCTTCAAAGCCAGGCCTCAGCCATGTGAAACCTGGGCTCACCAAGTTCTGAATATTTTGATTCATAACATTTTCTTGCAAAGCAAGGCCTATTTTAAATAACTATCTTGATTGTAATTAACTATTTTGAGGAAGTCATCATGTTACAAATTTGTAAAATTTTAATATTAATATAAAAATTAAAAACATGAATTCAAAAAGGTTTCTAGTATTTTTAGTGTCAGAGTGAGTATGAGTATCCTGATATGCTTCCAGAAAGAGTTGGCTGAGGGGACAAAACTGAGAAGCCATAAGAAGAAATAAGGGCAAACTGGCTGCATCAAAAAAAAAGTTCTGTAGATAGAAAATCAATATAAGCAAAGTTAAGATATAGTTGACAGGAGGGGGAAATATTTTTAATTCATATCACAGATAAGGGCTAATTTCAATATATAAAGAACTCTCATAAACCAATAAGAAAAACATCCACAACTCAGTGGAACAGACAAGGGATATGAACAAACACCTTTTAGAAGAGACATACAAAAAACTTTAAAGCATATGAAAATATAATCAGGCTTTCTTATATTTAGATAAATGAAAATTAAAAGTGCTCAAATTCAATTTTCACTTGTCAGGTTGGCAAAAATCCATAAGTTGGATAACAGATAGTGATGGCTGAGGTTTGGAAAATAGGCATGCTCATAGTTTACTGGTGTGAGTGTAAATCATTGAAGCCTCTGTGGCGGACAGCTTGGCAGGATCAACTGTAAAACTGTATAGTATACAGTGCTCCTCTTCTGAGATTTTATCCTATTGATGTACAGTTGAAATGATATGTTTATCATAGCTTATTCATCACAGCATTGTTTGAAATGACAGAAGATTGGAAATGATCCAGATTTCCATCATTAAAGAATTGATTAATATAGGCTGCATCTATACAATGGAATACTATGCAGCTGTAAAAAAGAACAATGAAGTTCTTTAGGTATTTATGGGAAAAGCTCTCTAAGGTTTGTTGATATGTGAAACTCTACTATGTACATAGTAGAGTAACATTCATGTATATTTCTTTGGAATGATATATATAGAAGGACTTTTAAAAATTAAAAGATTAAAATTTAATTTGTACTATGAATCAAGAAGATATTTATACCATATAAGCTTTATACATATCAATAAAATGAACTGTGAACTGGATACCAAACTAGAACGTTATCACTGGTGTGTGTGTGTGTGTGTATGTGTGTGTAATTTGATTGCACTGCTCAGCATGCATGATCTTAGTTCCCCAACTATGGATTGAACTCAGGCCCCTGCAATGAAAGTGCTGAGTCCTAACCACTAGACCACCAGGGAATTCCCCCATTATCACTGTTATGAAGCTCCTTGTTTGCCTTTTCCTGGTCTCATCTTCCTTCTTCTTTACTCTTTTCCTTCATTATCTCTTTCTTTGTGTGAATGTCTGCATCCTTCTCTTCCAAAACTTCTGTAACTTTCTGTAAACATTTTCTCCATTTTTCCTCTTTCTAGCTGTCTTCATACATTCATGCTTGCATGCCTCCAACCATAGTTCCCCTTGCATCTTTGTTCACACCAATTCCTGGCATCTGTGTCCCCACTATAGGAACCACTGGATCTCAGAGCAGAGAAGGAAGGGAGCCTTGTGGATGGGAAGTCACAGGAGAAGGAGCCTCCTCCTTCTCCCAAGCTCATCCACCCCAACGACGTTCTCAAGATTCTGGAGGCCTTTGTCATGGGTCTGAGGAAGCCCAGGTGGGCTATGGTGCTGGAGGGCTTAGCTGAGAAGTGGGGTGGGGGGAGCTGGATGGGATGGGGGCCCAGCAGATATCAGGGAGGGGAGAAGAGACTGCCTAGCCGGAACTTGGGGAAGTGAGTAGAAGGATATCCAGAAGGAGGGCGAGAGGAATCCATGGACATTGCAATGAAAGAAATAGATACAGAAGAGATTTGCATGTTTTCATTCATCATTCATTTATTTAATGAACATCTGTTGGGGGCTACTGTGTATAGGCCCTGTGGGGAGAATACTTTGTGATCAGAACAGTGGTCAAAGCACATGGAGGTGTCAGGCTGCTCAGAGGAGAAGTGGTCACCTTCATCTGAGACATCAGAGAGGGTTTTAGGAGGAGATTGCAGCAGAATTGGGTTTTCCTTGGTGGACAGAGTTGGGGGAAGGGCATTTCAGGATGTCACAGTGCAGGAAAAGACCTGCTTCAAGAATCATGACAGAGCAGTATGACTGGAGTATCAAGGGTCTGGGGAGTGGGACTGGCTTGGGTAGAGGAGCCAGGCTGGATCTTGAGAGCCTTATCCAAATTCCCCAAGGTCTTGGTCTTTACCCTTTGGTGGATCAGAGCCAGAAAATGATCTTAAGCCATGAGGGAGCCAGGAGCAGAGTTTCATTTTAGAAAGATGACTTTGGCAGCCGACTGATGCCTGATTCAGGAACTGTAGTGGGAAGGTTTGTCCAGATGGGAGGGGATAGCTTGGATGAAGGCTATCCTGGGGGTGTGTGGAGATAACAAATTTTAAGAGCTGCCTTGGCTGCATCCATGGAAGAAATGGACATAATAGTGAGCTATAGAGCCAGTGAGGTAAACTGATCGAGAGGAAGGGAGTGGATGACACTCTTTCATAACTGTGACAACAGTACCAAGAATCAGGAACCTTGATGGATAAGCAGGTGTTGTTTCTGAGACTCTTCCGTGATTGGATGAAGGTGACAGTAAGTCTGTGAGGGGCACTGCTTGGGAGCCCTGGGGACACCAGGTTGAGGGGAATGATACCAGTGCTTCTGACCTTCAGGGACTTCTGGGTGCCAGTGAAGTTGCTGAAGGTTGTGCGAGATGACTCAAAGGACTCCGAGTACTGGGAGGCCCTGACCACAGTTATCCCTGCCACCACCCAGAACCTTTGGGATGCTCTGTATACAGCCTTGGAGAAATACCAGTGAGTGTGTATGCCATGACTCGGGAGGAAGAGGGCAGGTAGGGCAGGCCCAGGGCAGGCAGGTAGGAGAAGCACCCTGCTTGGAGCAGCCACCTTTGCTGCCTCCCTGTCCCAGGAACTCTTGGAGAGTAAAGCTGCTTTTGGCAACTCAGGTAGGGGGCCGTGTAGTGTTGGGGGATCGAACCCTCCGGCTTTGCCCTCCCTGTTTTGTTCCGGGTGGCCTGGGTTCTTCAGGGCCAGAGGGCTGCCCTGGTGGGTGAGGCTTCTGGGGTCCTCATTCACCTCCAACCAGAATAGAAGGGCAGAGATCCTGACTCTGACTTAATTGAGAATGGAGGAGGATTCAGTGGGCCTCTAACCAGTTTTTCTGCCCAAAGCCTTGTCCTGACCCAGAGGGCTGAGCTGCTGATAGAAAACGATTCTCTGGAGAGGCAGAATACAGAGCTGCAGCAGTTGCTGCAGCAGTATCTTGACACCAAGGTGGGTCCCAGGTGGGGCAGGACATGGGGCGCCAGGGGTGGGGAGGCAGGACAGTGGGGCTCCGGGGGTGAGGCAGGACACTGGGGTGCCATAGGGGGGCAAGACACGGGGTGCCGAAGGGGCAGGACACTGGGGTGCTGGGGGGGCAGTGCTGGGGTCCAGCCTCAGCAGAGTCCAGGGATACCCTCAGGATGGACGATGTTGGCAAATGAATGAATGAATGAATGACACGGGGTGACCAAGCTTCGGTGAGCGAGGCCCGTAACTTTATTTTCAAAAGGGACTTTTATACCTTGACTTGTACATAGAGGGAAATGAAAGATGCAATGTCATGCAGAATCAGCCCAAACACTCCAGCAGTTTTGCCCTTAACGAAACCAGGATTTTTTCTGCATACCTTTCCCATAAACAATGTTGTGTACATTATCTTCTGGCCTTGGAGGCCTGTGAACATTTTATGACCCTCTTTTGATAAAGGCTGCTCAACCAGAAAACTTATTTTCCCTTGAAAAATTTTTTTTTCTTTATATTTCTAATCTATGTCAGCCTCAGAAAGTATTAAACAGAGTTACATTTCTCATGGAGCAGAGGTGCAGTGAGTTACAACAAACTGCTCCAGGGACAGCTGGGGTGACTTCCCCGTGTCCTAGCAGGAGGTGGGATTTCACGGTCTGCTCCACTGGGAAGAGCCCATTGGCAGCACAGCTGCTGGCTCTGCTCTGCTCCTGTGGTGCTTCCTTCACATGGCGCTTAAGGATGTAACACTGGGCTGGCGTACCTCCTGAGTCATCAACTGAGGCCAGCCACATGCCAGGCTCTGGGGATGTGTGGCCTGTGGGGGTCTCAGGCCCCCGGCCACACCTGAGCAGGGCATGTGATGAGCCTGGGGGTCACAATGGCCTCTTGGCCCAAGACAGGATTCAGTCATTTGGGAACCATAGGGGGCCACCCTTCCTTTGATGCTACAGTGGATAAAAGGCTGGGGAAGAGCGTGGAAGAAGGAGGCTAGATGGGCAGGTGAAGTGGGGAGGTTAGGGTTCTAGAAGATGGATCAGAGGGGAATGTTAAGAGCATTACCAGAGGCTGGTGTGCTGGAGCAGAAGTCAGGCAGGGAGCCCAGGACTCGGCTTCTGAGGAAGGCAGGGTGCGTGCAGGCTGGCCCAGGAGACTTTGGGGAAGAACTACTCCTAGAGATTTGGAGGCCTGTTGGGAGGTGGACTCTGGGGGAATGGTAATGACCATTACTCTCTCTTTTCCAGATAAACTCTGAACTGCAAGTTCCTCCGACTCAGGTGTTCCGGGTCCCCACAAAATAGAGCCAGACCTCGAAAAGCCTGTCTCGGTAGGGCTGACACTGGTATCACTGTTGGTGTGGGAGGCAGCACCCCGCGGGGGCTTCCCCAGGGCTACTCCCTGCATTTTCCAGACCTGTTGTTGCCAGGCCTGTTGAAATAAGGCGCTGAGAGGAGTTACCTGGATTCCACAGTCCTGATTAAAGTCTTAAAAAAGTTGTGTCTGANTGACACTGGTATCACTGTTGGTGTGGGAGGCAGCACCCCGCGGGGGCTTCCCCAGGGCTACTCCCTGCATTTTCCAGACCTGTTGTTGCCAGGCCTGTTGAAATAAGGCGCTGAGAGGAGTTACCTGGATTCCACAGTCCTGATTAAAGTCTTAAAAAAGTTGTGTCTGAATTGCTTTAAAGAGCAATCCCCACCTGACATCTCTGTGTCATGAGGGGACTTTGTCCCCAGCCTCAGACTGGTTTGAGAACAGGTACGCAGCTGCAGGCCGAGACTGTGGCTCAGGGCTCTCTTCCTGCTTCTGGGAACAGGCAGTACCTGGGAGCTTTGGGCCATTTCAGAGTCTATGCCTTCAGACTGTCACTAAAAGTGCATTAGTGAGCTTTTGGGGCCCCTGGGTCCAGCAGGCTGTGCCCTTGGGCTATGACAGCTGCAGGCCGAGACTGTGGCTCAGGGCTCTCTTCCTGCTTCTGGGAACAGGCAGTACCTGGGAGCTTTGGGCCATTTCAGAGTCTATGCCTTCAGACTGTCACTAAAAGTGCATTAGTGAGCTTTTGGGGCCCCTGGGTCCAGCAGGCTGTGCCCTTGGGCTATGGTGTGACATTCCTCCTGGGGCAGCCTGGGCAGGCAGCCCTGTACCTCAGGCCCACCTTGAACCCTGGGTCACAAGGCGCCCTACTCCAAAGCGGCCTAGCCTGTGCTGAGCTTGCCAGCCGACCCTGTGCACCCCTGCCCCACAGTTCCCCCGACCTGACCCACTGCAGACTTGTCAGCTCAGGATTTGATTTCTTTTATTAAGAGAAAAGTCACCACTCAATAGAGGAAAAACAGCCAAGAGAAACTCAGCTCACACAGGCAGTGGGGGCGGGAGGTGGGCAGCCCTTCAAGTGCAAACTCCAGGCAGCCCCCGGAGGACTGAAAGGGCAAGCCCAGCAGGCGCTAGGCAGGTGGGTGGGGTACGGGGTTCACTGCAGGCGTGCTGGCTTGCAAGGGCTAGTCCAGGCAAAGGAAGCGCTGGGAAGCCATCAGAATCCGCAGGCTGAGCGGGGACTGGGCTTGTGCACCCAGACTGCGGCTGCCTGGATAGAGTGGAGTGGCCCGAGGAAGCAGCCACCTGGCAGGATTCCTGGAAGGGATCTCAGATCACTTCTGCAAGGTCAAGATGGCA
>SJYT01038968.1:63834-98640 GCA_006410635.1 Cephalophus harveyi
GCCCCCAAGAGCTTCTTGACCATGTAGCCGGGGAGGCTGTAGAGAAAGAGTGCCAGCATGAGCAGTCCCAGCAGCGCCAACACGATCTTGATGATGAGCCACTTGTACCGTGTGCAGATGAGGTACTTGATGGACTTGAGGGGGTTGAGGAACCAGACGAAGGCAGTGTCGGGTCGGCTGGGAAGGGGGAGAGCCTCGGTCAGGGGAGTGGCACCTCCAAGACACCCCGTCCCCGCAGCCCTTCTAGACCCCAAGAGGGCCTCCTTCACGGTCCCAGTCCCCAGAGTACTGAGTGCTGGAGGCAGGGTTTGAGCCCATCTCAGCTCCAGCTGTGCTCTTGGAGAAGACTCTTGGGGGTCCCTTGAACAGCTAGGAGATCCAACCAGTCCATCCTAAAGAAAATCATTCCTGCATATTCATTAGAAGGACTGATGCTGAAGCTGAGACTCCATACTTTGGCCACCTGATATGAAGAACTGACTCCTTGGAAAAGACCCTGATGCTGGGAAAGATTGAAGGAGGGAGGAGAAGGGGATGACAGAGGATGAGATGGTTGGATGGCATCACTGACTCAATGGATATAAGTTTGAGTAAACTCCGGGAGTTGGTGACGGACAGAGAGGACTGGTGTGCTGCAGTCCGTGGGATGACAAAGAGTTGGACACGACTGAGCGACCGAAAATGCTGAGCTCCAGCAAATGCTGCCTGCGTTCCCCTTCTCTTTGCAGAGAACCGCAGTTGTCCCAGCTCCTCCTGAAGCCTAGACGGCATTTTTGGCAGCTGGGCAACTACCCCTCGACCTGCAGTGAGAGCAGGTCAGTGCTGGAGGAGGCTGTTGCAGGGCTGCAGGCGGTTCTGGTTATTACAATAGGAAGCTCCCCTACTGAGCTCTTCATTATGGATGGTCTAGCACTTGCTGTGTGTTCACAGTGAGGTTTGTGTTTCCAACCTGTTCCCCCTTTAGGTTTCTGTCCCCACCAAGCCCTGCCAGGGGTTTGAGGATCCCCAGGGTGGGGTACACACTACTCTCACCCTGACCTGCCCACCGTCAGGGATGGATCACTACTCTACCTTCTTCAGGGCCACCCAGCCAAAAAAGGGGATGTTGAGCTTATATTCTGTTGACTGTGTGACAAGAACAATAGATTCTATAAAATGTCCAGATAGAAAATCAAAGTACTGAACATGCTTCTTCAAACTCTTCCTGTTCCTGGTGGACATAGACCGCACCCTCCAGAGCCAATCAGTGCAGGCAGGGCTGCAGGCCGGGGGTTGCGGGCAAGGGCACCTGGTTTCCAGTCCCAGTGGTGACAGGCAAGTGAGGCATGTTTTAGAGCCTCGGATTCCTCACTTGTACCAAGGGGTTAATAGCAGACCCCACCTCCGGGGTTGGTGAAAGGGTGATGTGAGAAAGTGCATGAGAAGTTTTGGCACCGAGCTGAGCTCCCCATAGGCTGGTTACCAAGATGACTGAATGCTGTGGAGCTACTCACTGCCATGCAGGGCAGGAAAGGGCTCGGGTTGGGAAGAGGATGCTGGCAGAATCTCTTCAGGGCTGGATGGCTGATCTCAGTCAAAGCCTTTCCCCTTTCCTGTCCATAACTCAGCTGCTTTCTGCCAGTGGAACTGGGTTTGATTCTGACCAGGATGTCATTGGGAGAAGAGGTGGTATTGTGCAAAGGACTCTGGATGGGCCATTTGAAAACCAAGGCTGAGTCCTAGCTCTACCCTGATTTGCTAGGCGGTGACCCTGAACAAGTTCCTTTTCCTCTCTGGCCTCGTATGTAAACATGCAAGACAGTCATTTGCAGTTCTGAGTCTAGGATACCACTTGAAAGCTTAAAAGTTGATGTCTGCACTGTCCTTATGTGTGCACTCGTGCGTGTGTGTGTGTGTGTGTGTGTGTGTGTGAGGGTGTGCCACATGCTGGCCAGCTCATAGTCCTAGGTCCAGGAGGAAGGGAGGGCATGAGACCCAGGAGGCTTTGGGCTCAGACCCCAAGGATCTTCTTGACCAGGTAGCTGGGCACGGAGTAGAGGAAAAGGGCAAGGAGGAGAAGCAGCCAGTGATGCATGTATCACACGAAGTAGTGGGCAGACTTGAGAGGGTTCAAGAACCAGATGAAGCTTGTATCGGGCTGGTTAGAGCAGCGACAGGAGCAGAGGGAGCACCGAGGAAGGACATGGAGGATGAGGGCCAGGGTGTCAGGGCCCCTGGCCAAGATGAAGGTGACTCTCAGCTGCATACACAGTTCCAGGTGCCCCCCTCCCCCGCCATCAAGGCTGCCTGGGGCCCCAAAGTCCACCACTGCAGCTGTTTGCCTTTGTCAAAAACTGTGTGCTCAGTCACGTCCGACTCTTTGTGACCCTAAAGGCTGTAGCCTGCCAGGCCCCTCTGTCCGTGGGGATTCTCCAGGCAAGAATACTGGAACAGGGCCCCTGGCCAAGATGAAGGTGACTCTCAGCTGCATACACAGTTCCAGGTGCCCTCCTCCCCCAGCCATCAAGGCTGCCTGGGGCCCCAAAGCCCACCACTGCAGCTGTTTGCCTTTGTCAAAAACTGTGTGCTTAGTCACTCAGTCATGTCCGACTCTTTGTGACCCTAAAGGCTGTAGCCTGCCAGGCCCCTCTGTCCGTGGGGATTCTCCAGGCAAGAATACTGGAGTGTTGCCACTCCCTCCTCCAGAGGATCTTCCCAACCCAGGGATCGAACCTAGGTCTCCCGCATTGTGGGCAGATTCTTTACCGTCTGAGCCACCAGGGAAGCCCAAGAATACTGGAGTGGGTAGCCTATCCCTTGTCTAGAGGAACTTCCCAACCCAGGAATTGAACCAGAGTCTTCTGCATTGCAGGTGGATTCTTTACCAGTTGAGCTACCCAGGAAGCCCCTGTCAAAAAGTAGGAAGAGCATTTAACTCAGCTCAACAGGGCCTTCCCTGTACTATAGCCCATGTTCTGGCCTCAGAGGGAGGAAGTGGATCCTGGGGGTAAGGGGAGGAGGGAGGAGGCTCTCCTGCAATGAGGCGGTGGCCCAGGAAGGGTCAGAGAGGGCAGAGGTGCCCACAGAGTGGGGCCAAGAAGACCAGAGGTTCTGGCACCTCCTTCCTGTTCCTGTGCCCCCAGGGACCAATGTGGCAGGGGACTGGCATGCAGGGCACTCACTTGGGTTTCTCTAGGGGATCAGGTTCATTGCGGGCCAGGCCCACGGGATTCTTTTCCGCCTCCTCGGCAGTGAGTAGATGCAACTCTGCTTCCACTTTGCCCTGCAGAGAGGAACAGAATGGTGCCGGCGCCCGGGAAATGTGCCAGGCCCTCCCCTGCCCCCTGCCCAGCAGTGGTGAGGCCTACCGTGAGCTCAAACTCGTCATTCTCATTGCGGGCTAGGAGGGGCCACCAGCCTTTGACGCGCTTCTGCTTGAAGATGGAAACCAGAGGCACATCCACCTCCCCCGTGGCCATCTCCATGGTGCACTGCTTGGCCGTTTTCGCGCCCCGAGGGAAGCGATTCAGGTCCAGCTCGATGGCCCCTGTGACAACCGGAGAGTCAGCTCGTACATTGGGTCTGATTGACAGTGGGTCCCCCCACCTGGGCTGGGCTCACCCTGCCCCTGCCGCCCCTCCCCCACCCCCACTGGGGCATCACCTGCTCCAGACCCGCAACCACAGCTGGGGTGGGTCTCTCCACCGACAGCACCACCCCCCTGTCCTCTCCCTCCTTTCCTGCCTTCCAGGAAGGTGGGCTTACCCAGCTCCGCCCCCCTCCCACCCAGGGGACCTCTCACTGCTCTGGTCCCGGCCCCGCACCCAGGAAGTCATCCGCAGAGAAGTGGTCGGCGTCCCAGATCTGCAGGGTGAGCCGTGCGGGGATCTTGTATTCGGTCTCGTCCCAGGAGAACATGGACTCCTTCTTGGAGATGACAATCTTCTCCTCGGCAGCCAGGTAGTCAAAGGGGAACAGGTAGCGCCAGTTGAAGTTGCCCTCGCCCGTAAGGGAGTGGTAGTGGACGTCTGTGTCCTGCTTGTCCTCCTGCTGGCCCTTCAGCCACCTGTGGGGGCATCACCTGTGGCCCTTCAGCCACCTCCCCAGAGGCCTCTCTCCACCCACAGCACCCCCCCTCCTCGCCGTCCTCTCCCTCCTCTCCTGCCTTCCGGGAAGGTGGGCTTACCCAGCTCGGCCCCCTTCCCATCCAGGGGACCTCTCACCCACCCCCGCACGAAAATGTCACTGGACTTCTCCCCAGTGAAGAAGTCGTCATCTTCCAAGACCACCTCATCCGTGTTCCACACGATGACCCGCAGCTCGTACCTGGGTGGGTTAGGGGCCAATTAGTGGTGTGGGGGTGGGGGTTACCAGGCTGGGGTTGGAGATGAGGTGACCCGGACAAGTTCTGGGGACTTGGGATGGGCATGGGACCTGGGCCAGGCTGGGGCTGAGAGAGCCGATGTGGGGAGAAGCTGAGGGGTTGGGGAGACGTGGGGGGCCCAGGGTCAGAGGAGAAGGCCACCCAGCCAGCATGGCTGTTGAGAGAAAAGCCAGACCGGGCGGGGTGGGCGGGAGAGCCAGTTGGGCTAGAATGCCAGGACCCAGAGCACAGTCCTCCTGGATGAGGCAGGTGGATAGGGAGCTGACTCGGGTCTCAGGGAGGCTGCCCAGGGAGGGGCAGGGGCCGGCTGCTTGGGGCATGGCTGAAGCGAGGCTTGGAGAGTCAGGAATCCCTCCTCCCCAGAGGCCTGAAGCTCCATTCCAACTCTAATAGAAATGTACATTTAAGCCCAGCAGCTGGCAGTGGATCACCCTGGAATCTGATTTCCCTTACATCCTTGCCCCCAAAGGGGATTTTCCTCTTGAAGTCTAATTGTCATGATAGATGAGGTAGTTCCATCTCTACCTTTAGGAGCGAGACTGAGTCAGCCTCTAAAAATCGACTGCAATGGCTCATGCTGGGCTTAATGCCCCTGGACGGCAAGTCCTGGAGACACGCGGGTTGGGGTGTCCCCTGGTGGCGAGCCATGGAACAGCACACTCAGGGTCCCACCTGGAGCCTGTGCCAGGCAGAATTAGTTGGTTTTGTTAGTAGCTAAGTCATATCCGACTCTTTTGCAACCTCGTGGACTGTAGCCCGCCAGGCTCCTCTATCCATAGGATTTCTCAGGCAAGAATACTGGAGTGGGTAGCTACTTCCTTCTCCAGAGGATCTTCCCGACCCAGGGATCGAACCCACATCTTCTGCGTTGGCAGGAGAATTCTTTATCACTGAGCCACCTGGGAAGGCCCGCCAGGCAGAACGGGCTATATGATTGGTGGGGTCCAGTGTGGAATGGAGATGTGGGGCTCTGATTGCAGGCACCAAGTCCAGTGCTGGCAGTGGCTTGGTCCAGCCACTTTACAGATGGGAAAACTGAGGACCATGGAGGAAAAAGTGACCTGGCCAGTGTCAGCTAACAGAGACAGATGGCTTGGCTCATGATCCAGCGTTCTGGCTACTCTCCCACCCTCCTGCCCTCATTCTGGGCACTCACCCCTGCACATCTCATCAGTGATAAATAAAACTTGGCAGAGCTGAATGACAGCTTTGAGTGGGAACCACTTTTATCAGGGGAGCAGAGCAGCTCTCTGGGGTTCTGCGTCTCGTGGATGTGTGGGGGGGAACCCAGGGAGGATGCTGCCTGCGTGCATGTGCCTGTGGAGGAGTGGGTCTGTGAGGACAGAGCCTTCGTGGAGGGTGTCAGTGTGAACCCATGGCCCTTGCTGGCCACACAGTGGGGGTGTGACCCCTTGCCTCAGCAAAGGGACCTCCCCAGGGCAGGCCCCACAGCCCTCTTCATGGGGTGCTCTGTTCCCCCAACAAAGCCACGTGGGACTGACTAAGGTGACCTGAGCCTGGAGGCTCCTACAGAAAGGATGCGTTGGGGAGCAGGGAGGGAAGGGCCCTGGCCCCAAGCAGCTCACTTCTTGGGCTTCCGAGGGGAGATGTCCAGAGGCGTCCCGGGGGCCGGCATGTCCATGGGAAACATGTCCACCCACAGCTCCAGGCGGCCCTGAGGAAGGGGGTGTGGCACGTCTCATGACTCCTTCATCTACCCAGCAAGGCCAGCTCTCCTCTCCCTCCCAACCTTTGTTCTGGCAGGACTCATCAGTTTTCATTCTTGGATGCTAGCAATCCCTATGATGTCACCAACAGCCAGTTGCAGCTTCTGAGGGAGATTACCCTAGGTTTCCACCAGAGGTGATGTGATTCTCACTCAAAGCCAAGACGCGAGCCCTGGCAGCTACGGTGAAGGGCATGGTGTGTGTGAACCTCGTGGACTGTAGCCCGCCAGGCTCCTCTATCCATAGGATTTCCCAGGCAAGAATACTGGAGTGGGTAGCTATTTCCTTCTCCAGAGGATCTTCCCGACCCAGGGATCGAACCCACATCTTCTGCGTTGGCAGGAGAATTCTTTATCACTGAGCCACCTGGGAAGGCCCACCAGGCAGAACGGGCTATATGATTGGTGGGGTCCAGTGTGGAATGGAGATGTGGGGCTGATTGCAGGCACCAAGTCCAGTGCTGGCAGTGGCTTGGTCCAGCCACTTTACAGATGGGAAAACTGAGGACCATGGAGGAAAAAGTGACCTGGCCAGTGTCAACTAACAGAGACAGATGGCTTGGCTCATGATCCAGCGTTCTGGCTACTCTCCCACCCTCCTGCCCGCATTCTGGGCACTCACCCCTGCACATCTCATCAGTTATAAATAAAACTTGGCAGAGCTGAATGACAGCTTTGAGTGGGAACCACTTTTATCAGGGGAGCAGAGCAGCTCTCTGGGGTTCTGCGTCTTGTGGATGGGGGGGGGGAACCCAGGGAGGATGCTGCCTGCGTGCACGTGCCTGTGGAGGAGCGGGTCTGTGAGGACAGAGCCTTCGTGGAGGGTGTCAGTGTGAACCCATGGCCCTTGCTGGCCACACAGTGGGGGTGTGACCCCTTGCCTCAGCAAAGGGACCTCCCCAGGGCAGGCCCCACAGCCCTCTTCATGGGGTGCTCTGTTCCCCCAACAAAGCCACGTGGGACTGACTAAGGTGACCTGAGCCTGGAGGCTCCTACAGAAAGGATGCGTTGGGGAGCAGGGAGGGAAGGGCCCTGGCCCCAAGCAGCTCACTTCTTGGGCTTCCGAGGGGAGATGTCCAGAGGCGTCCCGGGGGCCGGCATGTCCATGGGAAACATGTCCACCCACAGCTCCAGGCGGCCCTGAGGAAGGGGGTGTGGCACGTCTCATGACTCCTTCATCTACCCAGCAAGGCCAGCTCTCCTCTCCCTCCCAACCTTTGTTCTGGCAGGACTCATCAGTTTTCATTCTTGGATGCTAGCAATCCCTATGATGTCACCAACAGCCAGTTGCAGCTTCTGAGGGAGATTACCCTAGGTTTCCACCAGAGGTGATGTGATTCTCACTCAAAGCCAAGACGCGAGCCCTGGCAGCTACGGTGAAGGGCATGGTGTGTGTGTGTGAACAGGGCGCCTGATACTTCGGGGGAAGCAGCGAATAGCATGGAGATCTCTTTTTACGGACTCAGGTTGGGACTGATCCCAAATACCGAAGAACGTCAGACTCAGGCCAGTCACCTGTTCGATGCCCGGCTTGTCGGGGTTGAGCAGCGGCCGCGTCTCCACGTGTTCAGGCACCAGGCGGCAGCCCACGCGGGGGATGTCCTCCCAGTGTCTCAGGGCAAGCAGTGCCACATGCTCTTCTGTGGGCTTCCTCTGCCCTGTGGGTGCCGGAGGTCAGCTCGTATGTGGGCTCAGCAGAACAAGAGACCTGTGCTGGGCCAGGGGCTCAAGGGCATACAGAGGCCCCTTCTCCGGTCTACTGATGGAGAAACTGAGGCTCAGAGGGAGATGCAACAGCCCAAGCTCTCAGGTGCCTCATGGGCCCAGAGGGGTCTGTGTCCTTGGGTTTTCCCTGCTTGGGGGGAAACTGACCAACAATCCCGCTGGGCTGCAAGGTCAGGGAAGAGAAGAACCTACGTCCTGTCCAGCACCTTGAAGGTGGGTGGCACAAGCTTCCAGCCGAGACATTTGCTGGTTCTCCATAAAGGGCCACAAGGTCAAAAGGGTGGGAAGAGCCAGACCCACCTGGGTCTACACTGCCGTCACTCTGTCTTGAAAAAGCTGAGTGACCTTGGGCAAGTCACTGAAACCCTTTGCATCTCTCTTTCCTCATCTGTAGAATGAGGAAGAACCTTCCTACCCCACAGGGAGGCTGAGAGGAAGAGAAAGAGGACAAGTGGGCAAGTGCAGTGTGGGATGGGGAGGAAGGGCAGAGGCTGAGCGGACAGGAGGGGGACACTGCGGTGATGAGCAGAGGGGTGGTCCCACCACAAGGATGTGTGGGTCCTTCCATGGCCTGTTGACACCCCCATGGCTGCGTGCAGCATCCCTTACCATTCTCGTCCTCCATCTCGGAGGGCCCTGTGAAGACGCGGTTGGACACCTTCACTCTCCCGGGGGGCCCGAAGTGGGGGCCGTCCACTTTGCCCTCCTTGCAGAGGCGGGTCAGGATCTGGCTGGGCTTCATAGGGTCCCGCCAGATATTGTAGCCGTGTCTGTGGGAGGAGACGCATGGCCTGGGTGGGGCTTGGAGTGTGGCTGGGCCATCCCCAGGTAGTAAGTGGCCCTGGCCAGCTTCCTTAGGTTGGCTGTTGCCCCATGTGAGCAAGTGAGCCCTGCCCCATGCTCCAGGATCAGCTGAGACACAAGGGCTGCTGGTGGCTGATCCCTCCTGCCTTGGGCTCGGGCCCCACGTGCTCCATGCTCCCCAAGGACGAGCATCCAGTCTCCCCCAGTGCAGCCGCACCATCCCCCCAACTGTGTCCACTCCTCTGGAACTTCAAAGACTCCCTGAGGAAACTGACAACCAGAGAGGTTAAGGGGCTGGCCCAGGGTCACACAGCCTGGCAGTGGCACCGGCTGGCCAGATCTCCAGTGGACTCTTCCTAGCGCACTCCTGCCTCCTCCCAGCCCGCTTTTCTCTCTGTTTCCTCTGTCCTGGAATTCCCTGGCTCTCTCCTTGTCTTGGAACCTGCAGTCCTGGCCCCTGAAGGCTGAGAGCTGCTTGGAGATGTAGTTCTCCTTGTCACGGATGTCTGTCTTGCCTAGCCGGATGGCGATGTAGGGGTCAGCTTTGCCATTGATGTCTGCGGGGTGCAGGTCCGTGGCCTGGGATGGGAGGGGCGCTCCTGAGCAGGGTGCCTGCACCCTCGTCTTCCCCCACCCCACGATGGTCCCATGATAATGAAGGGCGGGAGCACTGGACCGGAGAGTTGCTGTGTGACCCCAGGTGAGTCCCTGACCAACTCTGGGCCTTGGCTTCCACCTCTATAAAGGATGGCACAAAGCCAGCTGCCCTCCCTGGTGTCTCCCAGGTGGGGGCTATCAGTTTGAGGCTGCTTCAGCCCCTCTTGGCCAGGAGGACTGGGAGCCTGGGGAGAGAGGCTGCGAGGGGGCTCTCACCCGGACCACGTAGACCCGGACCAGCACGTTGATGGGGTCATTGCTGGGGATGCCCTGGAACATGCCGTAGGTGGGGTCGTAGCCGGCTTCCCGGGACACGTCCTCTGGGAGTGGCACTTTGTACACGCAGAGGGAGCCCTGGGGTGCAGCAAGCGTGAGTCAGGGTGCAGGTTCCCATGGGCACAGGCAGGGGTGGCATTTAAAATAGCCCAGAGCACTGAGGATCTGCACCCTACTGCGGGGGTTTGGGGCCGTAACCTTTTAGTTGCTGGGTCACGGAGAGTCAGGGGTTTTGGAGGAAGTGGCCAGAGTGGGGGTGATTCTGTAGGGGGTGAAGTGAGGGAGTGGGTTCAGGGCAGATGTCCCTTATCACTCAGCATGCAAGTATTCTCATAGTTTTCCCACTGGGGCAGCTGACAGTTCCCCTTGGCTGTCAGCCCCAGGCTTGGGGTGGGGAGGAGAGCTGGTGCGGAGGCTCAGGACTCAGGGCCTGGGTCTTAGGGGCTGGGCCCCGCTCACACTCGCCGCCTGACCTTGAACCGGCCCACGATGCGCTCCTCCTCGGTCCCGCCATCCTCATCATCCCCGGTCTTGCCCCGAAGCAGGTTGAACGTGTGCAGCCAGTCCTCGAAGTTGTCGAACTCTGACTCCAGCTCCTTGGGGTACACCTGAGCCAAGCCAGGCCATCAGGGGAGGTGAGGCAGGCCTACAGGCCTCTGTCTTGACCTGGGCATGACGCCCCCACACGCTGGTGGGGTCTGCTCCCAGACCTTTACCTTGAGCTCATCAATCTTGGGCTTCCTCTTCTCGGGGGCCTCCGACCCCTGGCCAGGGCCTAGGCTCTGGGCTCTTTTCTTCTTCTCTTCCTTTGCAGCCCGTGCCTTCTCCTTGCCCTTCATCGGCCCCTTCAGGCCTGGCCGGAAACAGACAAGGAGGCAGAAATTATCTGAGCAGGAAAGCCAGGGCTGGAGACCTACCTCATCACTTCACTAATTTAACTTAGCAGGTCTCTAATGAGAGGACTGTTCTATATTAGCATTTTCCAAACAGCATTCAGTGAAACACTAAGTGTAGGTGTTCTTGGAATGCTTTAAGAGAAAGGATATATATAATGTATATGCATGATATAATAATTATATATATATATAATGTCAGGGAAATATTTTATTCTGTCTTTCTTTTAGAGATTTATTATAATAGCATTTGTATATTAAAGACACTGAGAAGTCCTGCACCAAGAGACCTGTTTAACCAATTTGGCCTCAGAACCTTCTTTTCCCTTTAGAAAATCCATTCATAGTATTCCATGGAAAAGGTCTGGAAGACACAGAATGGAATGAGTTCTGAGGTCCCTTCCAGCTCTGATGTTCGAAGTCCATCGCTGTGGTTGCTCAACTGGTCAGAGTAAAAGCCACTCTACGTAAGGGCCTCAGGGATGCCTGAGGATATCTGCCGTAGGCTGCTGCAGCTGTGAGGACCCACGGGAAGGGGAAAGAGAAGCAGCTGGTGTGATGGGTGGAGGAGCCACTCATATGATGGGCTGGGAGACAAAAGCAGAGTTCCAGGGCTCCAGGCTCACCTTCAGTGTTGTCCATTTCCTCCTTCTCCTCCAAGTCAATTCCTGAGATTTCTTGTTGTCGAATTTGCTGCCAAAAAATGAGGTGAGAAGAAGGGAAGGTAGGTTTCGCAGGGTGGGGTTTGTTGACCTCACACTGTGGTCTCAGACCAGTCTTAAATTTTTAGAAGCAGAAACTCTTTCCCACTGGGCTTCAAATCTATCATGTGCTCTGCTTAAGTGGGTTAAAAAAGNAGGTAGGTTTCGTAGGGTGGGGTTTGTTGACCTCACACTGTGGTCTCAGACCAGTCTTAAATTTTTAGAAGCAGAAACTCTTTCCCACTGGGCTTCAAATCTATCATGTGCTCTGCTTAAGTGGGTTAAAAAAGTTTATAGTGTAAAATATGACTTTAAGTGTACTTAGGAGTTTTATGATTCTTTCAATCATGTACGACTGAAAAAATGTGTTTTTTAACATTGCTTCTTAGTTTTAACGTTATATTGTTTTAGTGTAGAAAAGTATAACTGGATAAGAAAACATAGTTTCTTTTCTTCAGTCGGTACACACTGGATACTAAATCATCAGGATTCATCCAAGGTGCCACTGCCGCCTGGTGGCAGCCTGTGCAGATTACAGGAACTGACGAGACAACAGGCAACCTCCCGAAGCTCCAACTTGAATCCAGGAGGTGCTGGTGGTAGAAGATACTACTAGATGTCCCTCAGTTATCTGTGCTTCTGCTCTCTAAAAGTTTTTAGCACAGAGTCACCTAGCTAAAGATCACATTTCCCAGCCTCCCTTGCAGCTAAGTGTGGCTATGGGATTAGATTCTAGCCAATATGAGTGGATGTGCTTATGTGCTGCTTCTAGGCTGGGCCCTCAAGTGTAAAGGAGTATGCCGCCGCCTCTTCTCTTTACTCTTCCTGTGCACTGGTATTAGGACGTGATGGTAAGCCATCGCTAACCATATAGAAGATGGCAGTATATCAGTCTCCAACCCCACTGAATCACCATATCAGTGTTCTTGTTCATAGCAATCTGGCCTGCTACAGCAGCTTAGTCTATGCTCTAATATGAATGGTAAACATCACACGCAACTCAGGTCATAGAAGGGGCCTGGGGAGAGGATGTGGCTGGATCAGCTTGGTCAAGGAAACACAGCCAGGGGCACGTGTCCCTTCTGGTCAGTTGGTCAGTCTTGAGTGCCTGTCCTGAGCTAGGTTGGCAGTGTGGACAAGAGACAAATGAGGAAGGGGAGAAATGAACTTTCTGGAATTTGCAGTCTGACTCAGTAGACCTGTGTGTGCACAACAAGGGAAGAACATTTCACACAGCAACAGTGACCAAGACATGTAAAATAAAATAGCATATTATGTAAAATGATAATAGATGTGCAAGTACTACTGAGAAGTTGTTTCCTTCTGGCCTCTGAGTGCACGTTTCTCCTCTTCCTCAAAGGTCACCTCCTCTGTGAGGCTTTCCATGCCTCCTAGGCACTAAATTGCCTTTGTTATCACATTGTACTGTATCTATTTACATGTGCGTTTTGCATGTCTAGTAAATATTCAAGGCAGGTTTGGCATCTTATCTTTCGGCCCCTGTAGCACCTACGTTGGTGGTACATCATCATATATACTCAAGGAATATTTGTGGAATAAATGAATAAGGACTTGAGAAAACCAAGCCTGGGAAGGCAGACTGGAAAAGGATGAGCTAGAACTTCAAGGCTGTGAGATAGACTGTTCCAAGCTCATATTGATGGAGTGGGGAGACCATTCTGGTGGGTGTAGGAAAGAAGCTGAATAGGAGAGTCTGATGTGGAGCTGGCATCACCTCTCCCAGCCCAGTCCCTCCTTGGCCTCCTGCCTAGGACAGAGACCTCACCTCCTTCATGGTGTCGATGGAAGCAAAGTACTTGGACCACCAGTCCAACATGCTCTCATCCGGCTCCTCCTCCTCCGGCTCATCTGAGCTGCCCTTCTTCTTCTTCTTCTTCCTCTCCTTCTCTTCATCAGCCTGCAGGGTTGGCCAGGTCCAGAGTCCTGCATACGTGCCTGCACCCTGGCCATTCCCAGAGCCCTGGACAATATGGGGGTCCCCCATCCATTCTGACCATCTGCTCCCGGGAAGCCCTGGGTTCCAGGGGGCTCTGTGAAGCCACCAGTATGAAAGGGGCAGGACCTTGTTTTATGGCAGTGGATGCCATGGCCCAGAGAATGTCATGACCCACCAGCATGAGCCTGGCCAAGGTGGGATTGGTGCTCAGGGGCTTGCAGCCCAAGCAGCTCTCTCCCTCTGCCTCTTAGGAGGGGTTATGCTGCTGGAGCATCAGGAGCTATGGGGTGGCTTGGTCCCTGACGCTGCTACCCTTGGCCTGATATCCTATGTAGTGTAGGGTCTTCTCTTCCCAGTGCTCCCCAACGGTACCCCCACTCACCACATCCACCTTGATGACAGCATCGGAAGTCTGCAGAGGGGAACCAAGGAGACAAGGACAGACTTAGCCACTGGGCTGAAAGTGGCGGGCAGTGGCCCAGCCAGGGAGGGTGCAGGGAGGGGCTCACACAGGGATGGTCCCTGGGTCATGAGTGCTGTGCTCACAAGGCCAGTTCCAGGATTGTGGAAGGTCTGCCTTGGAGATGTTTCCTTAGAACTTCCAGGGTGGTGGTTTGCCAACCTGATTGCACATGAGAATTACTGGGGGGGTTTAAAAATGATCTATCGCAGGGCTCCCCTGAGTCCAAGGTGGGGTACTGGGCACCAGGAGAGTTGTCAACTTCCCAGATGATTGCAGTGGGGAGTCAGAGTCAAGAGGGGAGGCTGACATGGCATGAGGCTGGAGGTTGGTAATGTTGACTGGGTGAAAGGCAAGTGCCTTAATGAGTAAGTGGACACATGTACACAGCTGAAGGGGACCCCGATGAAAAAGGCCCCACCAGAGCCCATGGGGACGATAGTGAAGCTCAGGTCTGTGCTGTCCTCTTTGTTCACTAATGGCCTGAAACTAGCTACCCACCCCCAGGAGGAGCTTCAGAGGCTGGGAGCTGAGGGGGGACGTGGCATCTCAAGATTTAGCCCCATAGCCCCTGGTGGTGCCAATCCCAGCCCCACAGGCCAGGCACCAGGCCTCAACTGCTCTCCTCTTCCATGAGCCATGCCCTCTGCTAACTCAGCCACTGGCCCAGACTCTCTGGGGACCAGAGCAATGGGGTGAGGAAGGATACTCTTGGACCCCGGCCCAGATCTCAGAAGCTAGGAGACGCCACAGGCTGCGAGAAGCACACGATGTCAGGAACGGGATTTGGAGAAGGCAGTGGGGAGGTAAGCCTGCCTCCTGCCCTCTCAGTCCTGCCTGGACTCAGGATGACCTGTTCCAGGCTGGCCTCCATCCCACCCTCTCCTGCAGGTTCCATGTCCATATCTGAACACCCAGGTGACAGGGCCCCTTTTGGCAGACGGACAGTCCCAGTCCTAAGCCAGGAGGAGTAAGGCACTTCCACCTGGAACTCCTGCTCCAACCCCGGCCTGGGAAGGGTCGTTTGTAAAAGGCTGAGAAAGAAAACTCAGACCCTCTGGAGAGAACACTGGTGTTCACACAAGGAGTCCTTGCCTGTGGTGTTGTTTGTTGGAATAAAAATAATTGCAGGCTATTGCTTCACACGTTACTGCTCTGTCTCTCAAACACGTGCACCGTATGTTCATGGCACACACACACATGCAGAACTGAGATTCTTGCCTTCCTGGACACTCTAGGATAGGGCTGCATGCACACGCAGTCAGGGCTAGCCCTGGCCCACCCCACGCTGAAGGAGGAGTGACTTAACGTATTGTCTGGGGGTGGGGTGGGGATGGCCCAGCATTGGGAGAGTGTCACCCACAATTGCACATCTCCAGGCACCTTACCGCGTCCAGCTTCACCATGGTCTCCAGCTTCTTGACGGGCACCTCCGGCTCCATGCTCACCACGACCTCCCCTGTGGGGTGAGAGGAGTGGCCCCCACTGTGCAGCCCACGGCGGCCCTGGAGGAGCCTGCCTGGACAGAGAGATGGACAGACAGACAGACAGACAGACAGGGAGGAGCAGGAGGAAGAGTGAGAGTCCGAGTGGCTGGAAGGCCCAGAAGCCTAAAGCTGACTCTGGAGCTTTCCAAGGGGGAGAGAGAGGGATGCGACAGTTGAGGGAGAAAAGATGGGCATAAGGAGAGGGAGGAGGTGAGCCAGAGAGAAGTGTGGGCTGTGCTCAGTGACACAGGGAGGCCACGTGGCGGGTGGCGGGGCACAGAGTCTTCTCTGGGGTCAGGCAAAGAAGACCGTCTGCCCTCGGGCCCTCTAAGGATGCCTCGGCTCTGGCCTTTCCGGCACTAGTTTGGGGCTGCCTGGACAGCCCCTCCACCCTGGAGACCCTCCAGGGTGGACCCTCCTTCCTGGCCTCCCCTACCCCACCTGGGGACGCCCCCAGGAGGGAACCACATGGTTTGGACTGCAAGCTGGAGCCCCCGCCCTGGGCCTCAGCAGCGGCCGTACCCGAGGTGTTCCAGTTGGGAGCTGAGCGGTCTGGGGGCCGGTAGATGAAGCGCCGCAGGGAGCTGACGGCATGGGAGCCGACCAGGGTGTAGCGGCCGAAGGCCCGGCAGTCCACCACGCGGATGTTCAAGGGTGGGTGCAGGAGCTCATTCTCTGGGAGGTCCTGGGGGTGGGGGCAGGGAGCCTGAGCTCAGAGAAGGGGCAGAGGCACTGGCCGTCCCTGGCCAAACCCACTGCGCCCAACCCTGCCCCACCACGCCCGGGCCTGCACCCACCACTTCAAACCACTTGACCAGGGTGTTGAAGTTGGGGTTCTTCTTGTAATTGTGGATCAGGGATGACTGCACCCCCTTCCCGGCGCACTCGATGTCCACCCGTGGCCGGTCCACCTGGGCCAGGTTTACCCGCTTCAGGTCTCGTAGGCCCCAGAACAGCACCTGTGTGTGTGGGGTGGGGGTGTGGGGGAAGAGGACAGCCCCTCCATCAGGGGTGCTGGCTGTGGGGGGCCACTCACCAGGAGGGGCAGGGCTGGGAGAGCTGATGAGAGAGGGTGTCCTGAAGGGGCTGTGTTGGGGGTGAGGGTGGATGTGGGGGCGGATGGAGGCTGGGAAAGGTCCTGGAAAGTGTGAATCAGTGCAGAAAGGGCAGGGGATGGGCGGGAGCTGGGGTCTGCCTCTGGCTCCCGGGTGTGACCTTGGGCCAGTCACTTACCCTCCTGGGACTTCAGTGTCTTTTTCTGGAAAACGAGGCATGGCCTGAGGTTGCTGAAGAACCCCTGGCGTTTGATGCCAGCAGTGTGATGTGTGCATACAACCCTTGACGGGGAGAGGGTGAGGGGGACCAGGAAGCAGAGTATGGCAGAGCCTGTTCAAGGCAGGGCCAGGAGGGGCGGGGCGGAGCCTCACCTCCACCCGGTACTTGCTAAGCACGGGTCGGATGCCCACAGGCACGGGCATGATGGGACCTCGGTCCATGTCCATCGGGCCGTTGATGGGCGGCAGGTCGGCCTTTCCTGCCGGTCCAATCTGGGGGATGAGGGACATAGCGTCATGTCCTGGTGAGCCCAGGGAGAGGGCTCTCTCCCCCCACCAGGTAGGTGCCACATGGTCTAGGGAGACAGAAAAGGCCAAACAGCACGGGTCCCCAGGAAGCACACCCCCAGTTCAGTCCCAGTGGCCTCACAGTAGGATGGGGAGAAGAGAGGCCCCTGGCCCAGCCCCCTCTTTCCAGAAGCCCCACCTGCAGCAGCTCGAAGGCGGCCAGCAGGTCCCCGGCCGTGGCGTTGCCCCGGTAGATCTGATAGTACTCCAGCTGGGGCGGGAAGCGGGGTGGGCAGTACGCCTCGTCGGCCATCTTCACCAGCGGCTTGGCAAAGGTCCGGCCCATGAAGTCGGCTTTGCCCTGACGCAACAAACAATCAAGGTGGCCTCCTGATGCCTGAACTGACCGGGCACCTTCATACCCAGGATCTCATTCAGTCTTCACCATAGCCCCATGTAGCTGCAGGTGTGATCACCCCATTTTACAGATGGGGAAACCAAGTCTTAGGCTAGCTCCAGGCCAGACTGGCAGTGAACGGCAGATGCAGATCTAGAAATAGGTGCTCCTAGCGCTAGTCCAGAACTCACTCAGGGCTCCCCAGTAGCTGGGGTGGCTTGTAGTAAGTGGCTCCCCAGCTCTGGAGAGGTCACCTCAATCCTCCACTCCCTCACTCCAGAGCACCCATGGAGAGCTGAGGCTGCTCATGACTATGTATGCAGGGGTGGGGGGAGTTGGGCGGTCTAGGATGGGGGAAGGCTGGGGACAGCAGGCCTTCTTGGCATGGCTGGGCCTGGGCTTGGTCTGTCTGTGCAGCAGGCGGGGACACCCTGGCCTGTCTCCTCCCTGAGACCCCATAGGACCACAGCATCAGGAGGGGTCAGGTTGCAGTGAGAGGGCAAAAGACACCTGGGGTCTCTTGGAAGGCCTGGTCAGCAGCCCAGACCCCCCGCTTCCTGGCAAGCACCCTGGCCAAGGGGTTCTGGGGGTGGGCTGGGGAGGTGGCTGCCAATTCAAGCGCCAGAGCCCACCCGTACCATGGTGTCCTGGTCGTAGATTTCGATAACAATGATAGGGGGATCGTCCCGTAGCTCATGAGCTTCACCATAGAGCTCCAGGTTGTCAAACACCAGCATCTGGTCCCAGGTGGGGCACAGGGTCTCATTCAGTACCTGCAGCAGGGTGGGGTAGACAGGTAACAAGTAGGGGTGATGGTGGGTGGGCAGATACCGGTGCAGGAGTCACCCCAGTCACTCCTGTGGTTTCCGGGGGACTCGGGGGGCAGGAGTGCCATGTTCTCTGACTCTTTGGGGAATCTTAAATGAATGCTGCTATGAGGTCTGTGAAAAAGTTGACTTAAAGCTCAACATTCAGAAAACGAAGATCATGGAGAGGATGAGATGGCTGGATGGCATCACTGACTCGATGGACGTGAGTCTGAGTGAACTCCGAGAGATGGTAATGAACAGGGATGCCTGGCGTGCTGCGATTCATGGGGTCGCAAAGAGTCGGACACGACTGAGCGACTGAACTGAACTGAACTGATGAGGTCTGCTCATGACCGTCCCCCCTCACCCCCCGCCAGTATCTTCCCTGTCTTCTATGTTGAACGCAACCACGATTAAAGCCTTCACCAGTGTGGCCCGGTCCTGTAGCTATCTGCAAGCCTTCCCTCTAAGGATCTGGGTACTGGCTGCTCTGTTTCTCCAGGTCCCAGAAACTCACAGGCCCCCCAGTGCTCTCAAAGCCAGAGCCATCTGTCTTCCCCGGGGCCCTCACCTCTGTGCACTGACTCTGGTTGATGAAGAAGACACGGGCAAAGGGGTCTGAGAGGCCGGTGCTGTCGGCAGCAAAGAGGCTGCGAGCCTGGTACATGTGGGCACGGAGCTGGAAGGCCTGCTTCTCTGTGGGAAGTGCAGGATGAGGCTCGGGGAACAGGCCACCGGCCAGCATGCCTTCCCCGGCTGAGGGTTCGGAGCAGGGGCCACCCAGACCTGGGAGTCCTCACTCACTAGTGTAGACCAGGCTGATGGGCGGGAAGGAGAGTAGTCCCAGGCCCTGGGCTGCCTTGACCTCCTCGAAGCCACAGGGCAGGCCACACAGGAGGTCCTTGCGCTGCTTGCTGAGACCCAGCCACAGGTAGAGCTCCAGCTTGGCCTGCACTGTCCAGCCCGCCGAGCCGAAGCCCCGCTTCCCCGGCAGCTGGAGGGTGGGCGCAGGGTCAGCTGCCAGAGCCCGCGGGGTGAGGAAGGGGCAGGGAGCTTAAGAAGCTGTGGTCAGAGGGGGCCCATCCCCACCGCAGCCATCCCACTGGGCTGTGCAGTAGGGAAACAGCACAGAAGGGGATGGGCAGGGCCGGATCCCCCTTCCTATTCTCTTTAGCTCTTCTCTGGGCATATTGTCCGCTCAGGCCTGGCAGACCCAGGGGTGTGGACGCTGCTCCCTCCAAGAGGAAGATGACCTCTTGAGAGTAGCCCAGACCCCAGCTCCTCCACCCGCCGTTAATCCACTCCCCTTCCGGCACCTTGAGGAAGAGTGTCTTGACCTTGGCGCAGTCCTTGCCCAGTTCCTCCTCCACGATGGAGAAGAGCAGGTCCTTGGAGGGCACCCGGGTGTAGGCGATGCGCTTGTTGTTGCTCATCATCCAGATGAAGACATCAGGGATGCTGTGCTGGGGCTAGGACAGGGTAGGGTGGGGGAGGCCAGTATGCCCCGTAAGGGAGGGGACCTGATACTGGGTCTTCCTTCTCCTCCCGCCAGTGGAGTGGGAAGAGCCCAGGACAGGATGAAAGGCTTGGTCAGCCCTGTCCCTCAACATCTGTCAGAGCGGGAGGGGCCCACCCCCTCCTATGCAGCCCCTCCCGCCTTGCTCCAGTTTGGCACCGTGCTCCGGCACAGGGCACACCTCATCTGCCAGGAAGCGCAGCTTCTGCAGGAAGTTCTGACAGAGCCTCAGCTTGTCGCGCACTGTGTGCCGCTTCACTTGTGCCCGCAGGGTCTTGGCCTGCTGCCCCATGCTTTCCTGGGAGGTGAGGGGGCGTAAGTGGGGCTCAGGTTGTGACACGTGATGGAGGGGCTGGCCCTGGGGGCCGTGACCTCAGAGACGGATGTCCCCCCACCTCGGCTTCCCTTTTCACCTCCAGACCCTCCCTCTGTCCCCGAGTGGTCCAGCTGCATCCTCACCAGCTCCCGCATGCAGGACTTGAGACGCTCCCGGTCCAGCCTGGTACGTGATGAGTGGCCCTGGTCCTTGTCCGCGAGGGAGAGGAAGCGGCTGGGGTTGGGAGTGGGAGCAGGGCTTAGCAGAGATGACTCCTTCTCTGCCAGCCTCCCATTGCCGCCCCACACTGGCAGCCCCTCCGCTCACTAGCAGCCAGAGCTCAGTTCCTCTAGGACGCCCCGAAGTCGACGCTCAGGGTACGACTTCTCCGTTTTGATCATCTCCTGCACATCGTTCAGGCCTTCTTCCTGTGGACCAGAAGTGTGAGCCACAGCCCCCCTCAGCCTCCCAAAACATCTCCCTCTTTCATCAAGAGGATGAGGGCTAGTATCCTAGGACCTCCCATGAGCACCATCCCTGGAGTGTTCCGCCATCATAAAGAAAAGTGAAAGTGAAGTCGCTCAGTCGTTCCTGACTCTTTGCAACCCCGACTCTTTGGAATGTAGCCTACCAGGCTCCTCTGTCCATGGGGTTTTCCAGGCAAGAGTACTGGAGTGGGTTGCCATTTCCTTCTCCAGGGGATCTTCCCAACCCAGGGATTGAACTCTGGTCTCCCACATTGCAAGCAGACGTTTTACCTTCTGGGCCACCAGGGAAGCCCAGAAACACCAATTTCCAGGTTCTGTTTTCAGAACCCAGAAGCTGTCATGCTCGTGACTCTTTGGTTTCTGAGGAAGAAGCCATCTCTGGGTCATGAGTCTGTGGTCCTGGTGGACCCACAGGAGTCGGACAGAGCCCAGGATCAGATGCAGGGGGGCGGGGGGAGAGAGAGAGGGATTGGCCAGACGCCTCCAGGGAAACCCAAGACTAGACGGGCCACAGTTCCCAGACTCCACTCTGGGAAGCCCTCAGACCCTGGGCTGCTTCTGGGAACAGGGCGGGGACAGGAGCACAGGACCTGCTGGGGCCATCCTGCAGCCCCTCCTGGATGCCCACGGTAATCTGCTGGGCACACAGGCCTTGTGTGAGGCAGGGGCGGTGGCCAGGCTGGGTGAGGCCCTCAGGAGCATGCCCCCTCTGCCGTTCCCCTCCCACCCCAGGCCTGGCCCTCACCAGCTTGTCTGCGATGTGGTCCATGATGTTGGCATTGTACAGGCGACGGCGTTGGTCAGGCCACCAGCTCTTGATGTAGATGCAGGGTTTGCGCTCCAGGTAAGGCAGATGGAAGTAGTTCCTGAGGTGGGAACAGGTGGGAGACTGAGGACTGGGTGCCCAGGCAGGCGGGCAGGGGACAGGCCACCAGAGGATGGCAGGCAGTGGGCAGGGCCTCTCAGGGCCCTCTGTCCCACCTGGCTCACCTGTCGGTGATCTGGGGCCGCATGGGTGGGGTGGAGGAGACCGAGGCCAGGCCCTCACCCTCGTCAGTCTCATCGTCACTCAAGTTCTGGATCAGATCGACTTCCTCCTCATCCCCAGGCTCCTTCCGAGGCCGAGGTCGCTGGGGTCGCGACAGGCCATCGACTTCGTTCCCGTAGTTGCCTGGAGGCAGAAGGGGGCACTCAAGGGCCTAGGGGCTTTTTCCCACCTGGCCCCACCTTGCCCTCCAATCCAGAGGGTCTGTGGCTAGGAAAAACAAGAGTCAGGGAATGGGGTCTCTGCTGGGCTCTGTGTGAGCTCAGACACTATAGGACACTAGCCGGAGGATGGGGCCATGTCCCACACTCTGGCAGAGATGTCGCTGGGAGCCCTGATGACCACTGAGCTCCAGGTCCAGCCCCAGAGGACCCTGCAGGACTCTCCTCTCTAGTCCCATGGGGGCCTTGTTTCCTTCTGCAGAGAGGATGTTTCCTTCTCATGTCCCTAACTTCACTGAGCCCTAAGGTTCACTCTGTGTGCACTCATGATGTGCAGTCACTGTGTGGGCGCCTGAGGACACTCGAGGGAAGTGGTCAAAGTCCCCCTCCCCCAAGGGTTGTGCAGCAGGCCCAGCAGTTACCACTCTGCAGTCCCTGGGCCCAAAGACCCCTCTGTGAGCCCAGCTCTCACCTATGGTGACCTCAAAGGTGATGGGCTTGTCTCCGTTTTTCCGATCGATCATTGAGGCCTCCAGGAAGGCTCCAAATAGAAAGAATTCTTCTATTTTCCCAGTGCAGCTCTGTGGGGAAGGTGGTTCAAGCCATCCTGAAAGCTTACCAGCATGTTGAGGCCAGGGCCAGGCCTCTTTCTGTCTCCAGACAGGCCCTTGGGGCTAGTGGTGGGGGACATCCCACCCAGCTGTGGAACTAGGAGGCCAGACACTGCAGGCCCAGTTCCTCTTGCCCTCCAGCCTGTCCCTGCAGGAAAGGCTGCTCTGTCCAGCACAAGGACAACCGTGGCTAGGAAAGGAGCAGAGACGGGCAGAGCGCAGGCACAGGCAGTGGGAGGGGGCGGAAGCCTTGCTGCTTCCTGGGGAGGGGGGCTTCACCCTGGGGCCTGGGCCCCTGAGGCAGGCAGGGTAGACACTGGCAGAGCCCAGGCCCAGGCTGCATTGGGTTAAAGGGTGCTGAGCAGGGTTGGGGGGCTCTGGAGGGGAGTGCAGCCCCCTGGGGCCTCACCTCAGAGATGGGCGTGGCCGGCTCCACCTGCACCTCAGTGGAGCTGGTGATCTCAGGGTTGGAGGTGTCCAGGATCTCCACTGCCAGGCCCAGCATGAGGCGGGCGCGGAAGGACACGCCCTCCCCCAGGCCCTCGTTCAGGTCCTGATGCTCGTCTAGCAGCGTGTAGTTGCGTGTGGAGCCGTACATGTTCACCCAGGCGGGGCCCAGCGTGGGCAGGAAGCCTGTGGGCAGGGGTGCAGGGGGTCAAGGGCTCACTCAGGTGGAGGGACCTGTTTTGGGGGCTCCTGGCCTGCACCTCCTGGTTGCTGGGCTGAGGACTCCACGCCTCGCTCAGGAAAATGTCTGAGGCAGCAGAGGGCCTACAGCTGCGGGGCTCACAGAGGGCTGCGGGGCGAGCTGTGTCTGCTGTTTGTGGGCGGCTGTGGGGTGGCCCTCTCATTTCTGGGGCACTTCCATGTGTTTATTTATTCTCTGCAGGAGCTTGAGCTGCCTGTGGGGCTCCACATACACACATATCCATTTCTGTGGAGCGAAGTCATGGTCTCTGCTTTTTAGTACCTGTTGTAAGGTGGCCTACAATCTCCCTAGAGGACAAACCCCGCTTCTTAGCTCCCCAGCAAGGCCTTCCAGCCCTTTGCTATCTGTGCAGACCTGTGTTCCATTGGGGTGTCACTTGCTTCTGCACACCCCTCCTTTTCTCTCCAAAGGAGAGGTTCTCTGTCTCTGTCTCTCTGTCTCTACCTGTTAAACGCTCTTCCTCCATGAAGTGCCCCTCCCCTCAGTTCCTCAGTTCAGTTCTGTCACTCAGTCATGTCCGACTCTTTGCGACCCCATGGACTGCAGCACACCAGGCCTCCCTGTCCATCACCAACAGCCAGAGCTTGCTCAGACTCATATCCATTGAGTAGGTGATGCCATCCAACCATCTCATCCTCTGTCATCCCCTTCTCCTCCTGCCTTCAATCTTTCCCAGCACCAGGGTCTTTTCCAACGAGTCAGTACTTCACATCAGGTGGCCAAAGTATTGGAGTTTCAGCTTCAGCATCAGTCCTTCCAATGAATATTCAGGACTGATCTCCTTTAGGATGGACTGGTTGGATCTCCTTGCAGTCCAAGGGACCCTCAGGAGTCTTCTCAAACACCACAGTTCAAAAGCATCAATTCTTCGGCGCTCAGCTTTCTTTATAGTCCAACTTTCACATCCATACATGACTACTGGAAAAACTATAGCTTTGACTAGACGGACCTTTGTTGGCAAAGTAATGTCCCTGCTTTTTAATATGCTGTGTAGGTTTGTCATAGCTTTTCTTCCAAGGAGCAAGCGTCTTCTAATTTCATGGTTGCAGTCACCATCTGAAGTGATTTTGGAGTCCCCCAAAATAGTCTGTCACTGTTTCCATTGTTTCCCCATCTATTTGCCATGAAGTGATGGGACCAGATGCCATGATCTTAGTTTCCTGAACAGGATGACATGGATGCAGTCCATGGAGTTGCAAACAGTCAGACACAACTGGAGTGACTGAATGTGTGCACACGCACACACACACACACCCACCCCCATAATATGTATATAATTACTATTATTTTCATTTTACAGATGACAAAACAGGTACAAAGGTCATGAAACTTCTAGCTGTCCAAGTTAAGAGTTCAAACCCAGGCAGCCTGGCACAGCGGGCCCAGGCAGCTCTCTGCAGACCTGACCATGAGTCTCTACCCTTCCTGGAGGCAAGGGCTGCTGGGGAAGGCCGGCAGCACCTTAAGTCCGAGGTGTGGGACAGAGCTGGTGGTTGTGGTGGTTTGTGTGTGTGTGTGTGTGTGTGTGCATGTGTGTGGAGGGGTCTCCTTTACCCACTCCCTTCAGCCCCAAGTCCCACCTCCAGTCTCTAGCTGCTGACCTTTGTCTCCATCGTTGGAAATCTTGCGCAGGTCAATGAAGTGGGTGCCGATGGCCATGTCGTTGACCTTGTCCGAGTCCCGGATCTGCACCTTCATGCGCTTGCAGAGTGGGGGGAACAGGTCTGTGAAGACAACCTGCTCGTTCCATAGTGGCTCATAGCTGCTTTTCTGCACTGAAGTCTTGCCCTGGTGGGAGGGAGAGAGAGTCAGGATTTGTGTACCTGCCTGAGTGTGCATGTGTGTCTGTGTGTGTGTATGTGTTACGAGTGTGCATGTGGTGTGTATGTGTGTGTGTGTGTACGTGTGTGTACTTATCTCCGTCCTCTTCTCCACCCCAGTCTCTCTAGCCCTTCTCCCTCCCAGTGCCCCCCACCCTCAGTGCTTGGTGACCTGGGGGCAGGGGGGAATCCCTAAGGCCCAGCCTGGCCCCACCCCGGCCCCTCTGAGCTGTACTCCCTCATCTCTCTCTCCTCACTTCTTGAGGTGGTGCGCCAAGGTGACCAAAGGCCAGCCTCGTGGCTTCCAAGTTTGCCTTGTGTTCACCCCCAGGACCCCAAGCCCAGTCCCCTGTACCTCACCCCACTCCCAGCCTCCTGCACCCCAATACCTTCTGGCCGGCGAAGAAGACTTGCACATAGGGGTCGACCAGATCCTTGTTCTCGCCAGTGAAAGCCTTCTTCATGTTGGCCATGAGGCTCGTGTTCATGCGGGGCAGCCCCTCTGCTCGGTAGATCTTCACGTAGAACCGGGCCCACTGGCGTTCAGGGGGCACCCCTTCAGGTAGCAGCAAGTTCCTGCCGGCATGAACAGCTAGGGCTGTGGTGGCTACAGCTGGCTGACTCCTGCCCCAACATCCCCATACCTCTGGGGCCCAGGACCACAGGTGAAGGACGGCTGAGAAGGTCCATAACAGAACTGAAGACACCTGAATTTAGGGCACCTGCTCTCTTGTGGGATCCTGGGCAAATCTCCGCATCACTCTAAGCCTCAGTTTCCTCACCTTTAAGATGGGAATAATAACATGCACCTCCTATGGATACGATAAGGCTCAAACAAATGAACATACATCAGTACTTTGTGTCGTATCTTTTGTCTTCTACGCAAAAACCTCACCAGTGGTCCCTCTCTCCTTCCCTGGCTCAAGGAAAGCATGATCTACTGGATCCTAGATTTTTCCCACTGAATCCAGACAAGGTTCCAGAATATTTCTGAGAAGCCCCTGGCAACTCCCTGGAATTGCTTCAGAAAACAAAATCCCTTTGCTCTCCTGGGTATAGACTCAAGGCCTCGCAGCTCTGGGAATCCATACTTTTTCCCCAAGTTTCTCACAGTCGGCAGCGTGGATGTCAAATGACTGTCACTCTTGACTCTCCCCCAGTCCTTTCTGCCCCATGAGGAGAGTTCCCAGACACCGAGGCTGGCCCTGGCCTCAGTCCTTCCAGGGAGAGCAGGGCCATCTGGATGGGTGGATAAGGGAGATGGAAGGTGAGGTCTCTGGGCCAAGTCCACCCTGAGGGGCTCCTTTTGCACCCCAGGAAGAGTTGGGCCAGATCTCCAGGGGTGGGGCGGGGATGGGAGCTCACCCCTCAATGTCATCCTCATCCGTCTCATTGGCCTTGTGCGGAGTCTTAATGTTGTCGCCCTTGCCCACCACAGCGACGTCGCACTTCACGTAGCCCTTCAGCCCCGCGGAGATGTCGTCAGGGTCAGACAGGACGGCCCACTTGTGGTGGAACTGGTGCTCTGCGGTGGCAAGAAGCGGAGGCTGCCCTGGCTGGCCCTACTCAGGGCTGCACCCACCCTTGGGACAGGCCGTGGAGGCCAGGTCATCAGGTCCTGGGGCCCTGGGGCCATGGTTCTGCCTGCCTCAGGAGCCGGGAGGCAGAGGTCCCTGTGTAAGGGTGGCCGAGGCAAGGTCCCAGCTCTGGCCATGCCCCCAGAGGTGTGGTATGGCTTCAGATGGAGGAATCTCCTGATTGGTTTCTTGGCCTGCAGCCCTCCTGTCCCCAACCCCTTCAGTCAGTCTCCACAAGGCTGCCAGACCAATCCCCGTGTAAGGGTGGCCGAGGCAAGGTCCCAGCTCTGGCCATGCCCCCAGAGGTGTGGTATGGCTTCAGATGGAGGAATCTCCTGATTGGTTTCTTGGCCTGCAGCCCTCCTGTCCCCAACCCCTTCAGTCAGTCTCCACAAGGCTGCCAGACCAAGCCCTTAATGAGGCCCTCCCTCTCTCACCCCCCATTTCAAACCCACCTGAGGCTCCCCAGCGCTTGGGGGAAAGACTGCCGACCTTAGCATCCCCTGGGGGGCCTCCTGATGCAGCTCTCCCTAGCCCCCAGTGTTCATCCCACCCTTCCCCTGTGCTCCTGCCAGGCATAACTGTTGGCCCCTCTCTGAATAGTTCCGATTGCTGTTTCACACCCCCAAGGCTCTGTGGTTGCTGTACTTTTATCTTGGATGCACCCATCCCTTCTGTTCCGTGTCCCAACCCTCTGGCTCCCTATTCAAACTTCTAATCCTTTTGTTGGTGTGTCTCCTCTTCCATGCAGCCTTCCCTGACTTCCTCAGTAGAGCTGATCCTGGCCCCTTTCCATATGTACATCTCCTATTTCCTGCAACTATCTACTTACTGTCTGTCTCCAATTGCAGACCGAAAGCCTCCTGGAGACAGGGACAAGTAGTGTCACCCTAATGCTCCTAGGCTTCCCTGGTGGCTCAGACGGTAAAGCGTCTGCTTGCAATGCGGGAGACCTGGGTTCGATTCCTGGGTCAGAAAGATCCCCTGGAGAAGGAAATGGCAATCCACTCCAGCACTCTTGCCTGGAAAATCCCATGGATGGAAGAGCCTGATAGGCTACAATCCATGGGGAATGCTCCTAGGACTCAGGACAGGGTGGAGGAAAGACCAGATGTCAGAAGAGGAGGCTAATCTAGGATGGGTCCTCCCCTTCAGGTTGACTGCGAGCACAGCCTGTACAAAGGGCACATTGTCCTCTGATTTTGTGTGGGCCCTGGAATCTCCCGGACTCAGAACTTTCCTCTTCCCCCCATTCCTCTTTCAATTTCAATTACAGTTACCCTGGAGAAGGAAATGGCAATCCACTCCAGCACTCTTGCCTGGAAAATCCCATGGATGGAAGAGCCTGATAGGCTACAATCCATGGGGAATGCTCCTAGGACTCAGGACAGGGTGGAGGAAAGACCAGATGTCAGAAGAGGAGGCTAATCTAGGATGGGTCCTCCCCTTCAGGTTGACTGCGAGCACAGCCTGTACAAAGGGCACATTGTCCTCTGATTTTGTGTGGGCCCTGGAATCTCCCGGACTCAGAACTTTCCTCTTCCCCCCATTCCTCTTTCAATTTCAATTACAGTTCACACCTGTCCCCAGCAAGGCTCTGTCCCCATTTGCTTCTGTGAGATGTGTTAGGGGCTGCATGCGTGACCCGTGCTCCTGGAGCCGTGTGCACCAATACTGATCCAGCCACGCAGCTACTCACCTGGCTGGGAGTACACGGTTCCCACGTCCATTTTGAAGGACCCCACCAGGGTGCCGCTGCGCAGCAGGTTCTTGGAGTGAATCACCTTCCGGACAGAACCACCAGCGGTCGATCAGGCAGGATAGGGCTGAGGCCGTGGGGCAGGGAAGGGCTGACTGATAGAGGGCCCCCCAACTCTTTCTGGGGAAGTGAGTTTCAGGTCAAGCAGGAGGGTGTCTGGCAGGGCAAGGGTATCTCTCTGAGGCTTAGCATCAGCCCCTTCTGCCTCGCCAGTGTTTTGCTGGCCGCCAGGTACAGGCGAGCAGGTTGTACACTGCACAGAACGACGTGGCTAATGGGGTGGGAGGGGCCCAGCTCCAGCCTGTGCCCTGCTTGGCTGGCTGTGCATCTTTTTATGGCTGTGCCTTCTTATGGCTGGCCTGCCCAGAGAGGGTGCCCTTTTCAAGGCGGCACTAAAGTACAGTTTGAGCTAAGAGCCCCACCTGCTGGGCACTGCTCCCCACTCACCGAGATCTTGATGATCTTGTCGAACATGACGTCAGGAGAGACGTGGAAGTCAAAGACGAAGTACTAGAGGGGGAAAGACCCAGGCCTGCTGTCACTCAGCAGGCTGAGGCTCAGTGCCAGGCCCCTCTGTGCTGGCATTGCCGGTCTGCACCGGCCCAAGCCCCCTGAGCCCCGAAGTTTGGATAAGTAGGAGGGGCAACCACTAGTCCCCCTGACCACAGCTCTCAGGGGCAGTGAGGAGTCATTCGGCCCTGAGCAACTCATCATTCTGAACCTTAGCATCCTGAGCTGTCAAATGGACGTAATGACAGCCCCCACGTAGTCTCATTATGAGGTTTGATAAGATACATATAAGATACTGTAAGATATACTGTAATTGTGTAGGTCCCATAGACATCACCATTAAACCACAAGGCTGCCTAGAAGATGCACCCCAAGTTTGGAGGGGTTAAAATGTAAAGTAAGCTGAGACTTAGAACTGAGAGCTGATGAACTTAATCTGCTATAAACACAAATGCTGTGGGCACAATTGGTCTCTCCAGCTGGGAGCTGCCACTCATGGTTGCTGTGCCCGCCCACGTCTCCTGGCCTCAGGGTGCAGGCCCTGGGGACAAGAGTGTGGGCAGTGAGCAGAGGGCCTGCTGCTTTGGTGAACTCATGGGCAGGGAGACGGAAGAAATGTTGAAGTGCTTGGAGTAAATAAGGAGAATCTGTTCTGGTTGCTGGGGGCTCACACTAGATCACTGTGGGTAAAAGTGCAGTTTTAGAGCCACAAAGCCTGAGCTTTCACTGTTGGGCCAATTGCTTCCTTTTCAGAATCTCAGTTTACACCTCTGTGATGGGGGATAATGAACCAGGGCCTCCAAGTGGAACTGCTCTGGAACAGTGGTCTTGTCATTTCTGGGAGGTGTGATTGTGAATCTAAATATGATGACCTGGGTCAAGGAACTTCCCTGGGGATCCAGTGGCTAAGACTCTATGCTCCCAATGCAAGGGGCCTGGGTTTGATCACTGGTCAGCTAACTAGATCCCACATGCCACAACTAGAGATCCTGAGCGCTGCAACTAAGACTTGCTATTTAGTTGCTAAGTAGTGTCTGACTCTTTTGCGACCCTGTGGACTGTAGTCCGCCAAGCTCCTCTGTCCATTGGATTCTCCAGGCAAGAATGCTGGAGTGGGTTGCCATTTCCTTCTCCAGGGGATCTTCCTGACCCAGGGATTGAACCCATGTCTCCTGCATCTCCTGCATTGGCAGGTGGATTCTTTACCACTGCGCCACCTGGGAAGCCCCAGATATCAATACAGAGCTTGGAAAATGGTTTCTAGGCTGGAACTAGGAGGTGTCCTATTTGCAGCTCCCATGTTACCAGGCATGAGCCTGGGGCAGAGCAGAGGCCCACTGTATCTCTGTTTCATCTTTTGGATAAATATCCATTCAGAAAAGTGTTACCAAAGCCCTCCAAGTACAAGGCAGGCCCTGGAGTGGGGTACAGTGATGCAGGAGATCAGGAGCTTCCTGGGTTAGATATGAAGGACCAAATGCAATTCAGGGATGTTATTGTTAAAGAGAGGGGAATGCCCTGACCTCTGACCTAGAGAGTACAGGGAAGGACATTTGAGCTGGGCCCTGCAGAGTGAGTAGGAGTTTTCTGAGGAGCCACCAGGTGGGGAGATCACTTCTGTTTCCTTGGAAGGAGGAAGCCACTTGAATGAAACATGAGGTGCAGGGACCTGGTGCAAGGTGAGCTCTCCAGTCAGCCAGACAGGCCTCCACCACTATCATATAACCGTGGAAGGCCGCGGGGGCCCTGTTTCCATATCTGTTAGGGAAAAATAGACCTTATCTAGGCCGGAGGCTTTTCCAGTTGGGGATGTGTCCTGACCTAAGGTCAGAGATGTCGAGCCTGAGTTTCCTGACTCCTGGAAAGGATGTCACGTGGGGCCGAGGGGGTCCTGAACAGCAGTGTCCCCAGCCTGGGACCTGCGGGAAACCAGCTAAGAGAGTGGGGCCTCTCGGTGATTGCTTCGGAGATTTCAGTCAGGCCCTGGCCTCAGCCTGGGTCCCTGTGAAGGGCAGAGACAGGCCTGGGTTTTACTCCTGCAGGTGCCCCACTGGGGTCTCCCACAGTTTCCAGAGAGATACCCCCACCTCTGAGAAGCAGACCCTCACCACACCCAGGATGGACACTGAGATGCGGGATGCCCATGCCTCACTAGGGCCAGCCTGGCACAGCTCACTGCCTGGAGCCACTGAGAAGCAGCCTGGAGGCCCCTCCCGGAAAGGGAGGGCCAGCGTGGCCAGGTCAGTGACTTCTGGGTTAGGCTAGTGTGTGCTCAGGTATCTGAGGGGCATGCTTCACCACAGCTGATTAAGATGGGCCCCTCCCTGGAGCCCAGACTCAGAGGCTGTGTCCGGCGGGGTGGGGTGGCCATCCGAGATGGCAGACAGAGCGCAGTGGGTGGAGGCAGAACAGTCTGGGTCCTGCTCTGTCTATAATACTCTCTGTGATCTCAGCCCTTTTCATAGTGTGGCCTCAGTCCTCTCTCTAAGGTGGAGAGACTGAAATAGAAGGTCTCTGAGATTCTGTAACCTCAATGTGGCCTCAGACAGCTGCAACAAACAGCAGTGGGGACCAGGTCTTTCCCCTCCCACTCCGCAAGCATCATGGCCAGTGGTCTGGAAGGACCTCACAGCCCCTTCTGCCTCGCCAGTGTTTTGCTGGCCGCCAGGTACAGGCGAGCAGGTTGTACACTGCACAGAACGACGTGGCTAATGGGGTGGGAGGGGCCCAGCTCCAGCCTGTGCCCTGCTTGGCTGGCTGTGCATCTTTTTATGGCTGTGCCTTCTTATGGCTGGCCTGCCCAGAGAGGGTGCCCTTTTCAAGGCGGCACTAAAGTACAGTTTGAGCTAAGAGCCCCACCTGCTGGGCACTGCTCCCCACTCACCGAGATCTTGATGATCTTGTCGAACATGACGTCAGGAGAGACGTGGAAGTCAAAGACGAAGTACTAGAGGGGGAAAGACCCAGGCCTGCTGTCACTCAGCAGGCTGAGGCTCAGTGCCAGGCCCCTCTGTGCTGGCATTGCCGGTCTGCACCGGCCCAAGCCCCCTGAGCCCCGAAGTTTGGATAAGTAGGAGGGGCAACCACTAGTCCCCCTGACCACAGCTCTCAGGGGCAGTGAGGAGTCATTCGGCCCTGAGCAACTCATCATTCTGAACCTTAGCATCCTGAGCTGTCAAATGGACGTAATGACAGCCCCCACGTAGTCTCATTATGAGGTTTGATAAGATACATATAAGATACTGTAAGATATACTGTAATTGTGTAGGTCCCATAGACATCACCATTAAACCACAAGGCTGCCTAGAAGATGCACCCCAAGTTTGGAGGGGTTAAAATGTAAAGTAAGCTGAGACTTAGAACTGAGAGCTGATGAACTTAATCTGCTATAAACACAAATGCTGTGGGCACAATTGGTCTCTCCAGCTGGGAGCTGCCACTCATGGTTGCTGTGCCCGCCCACGTCTCCTGGCCTCAGGGTGCAGGCCCTGGGGACAAGAGTGTGGGCAGTGAGCAGAGGGCCTGCTGCTTTGGTGAACTCATGGGCAGGGAGACGGAAGAAATGTTGAAGTGCTTGGAGTAAATAAGGAGAATCTGTTCTGGTTGCTGGGGGCTCACACTAGATCACTGTGGGTAAAAGTGCAGTTTTAGAGCCACAAAGCCTGAGCTTTCACTGTTGGGCCAATTGCTTCCTTTTCAGAATCTCAGTTTACACCTCTGTGATGGGGGATAATGAACCAGGGCCTCCAAGTGGAACTGCTCTGGAACAGTGGTCTTGTCATTTCTGGGAGGTGTGATTGTGAATCTAAATATGATGACCTGGGTCAAGGAACTTCCCTGGGGATCCAGTGGCTAAGACTCTATGCTCCCAATGCAAGGGGCCTGGGTTTGATCACTGGTCAGCTAACTAGATCCCACATGCCACAACTAGAGATCCTGAGCGCTGCAACTAAGACTTGCTATTTAGTTGCTAAGTAGTGTCTGACTCTTTTGCGACCCTGTGGACTGTAGTCCGCCAAGCTCCTCTGTCCATTGGATTCTCCAGGCAAGAATGCTGGAGTGGGTTGCCATTTCCTTCTCCAGGGGATCTTCCTGACCCAGGGATTGAACCCATGTCTCCTGCATCTCCTGCATTGGCAGGTGGATTCTTTACCACTGCGCCACCTGGGAAGCCCCAGATATCAATACAGAGCTTGGAAAATGGTTTCTAGGCTGGAACTAGGAGGTGTCCTATTTGCAGCTCCCATGTTACCAGGCATGAGCCTGGGGCAGAGCAGAGGCCCACTGTATCTCTGTTTCATCTTTTGGATAAATATCCATTCAGAAAAGTGTTACCAAAGCCCTCCAAGTACAAGGCAGGCCCTGGAGTGGGGTACAGTGATGCAGGAGATCAGGAGCTTCCTGGGTTAGATATGAAGGACCAAATGCAATTCAGGGATGTTATTGTTAAAGAGAGGGGAATGCCCTGACCTCTGACCTAGAGAGTACAGGGAAGGACATTTGAGCTGGGCCCTGCAGAGTGAGTAGGAGTTTTCTGAGGAGCCACCAGGTGGGGAGATCACTTCTGTTTCCTTGGAAGGAGGAAGCCACTTGAATGAAACATGAGGTGCAGGGACCTGGTGCAAGGTGAGCTCTCCAGTCAGCCAGACAGGCCTCCACCACTATCATATAACCGTGGAAGGCCGTGGGGGCCCTGTTTCCATATCTGTTAGGGAAAAATAGACCTTATCTAGGCCGGAGGCTTTTCCAGTTGGGGATGTGTCCTGACCTAAGGTCAGAGATGTCGAGCCTGAGTTTCCTGACTCCTGGAAAGGATGTCACGTGGGGCCGAGGGGGTCCTGAACAGCAGTGTCCCCAGCCTGGGACCTGCGGGAAACCAGCTAAGAGAGTGGGGCCTCTCTGTGATTGCTTCGGAGATTTCAGTCAGGCCCTGGCCTCAGCCTGGGTCCCTGTGAAGGGCAGAGACAGGCCTGGGTTTTACTCCTGCAGGTGCCCCACTGGGGTCTCCCACAGTTTCCAGAGAGATACCCCCACCTCTGAGAAGCAGACCCTCACCACACCCAGGATGGACACTGAGATGCGGGATGCCCATGCCTCACTAGGGCCAGCCTGGCACAGCTCACTGCCTGGAGCCACTGAGAAGCAGCCTGGAGGCCCCTCCCGGAAAGGGAGGGCCAGCGTGGCCAGGTCAGTGACTTCTGGGTTAGGCTAGTGTGTGCTCAGGTATCTGAGGGGCATGCTTCACCACAGCTGATTAAGATGGGCCCCTCCCTGGAGCCCAGACTCAGAGGCTGTGTCCGGCGGGGTGGGGTGGCCATCCGAGATGGCAGACAGAGCGCAGTGGGTGGAGGCAGAACAGTCTGGGTCCTGCTCTGTCTATAATACTCTCTGTGATCTCAGCCCTTTTCATAGTGTGGCCTCAGTCCTCTCTCTAAGGTGGAGAGACTGAAATAGAAGGTCTCTGAGATTCTGTAACCTCAATGTGGCCTCAGACAGCTGCAACAAACAGCAGTGGGGACCAGGTCTTTCCCCTCCCACTCCGCAAGCATCATGGCCAGCGGTCTGGAAGGACCTCGCAGAGATTCAGGCACCCAGGATGGCAGCTGAGCAGAAAGCGTGCACACACAGAACTTGACTCTGGCACTTGGCACCTGGGCCAGGTCTTTCTCCAGGAGTCTCAATGTCCCTTGTATAAAATGGGATTGATGGTGACAACTTCTGATAGCATGAGAGTCAGAAGAGATGATGCACTTAAAGAGCGCCCCGCACACAACAAGCGCTCATTAATGGTTCTAGTGCCCCCACGGCCCAGGGCTGGAAGGGGGCTGCCCTGGCCCACGGCTCTGGCTGGGGAAAGAGCGGGGACCAGGCCTCACACGGTGTGAGGTTCACTCCCTGGCACTGGTGAGAGGAGCACTAGGGAGGACAGGGGCCAGGTTCCTTTCACAGGGTGGACCCTGGCCAGACCAGGGTCAGGCTGGGTCTGGACTGGAGGGTCAGAGGGCATGGCACTCAGCATGGTGGGGGTTGTAACAGGTCCCAAGATCACCCAGCTGGTAGCCCTTTGTGACTCTTGAGTCCCAGCTTCTCCTATTGGCCCAGTGGGGCCAGGGCCCAGGCTCTGCCACAGTTTGGAGGACTCTTCCCCACCCTGGGCCCAGGGCTGACCTCATTATAGTAGGGGCAGTTAGTGGATTCTTTCATGGAGGTGTATTTCTTGTCATCGCCCACCTCCACACACACCACGGGGTCCATGTTCAAGCCCACCAGCTGCCGAGCCTCGATGACTGTGACGCTGACCTGCGGGCAGGAAAGAGGGGAAATGAGAAGGAAAGCCCATGAACTTGGAGCAGGTTTTGCAGGAGTCAGAGCCTGGTTGGTACCAGTCTGAGCACTGCTGAATCAGTGCCCTCATTTATAAAGAAGGGAGTGAACTGGATCACCTCCAAGTAAGTGTGCACCAGAATTACCGGGGGA
>SJYT01038968.1:98903-125348 GCA_006410635.1 Cephalophus harveyi
GGGGGGGGGGGCGGGGGGCGGGGTGGGGGGGGAGGTTAAAGACCCTGAGGCTCCCACATTACACTCCAGACCAACCCAACCCAATCTTGGGAGGGGATGGAGGAGTGCTGTCCAGCATCTGTATTTTTAAAGCTCCCAGATGATTCCAAGAGTTTTCACTGGCATCAGTGGTCCTGCTGCACAGAGGGCTGCAAACCTACTCCCACCCCCCGAGATTTTGTGCACTCAAGAATTAAGCTTTCTAAGTCTCCATTAACATGCATTTAATTTTCTACTCCAGCACTTTTCATTTGAGGCCTGCAAGCCTCTGATGTCTCTTTTTTTATTTCTGGAATTTGGCCCCTTTCCATATTCCTGGTTTCCCTTCTTTTAATTTCTTTGAGTGCCCAGCAAGGCTTTGATGCCCAACTGGAGCACATTTTTTTTTTTTTTTTTTGGTCTTGATACTTGTATGTTATGTGCAGTCTGAATTTTTTCAGTGGTGTCCACCTCTCTGGAATCATACTTCTATGCTAGGAAGTCATTTTTCAGTTCATCCATTCGACAAATATTTGCATATACATACAGAGAGAGAGACGTGTGTGTATGTATGCCTGTTTGCATGGTTTTCCTGAACTCTCATTTTAAGCCATCGGTTGTTGCTTGAATCTGGAGGTGTCAAGCCCCACTAGGGTGGCCATGATAAGTAGGAAGACTGGGGGGTTCCTGAAATGACAATGAGCCTCAGTTTTCTCAGCTGTAAGCAGAGACACCGCCTATCCATAAATTTGCCTGAGGTTTGAATGAGATAATGTGCATTGAAGTGCTTTGTAAACTGTAGAAAGTCTGGAAGCTGTGAGCTCTTGTTATAAATGGCTTCTCAGTAGAATTTACCTTCGGTTAATTGGTTGGGTCCCAGGCAGGTAGGATCATGTGTGATGCTTAAGTCTCTGGAACTTGCACTTTAACAAAATAGCCTATGTTGACCTAGTATTTATTAGCATTTCCCTCAGCACTCTTCTAATGAAACTGTATGAGTTGCTTTTTATGCTTCTCATCTTGGAAAGTTGGTATTTTAATTGCTGTGCTTTGATGCAACTGCTAAATACGATTTTTACTCAAGAGAATTATTTTCTCTTTTCATGAAAAAGAATAGCCTTGAAAATTATCCTCCACTGCGTCTATCAAAGTCTTATAAATATTCTGAAGGCCAAGAAAAATCCACGCATTAAAACTAATGATGTTAAAAAAATAGAAACCCTGATGACAACGAGAACGTTGCCAAGCCAGTATACAGAACTAGAAACTGAATATTTACTAATTGAAGTAACACTTGAACTATGAAAGCAAGCATTTCTATGTTAACTTGAGGTTCTAAAGGGAATGGAGCTGAGAATATGGAGCTCTGAAGGAGTTTGCCATTTCTTCAGGGAGCTAAAAGCAAAATAGAGCCCCCTGAGAAGTTTACTTCTCAGAGAAGAAAGTAAACAGACACTAGAAGTCCTTCCAGAGCATTCTTTGCATAGTAGTTTATAGAGTTTTAAACTCTGGTAAAACTTTTTTTTACCAAAGTTTTTTTTTTTTTTTTTCATTTTCCCCCCACAACTAACCAATCCCCTCTCTTCCATAAAAAAATGAAAAGAAAATATTTTCAAGACTAGTAACTCAAGTCTAGGAAGCAGACAAACACAGTGTTGGCATAATAAGGTACTAAAGAGATGCCATCAGGAGGTTCATCCTTGCGATGTGAGAAGTTGATTGGCTTCTCTGCTTTTCATCCAGAGACCCAGCCATAATGAGAGCCTTTTTGCCCCCAGTCCTCTTCAGGAGCAGAGGACTCCTGTCTTTCCATGATGGAAGAGGAGGAGGCAAATACAGCCACAAAAGGACCAACAGACCAGCTAACCAGGGAAACTCTTGGTGACTAGCTATTACATCTTCTTATCCCAAGATAAAGGACATGATCCCCAGGTGACTTCATGAAAGTCATCCCCAGGAACAATGCTGAGTGTAAACCTGTACACTCATGTATTCTTGGGAGAACCCATGGTGCTCTCTGACCTGCTCCTGAGGGATCAGATAGGGCTTCAAGAACATGGGTGGGAGCTTGAGATGAGATTAGTGCTGCTCTGCTGAAACATCCTTTACCTTCTCTTGTCTCCTGGTGACAGGGATGTGATATGTTCAGTTGCGCATTTTGAGAAGACCATTCCAGTGGTGGTGTAGAGGGTGGTGTGGAGGAGGCAATATGAGACAGGGAGACCAGACAGGAAGTGGGAGCCACATTGTGCTTGAGCTGGGGAGATGACTTAGGGATGAAAACTGGAGAGATGTTTGGAGGTGACAATATATATGATCTTGGTGCCAGGAAGAGAGGGTACAGCTCAAGACTCCATGACCCACCAAGAACATGTTTGCCAAGTGCCACGCTTTGCCCATTCTGACGGGCAAACTGTATATTCCAGGGAGGAAGCTGTGGCTTCTCACTTTTGAGATGTCGATAATCAGGAAAGGGTTTACATATAACATGCATTCTAAAAAAAACAGAGACATAACTTTGCCAACAAAGGTCCATCTAGTCAAGGCTATGATTTTTCCAGTAGTCATGTATGGATGTGAGAGTTGGACTATAAAGAAAGCTGAGCGCCGAAGAATTGATGCTTTTAAACTGTGGTGTTGGAGAAGACTCTTGAGAGTCCCTTGGACTGCCAGGAGATCCAACCAGTCCATTCTGAAGGAGATCAGCCCTGGGTGTTCATTGGAAGGACTGATGATGAAGCTAAAACTCCAATACATTGGCCACCTAATGCAAAGAGCTGACTCATTGGAAAAGACCTTGATGCTGGGAAAGATTGAAGGCAGGAGGTTAAGGGGATGACAGCGGATGAGATGGTTGGATGGCATCACTGACCCAGTAGACATGAGTTTGGGTAAACTCCGGGAGTTGGTGATGGACAGAGAGGACTGGCGTGCTGCAGTCCATGGGGTCGCAAAGAGTCGGACACGACTGAGCGACTGAACTGAACTGAGCTGAAACAGAAGAAACAAAGGGCCTCGGGACCCCGTTTCAGAGCTGCCCAAGCTTTAGGATGGGTCTCCGCCCCGAGGATCCTTTCTGGATCTGAGTTCAGCTAAGCCCCTCTGGCTGAGGTCTTTCTAACTCAGCAAAGCCAAGCTCTCCGAGAGAGTGAAGTCTTTCCGATAGATTTTCTTGCTTTATACATTGCACTCATTGAAAGCAAGAATAATCCCACATTTTCACCCTCACAGCTCTCTCTCCAAGTATGTTAACACTTACAGTTTAGATGTGAACCAACCTGTCAGGGAATGCTGTGTAACCAAGCTAAACATGAATATTACTGCTTTGTTCAGTTTGGGATGTTTACAAAGTCTTTGGAGGCAGACTGTCTGGTCCACTTAATTAAAGTCTCTGGCAGGAAACAGTTTGAGAGAGCTTTTGAAAACATGCAGTAGGCAGTAAAGATGAACAGAGACCAGAGGGAGAGATGGTCCTCAATTATTTGTTCTGACGATGGGCTAGGACACCCGCAGGACTGACCCTTGTTTCTAGCTTTGAATAACTGCGTAACCTGGGGCAAGCTCCTTATCTACCCTGGGCCTCAGCTTCTCACCTATGAAATACAGTAATACTGATGTTTGGGTGGTTGTTAAGATTTTACTAACTTAAACAGTTACACTAGTCACACCAATAACAATGGCACCATTTTTTATGTGCCCTTATGTGACAGACTGGCGACACTGTGGAGGGAACGGTATCTGACTATGAGGGTCTTTGTTCTTTGGAATTTTTTCTCTTCTCAGCTAAGAGCATAACCCCGAGCCCAGTGTCCTGGAAAAGCCCTCAGAAGTGTTAGAATGTTCTGTGCCTGGGTTTTGGCAGAGAGGTGAGGAGGTGACTTTCCCAAATGTCCTAGGACCTCAGTGGTGTGATGCTGTCTGAAACCACAGCAGCAGGTCTGCTTGACATGGCCCAGGGTGAATCTCTAAGCGCCTGGGAAGATGGTCACCAACTGGATGAAAGCAAACCCAAGCAAGGATTCAGGGAGACAAGGTGTGTCCTTGAGGATATATGACCAGATGTCCCTGCTACAGAGAAAGGTGGTGTCTCGTCCTAAACATCCTCTCCTGAGTGAGGTGAGGTCAGCTGCCCTTAAAGAAGCTGCATGAGGCCTGGGAAGTCAAAGATCAAACCCTGACACATGAAAAGGTATTCTGATTCTGGGGCCTGGCACTGGACCTAGGCAGGAAGTGCAAAGGCTTTCAGGTGGGGTCTGCTGAAGGCTCCAACTCCCCTGATCAGCCAGCATTCTCACTCAATTCTAGGAATGCCCAGCAGCCTTTCACAGCAGCTGGGCCTTGTTATCCCCTAAGGGAGGGTCCAGAGGAATGCATGGTCCTTGGACCTTTTTCGTTTGCAGTTTATAAATAAGTACTAGGTGATTCCGGTTTTTACATTAGCCTTTTGTGAGTTATGTTAGTGTAACTCAGTCTCTCAGGCTCCAATCAACTCTGGGAGAAGAGACAAAATTGAGGGTCTGGCCCTGCAAAGCTGCAGACGAGGCCTGGAGCGGGGAGGGCTGCACTGGGGCCCTCTGCCCATGTGGCCCTCTCCCCATAGCTCCCAGCCATGCTCCATCCCACTTGCACTGGTGGCCACATTAGCAATCTCACAGCTGCAAATCTCTCCAGATCTCAGCCATTTGGTCTCCAGTTTTAGAAACATACAAATAAAAAAATTAAGTGCTAATTTCAGAAAATACAGAGACATAAAAAGAAGAACCTCCCCCCCCCCCACCATTCTCAGCATCTATAGATAGTCAGGATTGACATTACTTCTGGTATTAAAATAATACAAAGCAATAATTTAGAAAACAAATCACACCAAATAATCTATATTTCTTTAGAGGCCCTCATTTTAAATGTTTTTGTGAAGTTATTTGGTCTATGTTTTTTCTAAGTTCCTCTCACTTTATAAAGTCCATTACAAAATCCTAAGAAAACTTTGACTAGCATAAACAGAGTTCACACCCTCCTTTTTGGGTCTGTATCCTTCTACTTATGACACTATGTCCTTTCTGGGTCTGTATCTCTCCACTTATGACACTGTGTCCACAGTGCTTGAACAGTAAGGAGATCAAACCAGTAAATCCTAAAGGAAATCAACCTTGAATATTCATTGGAAGGGCTGATGCTGAAGCTGAAGCTCCAATACTTTGGCCACCTGATGTGAAGAGCGGACTCTTTGGAAAAGACCCTGATGCTGGGAAAGATCAAAGGCAAAAGGAGAAGAGGGGGACAGAGGATGAGATGGTTGGATGGCATCATCGACTCAGTGGACATGAGTTTGAGCAAACTCCAGGAGACAGTGAAGGACAGGGAAGTCTGGTGTGCTGCAGTTCATAGGGTCGCAAAGAGTCTGACACGACTTAGTGACTGAACAACAATCAGTGCTTCCCAGGAACAAGCTTAACTCGGTAATTTATATTCAGCTTGTGGTTCTCTATGACCCCCCATATCCATGCCTCCACAGAGTCTAAAACACTCATCTGGCAAGAACCACCTGCGAGAGGGTCAGAAAGACATGAGGACTCTTGCTGCCCCTGCGTACCTGGTAGTCCATGGGCCGCCCAGCACTTGGCTCCATCTTGATGTCTGGCTTAGATCTGAGAAGGAGAATGTACTGTCAGGCTGGGTGTAAGGGGACTGCTTGCAGGGGAGGAGGGCACCAGCAGTGGTTAGACCATGGAGAAGGGTGGAAGGACAGAGTCATGATTGTCAAACACTCCAGGACTGCCAAACAGAAAGGGGATTAGTGATTCTCAGAGGCTGTAATAGAGAGGACTAACCAATGGCAGAAGTAAAAGGAGGCAGGTCATTAGGTCAACAGATTCAAGTGTTGGGCAGCCCTGTGATTTCCCTGTGCCTGGAGGTATTCAATGACCTGGGAACAGCCCCCTGACTTTGCAGGGAGGGAGGTAAGGGAGATATCCAGGAAAAGAAGAAAGGGGCAAAGTTAGGAAGGAGCTGGCCATGGGCTCTGATTCTTCTCCACCCCAATTCCAAACATAGCAAGCTAGACCTGCCTAACCTGGTGAAGCCAACCAGGGCTGCGAGGTTCCTGCCCACTTACCGCTTGTTGGAGACATTGGTGGTTAGGGCTGTGACGGATGCTAGCGACACGGAGTCAGGGTCCAGCCCATCCCCCAGCCGAATGGCCAGGCGGTCAAGGTCCTCCATCTCCAGCACAGCTGGTTCATCTGGGGAAGAGGGAGGACTAGTTAGGTGAACTGGATGGTGGGCTAGTATTGGTATTTCCTCTTTTGCGTTGGCATCCAGGAAGCTAATAGTCAATTTCCAGGTTTACTTGCTGGCATTTACTTAGAATGTTATAGTCTGCATATCTGCAGTGCTTCTGACCTAATTTTGATCTTTAACAGATATTGTATCTGGCCTTGCCTTTTAATTTTAATTGAATATAACTCATCCCTGGAGAAGGAAATGGCAACCCACTCCAGTATTCTTGCCTGGGAAATCCCATAGATGGAGGAGCCTGGAAGGCTACAGTCCATGGGGCTGCAAGAGTCAGACATGACTAGTGACTAAACCACCACCACAATTCACTTATGCAAATACTGAATATCCTTTGTGGAAGAAGGTTAGGAATAAAGAATCCATACTTATATATCTTCTATCAATGGCTACCATTTTCTGAGTGGTTACTACATGTCAGGCACAATGCGAGGCACTTTTACACATATCTCTAGCCCTCATAATCTTCATAGTCATATCTTGCCAATATAGGTACTATTCTCACATCACAGATAAAGAAATTGAGACTCAGGAAGGAACTTATCTTTATAAAATAGCTGATGGACTTCAGAACCTAACCCTGTACTGATACAGGTGGCTCCTCTGGCCAATAGCAGGAGAGCCCAATGAGACGCTGCCCGCGGTGAGGAGGGGTTTCGTCCCTGGCAGGTGCAGAGAGAGGGGTGACCTAGAGTGTCGGGGGGCACGCATCCGTACCTTGTCTTTGGGGTTCCTCCTTGTGAGGCCGGTTCTTGCCGAGCTTCATGGCGGAGAACACGCTCCTCCCGGCTCTGCGAGGGGGCAGCCAGAATGAGGTGGAGGGAGATGGACGTCAGGAGGAAGACACAGACGACAGAAGAGCAAAACCCGAGAGAACTCGTAAGGGAAAGGAAGATCCAAGCCCCAGCCCCTTACCTACTGGTCCCGAGATATCCTGGGGGCCAAACTTCCCAAATTGGGAGCCCTGAACGAGAACTAGGTCGGAGGAACCTCCGTCATATCCTCCTTCCCCATGCCTTCACACCATTAAGGAGCAGGTTGGGGACGGCGACCACAAGAAGGTGGCCTTCAGGTGGAAAAACTGTTTCAGCTGAAGCCCGCCAGGGTCCTAATGCCAGTCCCCTCAGTTCAGTCTTAGAGCTCTGAGCTCCACCAGTGGGCAAGGCTCGTCCTCTCCCACCGTGTGCGCCGTACTTTGGCTGGATGGAAAGAAAGTCAGACAACGAGAGTCAAAACATCAGAACAGAAGGGCAGAAACAGGACTCAGAGGGCAGAGCTGATGAGCAGGTAGGAGGTGTGGTTGAAGTTAGCTGCTTAGTTCTCAGACAGCCCTGGTACTCAAAGCCTGCTTTTGTATCCTTGGATTCTCCTTGGTCCCCAGTGAAAAGGAGATGGGCCCTTTCCTGTCCCCATCTTTGGTCCTGCTTTTACCCTTTTTGTCGGTCCTTTCTCACTCCAAGTACCCCCCCACCCCACCCCGCTCCCTGCCACCTTCTGCCAACCTCCAGGAATGTATGGCAGGCTCCATAGTTCCTACCTCTTCCTCTGTTGGTCTGGCCTTGTGACCCCAGGTGAAGGGCCTTGCAGTCAGGAGAGCTGAGGAGAGGGGGCAGGGGGTCCTTACTGTCCCTCCGGTGATGTCCCTGCAGCCGAGCTTGCGATCCTAACTCCAGGAGGGACCAGGAGTAGGACCAGCAGCGGGTAAAGCGCAGTATTCCATTACCCTGTCAATATTGCATGAGCTGGACACCTGACTCCCTGCACTTCCCATTCTCCCTCCTCCTGGCTCTGCCCCTGTCAACCTGGGCCCCATCCCTAGGTGGGGCAGGGTGCAGACTCTAACCCTGAGCTCACCTATAGCAGAGCCCACCCATCTTTGGGTCAGGCATCTCCCAGTGGAGGTTTGGCTATGGTTCCCCAAGAACTCCTATTCTTTATGTTGGGTCATGTGAGATTCTGGAAAGCCTTCTGTCCATGTAGAGATGGCCTGGAAGCTTCAAGCCCCTCTACTTAGGGCTGGGGAGCCAATCTCATCCTCCAAACCTGGCCCTAATCTAGCTACAGTCCTTTTCTTTACTCTTTATATGCTCAGCCAGACATGGAGGAGTGTCTTAGGAGAGCAACTAAGAACCACTTCTTCATGTGGCAACAGTTCACAGTTTCGGAAACACTGGCATCTTCATGGTTTCCTAAAAAGGCATGAGGCAGGTGAAGGAAGGTTGGGGTAACACTGATCTCTTTGCGCTATACCGCATCATGTTATCTGGAGCATATCAACAGGAGGAGAGGGAAAGAAGTCACTCTAAAAAAAGAAAACCAAAGCCTTTGGAATTATCTTTAAAAGTTTCTCCCCAGTAAGAGACAATATAACTTTCCTTGAGCAACTAGTCTGGGCCAAAGACTTTTCTAGATGTTTGCTGATTTCATCTTCATGGCAGTACTGGGAGGGACTGCAGTCCTATGTGTCCTGGGAGGGCCATATGCTTCTCTTCTTTCAAACCATGAAAAACCTGAGGCTCAGAGAGTTGGGATGGAAGATCCCGTCTCCCAGGGTGGCAGTACTTCCAACTGCATCCTTGATGCTGTAGGGTCCCACTTCTCTGGGGGTGTGAATCCCACATCCTGACCATTGGGAAAGGTGGTAGAAAGTCTCCAAAAACCAGCACAGCTTGCTGATGGGGAAAGATGTCATCTTGAAGAGTCCCAGGGCCCATGTTTACAGAGAGGGGACTCATGGAAAAATAATCTAAGCATCAATACATTTTGGGGAGAGAAGGCTATAAATATTAAATCACCGATGACCTAACATTGAACAGATCAATGAGCCTGTTAAAAAGAGTCATAGGGTGGTGAGAAAGGAACCATCTTGCCTGGCTTACAATGCTCCCTCCTGTGAGATTTCTCCCAGCTTGGTGGCCTTCAGGGCAAGGGTGCCAGCCGTACTCTGACTCTGCAACAGGAAGTGAGCCTAGTGGGGCCCTGTCTCTGCTTCCTGTCTCAGTGTTAGGGTTTTCTTTCCTCCCAGCCTCGCTGCTCTCTTGGATAACCGAGCAGTGTCCTGGAGGGCCCTGTGCTGACCATGTACAATCACTTCTTGCCTGTGTCATCCTTAGAGTCTCCAGCCCCAGTCCATGTGTGACCTACATGCTGCCATCACACACAGTCTGCTCTAGCCACACAGTCCCCATCCCCCGACCCCCACCCCTGCCTTGATGTCCCCCAGGAAAGTGCTCTGAGATAGTAGGTCAAAGCCAGGTGTCAGGTCAGAGTAGACCTTGCCTGGAGAAGACAGCTACTCTGCATCCTGGGATGGGTGGGATCTAGCCCTGCTGCCTAAGGCCCAGAGGAGGTTTTGGTGGCAGGGAACTGTGGATTTCTGACTCCGATCCCAAGGACCCACCCAAGTGGAAAAGGGCCTGGGGCTTCCCTTAGGCAGTTATGGCCCTTGAATTTGAAAGTCACTTTATTCCTTAAAACAAACATATTTGGAAGCAAACATTGAGACTTAAAATTTTTATACTTATTCAACCATTGTCTACCAGAAAGTGAAAGTGTTAGTTGCTCAGTGGTGCCTGACTCTTTGCGACCCTATGGATTGGGGCCCTCCAGGCTCTTCTGTTCTTGGGATTCTCCAGGCAAGAATACTGGAGTGGGTTGCCATTTTCTTCTCCAGGGGATCTTCCTAACCTAGGGATTGAACTGGAGTCTCCTGCATTGCAGGCAGATTCTTAACCATCTGAGCCATCAGGGAAGCCTGACTATTGTCCACTAGACCCCCAAGCAATTCAAAGAAGAAACTCGTCTCCCTAGACCTTGCATAATTTTAACTATCTCAAGTGGATAAGCTCATTGATGGGACTCCTGTGTGTCTGGGAGTATCTCAAAATGGAGACATCCTTTAAAAAAATGCATAATGTGTTCAGTTCAGTTCAGTCGCTCAGTTGTGTCCGACTCTTTGCGACCCCAAGAATCGCAGCACGCCAGGCCTCCCTGTCCATCACCAACTCCCGGAGTTCCCAGATTCTTACTGTAGGCTCTGGACCTATTTGTTTCTCTTAGACCTGCTTTTCATTCCTGTGAACTGTGGGTAGTAGAGCATGATGTCATTGGCTATCACTGCCCTTTGTAATCTTCTGATTGATGACACATCATAATTCACTATAGAAAAAGCTTTTGGGCTTCCCTGGTGGCTCAGTGGTAAAGAATCCATTTGCCAGTGCAGGATACATGGGTTTGATCCCTGGTTCCAGGAAGATCCCACATGCTGCAGAGCAACTAAGCTGCTGTGTCTCAACTATTGAGCCTGTGCTCTAGAGCCCGGGAGCTGAAACTACTGAGCCCATGTGCTGAAACTGCTGATACCTGTGTGCCCTAGGGCCCATGCTCTGCAACGAGAGAAGCCCCTGCAATGAGAAGCCCATGCACCGCTACTAGAGAGTAGCCCCCACTCGCCACAGCTGGAGGAAAGTCCTCACAGCAATGCAGACCCAGCGCAGCCAACAAAGAAATTTTTTTAAGAAAAAGCTTTTTCTGCTTATCAATTCCCAGAAAACAGCATGCCTGTTTCTCTTGGCAAAGTGTAAAGGTTATTTTTAAAATAAATGTTAACTTAATCAGGGAATTTAAAAGATTACGCACTTTGTATTAAAGATTTGGATTTCAAAAAAGGTAAATTGTTGGTTAGGTTACTGATCTACGGATGTTTGTTTGTTCTAAATTCTGCATTTTGTCTAGAAGGTTCTCCAATTGCTAAAGATATAGTATGGTCAGAAACAGACAAATACAACAAGCCAATAATCAACTTGGTGTAAAACCACTTTGCAACCAAGTGGCTCCTTATTCGTAGCTGGAAGGAAAAGCAGGAAGCCAGGGAGGTGGGCTTCTCAGGACCCTCTGAGGGTTTGTGGTCACAGCTGAGCTTTCCCATCACCGGATTCGTGGCAGTCATAATGATACGCCCCCGCAATTTAGACTGCTAGTTCTCTCTAGAGAGAAGTCTTTAGAGTTAGTTCACTCATTTTAAACTCTTTTTTTCATTTATGGGCCTAATGATTTATTTGCTTGTTCCACGGCTCAGAACTAGAAGAATATCTTTGTGGTTGGGTAAAGCTCCTTGGGGAGAGACTGGAACTCTTCAATGATGACTTGGAGACATTCACCAAATGTCTGTGAAATCCACTCAGTCAGGTGTCTGTGTTATCCTGGAGGTTGTGACTTAGAGGAGTGGGACTGGAATTGAACCAGCCGTAGGCCGTGGCTTCTCCAGGGCTTCTGCCCTCCACCCACCTGCAGTGGGAACTGTCAGGGCTCATTAGCTCAGTTCAGCTCAGTTCAGTTACTCAGTCATGTCTGACTCTTTGCGCCCCATGGACTGCAGCATGCCAGGCCTCCCTGTCCATCACCAACTCTCAGAGCTAAGCTCATTAGCTCAGGCCTCAGGTAACTGGGAGAAACAAATTCTTACCTAAGAGATGGCTTCCCTGGTGGCTCAGAAGATAAAGAATCTGTCTGCAATGCAGGAGACCCAGGTTTGATCCCTGGGTCAGGAAGATCCCCCAGAGAAGGGAATGGTAACCCACTCCAGTATTCTTGCCTGGAGGATCCCCTGGACAGAGAGGAGCCTGACGGGCTAAGTCCATATGGTCACAAAGAGTTGGACATGACTGAGTGACTAACTTTACCTAAGAGACACAGGATTTGTGGGAATAGAGATTTCCTTTTATTTCTCCTCAGTAGAGACAGACACTAACAAGTCTTGCCACACAATAACCTTTCAGAGATTTAAAACAGTTCCCACAACTTTTCTTCTTCAAGCTAAAGAATTTTGACTTATTTAATCTCTTTTTAGAAATCCCTAAGGCTCTACAAATTAAGATAAGAATGATAAATGCCAGTTATGTGAATTGGAAATGGCAGAACATTAGGATGGGGTCTTGCTAGGGAACCAGCATTTACTGTGTGGGCCTACTACATGCTCTCACTGAGGCACCCCTTCGTCCAGTTGTGGCCAAAGGGGTCAGGTCAGTCTGAATCCCTTGGAGTCCAGCCCAGGACAGACTGCAGAGCTGGAAATCAAGAAGGATCTTAGAGCATTGCTGATCTCAGACAGAGAGGCTAGGGGACTGGCAGCTTGTTTGTGTCTCATACAAACCTTTTATGTCTGATTGTGAAGGCAATGGCACCCCACTCCAGTACTCTTGTCTGGAAAATCCCATGGATGGAGGAGCCTGGTAGGCTGCAGTCCATGGGGGTCGCTAAGTCAGACATGACTGAGCGACTTCACTTTCACCTTTCGCTTTCATGCACTGGAGAAGGAAATGGCAACCCACTCCAGTGTTCTTGCCTGGAGAATCCCAGGGATGGGGGAGCCTGGTGGGCTACCATCTATGGGGTTGCACAGAGTCGGACACGACTGAAGTGACTTAGCAGTCCATGTAGAAACCTGACCCCGAGCCCTCTCCCTAGGTGGGACCCTGAGTTCAACATCTGCCATCATCTCCCACAGCCCCCAAGACCTGATTTCCTGGCTCCCTCTCCAAGCCCGATACATGCTCAGCCTGTGGCTTCTTCCCTGGTTTGTAACCTGGCAAACTCTCTGACCCTTTAGGTCTCTGGGCCTGAGTTTCCCCTCTCAGTGCTGCTGCCTTGTCATCATGCTAACCTCAGGTCAATTGATTTTTAACTTATTTTGGACCACTTTTCTGAGCAAATCTCTTAACATCTCTGGGGCTCAGTTTCCCTATCTGGAAAATAAAGACCACACTCCTGGCTTTTTGGCTCTTGTTGGTGTGTTTGGAGAACTGAGAGTGCAATCAAGGGCTCTAAACTTCCTGGGCCTACTGTACACTCTGGGCCAGGAGTTAAATGCCCTGGGTTTTATTTAGTCTCAGCTCTGCCCCTCTTCTGGGCTAAGATCTGTCATCTGCAAGAACGGGTGTTGGAGCAGAGGCCCCCTCCAGTGTGCTCAACCCTGACTGCCACTCCCCTTGTGAATTCCCTGTGATGCTAGAAGGTCCTTGAGGTGACACGAGCTCTGGGGGAGCCCGGGGGACCCACTTGTCACTCCCCCCACCATCAGGCCTTGAGACTCTCCAATACCTTGTGGTGGCCCCTCCCCATCTGGAGGCACCTCCTCTTTCCCTCTGGGGAATGGAGACAGTGAAGACCACCAGAGAGGGGTCGTCCCTCCTTAGCTTTCTGGGCTTCATGTTCCAGCCGCCTCCTGTGGCCACTGAGCACCCAGAATTTGTCCTCCTTGGGCCTCCAGTGCCACATGTCCATCTGCCCGGCTCTGCCTTGGTACCAGGAGGAGGCGGCTTTTGGCCTCATGGGCTGTCCTTACTCCCTCCCTCACAGGAAAGCCTGCCCACAGGGATGGGGCACTGAGCAGGGAAGTGGAGGAGGAATCGAGACACTGAAAGGAGGGAGGAGGGAGTGGAAACCAGAAGGCCCGCCCCCAGCCTGACACCTCTGTGTTCCTCGCCCCCGTGGCCAGATGGAGAGACCTCCCTCGCCCTTTCTTCACCCAGTGCTGTCTCCACTTGGATTTGGCCCCCACCACCTGCACCCTGTGCTGGGGACCCTTCCCTCTGACGAGCCCCACGGGCTCCAGCCTGGCCTGGGACACCTACTTGTGCTCGCCATCTCTGCCTCCCTTGGTCTTCTCTCTGCCTTTGCTGAGTAAGAGGAAGAAATGAGGAGACAAGGGGACGTGTGTGAGAGGGTGTGAACCAGAGTCACTTGCAGACTTAGTCCCTGACCTGGCTGACCCCCATGATCCCGGGGGGCCTCCTTGTCCCAGAGACTCTGCATCCCATAGCTTCTCATGTCAGCAAGCCTGAGCCTGCTGGGCAGGGGTCCCACTTCCCTGGGCTCTACCTTGGGGGTGGGGGGCTGTAATCCTGATTCTGAGAGAGGAGCTCTCAGGAGTGGGCCTCCAGACCCAGGAGAACCTGGAGCCTTGTTGACAGAGGAGGCTTCAGGGTCCCAGGATCTCCCCCCGCCCCAGGTCAGGGTCTGATGAATTCAGGATGCGGGTTGCAGGTGCCACAGGGAACACAAGGTTAGATGAGCCAGGCCATGCCCCAGGCCCGGGCCACCAGGCTCTCTTCCTCAGGCTTGATCCCCTCCAATGGAGTAAGGGGCTCCTAGGCTCTGAGAAACTCAGAGAAGAAGCGGGGGCCCAGGACGTTCTGGGTCTGCAGCAATAAGCCAGCCGTGGCTCTAGGGTTCAGAGCAGGGCTCCTCCTCCTCCTTAGGGAGACTTCCAGAAAGCCCTTCTGGAATGTTCTCTCACTGCTTCCCCAATGCTGGCACATTCCTGCCCTACCCCTCCTCACACATTCCAGACCTCTGGACTGGCAAAGGGGCTTGCACAGGTCCACACTCTCAGTGTAGAAATGGAGAAGGGAAAAGCTCCTCTTTTTGTGAAAAATAATACTCTCCTGATTTTACTACAACCACTTTAGTGACTACAGCTAGCATTAATATTAGTAACTGTACTGCCCTGCGTGGCCTGCCCTCAATCACTCAGCCCACAAGGGTGGGGATGACAGGTTTGACCTCATGGTCATCGTTGTTGCTAGGGGACCCCTCCCTGAATCCCCAGACAGGCCTGACTTTCCTCCTAGAGGCCACACTGTGTTTTTAGTGTTCCAGTGTGGCCAGGTAAGTTTTGTTCTTCAGTCAACACACACACACACACGCTCTTTCTCTCTGTCTTAGTTTCACTCACCTCTTCCTCAGGCTCCCACCCCCAGGCTCTGTCTGCACAGTTAGAAGCAACCATGGGGTGGGGGTAGGGAATTAAAGCGGCGGCCTCTGGGCTGAAGAGGACCCCCCCCTCAGGTGAAGTGGCTGAGCTTGGGAGGAGTCTCCTGAGCACCGCTTCAGCACCTTGGCCTTGACCCTAGCTCCTCGGGGCTGCTTGGGAGCGGCTGCAGCTCTGGAGCTCAGCCTGGTGGAGGGAGGGGAGGGGAGGGCCCTTGGGAACCCTGCACTCTGGGGTTGAGGCTGAGTGTGCTGACCCCCCCCCCACACACACACGTCTATGCACACCCTGGGCACATGCCTCGTGCGCATCTCTGTCAGAGCCCCCAGCCATGCACACTTGCCTGCTGCCCCCTGGCCCCAGACATAGGAGGGAGGTCTCCATGGGTCTCCACTGGAGTAGAAGAATGACCCAGAAGGAGAACAAGAAAAGTGACCCCCTCCCTCCCCTCCTCTAGGTTGAGACCCAGCAGAGGCACCCCTACATCTCCAGGGACACCAGGAAGGGCGGTGGGCAGGAGGAGGGCCGTAGGGCCAGGCAGGTGGACAGAAAGAGGAGTCTTGGAATACGCCTCTGCGGTGCAGCTTCAAGATTAAAGCTGGCTTCCCTTCTTTGTCCTTTCTAACAGGGGATCCTTACCAGAACCCGGTGGCGTATGCAGCACCTCCGTGTCACCCAGAGATAGAACGTACATGCAGGGAAGCGTGTGAAAACACTCGGGCACTTGAGTGTGTGTTCAGGGCTGAAGTCTCCTCTCTCCTCAGACACTGGGGCAGGTGTACACTGACATACAGGGGCCCAGGACCCCGACTTTTTGCTTCTGAGAACAAAGTGCCCCTGGAGTTAGTAATTCATTCCCTCTCTCTGCAGCACTGACGGCAAGGGAGGTGAGGGTAGGGAGGCGAGGGAGCCCTGCAAGTGGGTGAGACCCCGGCCCGGGGCCCAGCCGGTGCTGAAGCTCTGGCTGTGGGCAAGTTTGTTGGTAGGGCCCTGGAGTAGGATGGGAAGCCTCTGCTGGGTCTCATCCTAGGGGAGGGAAGGGAGGGGGTCACTTTTCTTGTTCTCTTTCTGGGTCATTCCTCTACCCCAGTGGAGACCCATGGAGACCTCCCTCCCATGTCTGGGGCCAGGGGGCAGCAGGCATGTGTGCATGGCTGGGGGCTCTGACAGAGATGCGCACGAGGCATGTGCCCAGGGTGTGCAATATCTGAGAAGGATCTTGGGCCAAAAAGTCAGATGCTGCTTGGAGCAGAACAAGTTGTGCTGGGGTGACATGGAGACTGTGGGAAGGGAGGAGGAGGGAAGGGGACCCTGGCTGAGCACCAGCCACGGGCCAGCACTGTCAGCCAACAGGGGCTAGACAAGCAGATGGAGCGACTCAGAGGGCATGTGACTGGCCAGGACCTGGGACTAATGGACCGTAGGAGGAGAGGGTTGATGGGAGGCAAAGGGTACAGGTGGTGGTAGGTTGGGGGCTGGGGGGCAGAGCTGCCAGCTGCTTCCCTGAGGTCCAATGGGAGGAACTTCCAGGAAGATCCCTACGGCCTTGGTAGTATAGAGGCGTGTCTGCAGAGGTCCCTTCCAGGAGGGAGGGTGAGATGGCAGGAGCCCGGCAGGGGGAGCCAGGCCCTTGAAGGAGACCCCCACATCATCGCCTCTGCCCTCCAAGGAATGGATGTCTCTTGCCACCAGTCCTGAGCTTGAGGCTGTTTCCTGCCGTACACTCCACAGCCCCCACAGCCCCGGCCTCTCCAGCCTGCACCCCACCCAGCAACGAACAGGGAGGAGTGGATTCCCACACCAGACCCTTGTGGGTCCAGACGACCAGGCGAGACACCGCTGCGCGCCGGCAGTGAGTCGCTGGGAAAACAACAGAGGGGCGCCCTGTAGCCTGGGCACCTTGGCCTCCAAGGGGACGGGCCTTCCCAGGAGGGGCTGGGGGCTGGAGAGCAGGAGCAGGAGAGGGCGGGCTCGGGGCCAGAGCCGAGACACACGCTCCCTTTCCTTTTCCCTGTCCCTTTGTTGGCCACACTCTCTCAGAACGGCTCTCTGGCCCCGAAGGCAGGGACTTCCTCCCAGAGCCCACAGCTGACAGGCCTGGCTGGCTGGCACCTACGTGAGGAGGGTGAGACACATTGAGGGCTGCGAGACCAAATTCAGGTTCTCCTCATAAACCCACACTTCTTGACCGAGGCCCCAATGGCCCCTGTAGGCAGCTACCGGAAACTGCAGCAAAGCCCAGGTTCTCTATACCCACCCCAGTCTGCCAGCTGCATGGCCAGACCCGGCTGGAGAACGCGTGGCAGCGACACCACCCCGGGCATTCCCAGGGTCTGTGCTGGCAGCCCCCACGCAGCCGGAAATCCATGCTCACACTCAGCCAGCCCCTCCAGTGCAGGCCGGGGGCCCCAGGAAGACCAGGAGCTCTGTCTGCAGTCGTCAACCTCTTCCCATTCCCAGTCCCCAGAGAAACCCCTCCTCTCACTCCTGCTTTCTGCTGCTGCCCTGGGAGAGGTCGTGTGAGGGTCAGGAGAAGTGGGAAAGCCAGGCCATGGCGTGAGGAAGGATGGGACACCCTCTCTGTCTCCGAATTCCTGGGGCCCAGGGCCGTCTGCAGGTCCAGGACCAAAGCCCCGCAGGCTCGCCTGCATCGTCTCACTGCTCCTTCCAGCAGCACCCTGGCCGACTCGTGGGTGGAGAGAGGGCCTCGTTCAACACTGCCTGAGCTGCACACCCCTGCTGCTGTCTTGGCTGCCCAGAACTCTGGAGGATGGCTCCCCATGTTGCTCCCCACAGGACCCAGAGAACCTCTGCCTCCCTCTGGACGTCGGAGCTGGGGGCGGGGAGCCAGGATGCTCAACCCACTGTTGCTATTCACCCAGAAGGCTAGTCATTTTCCCAAAGTCAGTCAGTCAGTTAGTGGAAGCAGGATGCGACTCACTGGGGCTCAGCTCCCCTGATTCAGAGCCAGCGTTCCTTTCCCTGAAGTTGATGGCCCTCGAGAGGCATCCAGTCTGTCCCCAGAAAGCCCTTTCTTAAAGAGTTTTATTAAAGCCCACTGTTAGTCTCAGACAAGCTCTTTGCTCTAAGGGAACAGAAGATGGGGACCTGATGGCACCCTTAGTGTCCTTGTCCCCATGTTTGCCCCCCACTTGGTCCCTTCTCCTCTTTTCACCATTTCCAGACCAATTCCTAACCCTCTGCACCGTCCAGCCAACAATCTGTTTGTCACCAGCCCTCATGTGGGTAGCACTTGGCACCCCAGTTATAGCCTGACTCTCCATCAATCCCTCGGCTCTCCCAGCAATAGGGGAGGGGTTCCTACTGTCCTAGGCCCCCTTGTAGAGGTAGCAGTGATGGGCCAAGGGTCACAGGCTGGTAAATGGCAGAGCTGGGACTCAGGCCTGTGTCTCCTGAGGCCAGATTGTATGTCCTCTCCATGCCACCCAGCCTGGAGTCTAAAGAAGACCGGTTGCAAACTGGCCTGGGTGATACCGCCCACCCCATGGCTGGCCTGGAGGCGAAGGTCCAGTGACATTTGCTGCAGGCATGGTTCCTTCGATCTTATTACTGTTACTCCGCACTTGGCTCCCAGGGTCTTAAGCTTATGTGTGTGTGTGTGTGTGTGTGTGTGTCTGTCTGTCTGTGTGCAGGTGGGGGTGAGTGGTCCAAGGGCAAAAAAGGAAAATGTATTCATACAATTAAAATATAAAATTCAATTACCCTAATTTAGAATCTGTGTCTTTTTCAGGACAAGCACTGAAAAAATTTCACTTGGAAAGGACAGGGTGGAAGGAAATGGGAGGGAGATGTTTCCAGTGGGAGGGGAACAACTCCTCTCTCCAAACCCATCCCCATCCTTCTGAGGCACCGCTGACTTACCTGAAAATTCAATTACCCTAATTTAGAATCTGTGTCTTTTTCAGGACAAGCACTGAAAAAATTTCACTTGGAAAGGACAGGGTGGAAGGAAATGGGAGGGAGATGTTTCCAGTGGGAGGGGAACAACTCCTCTCTCCAAACCCATCCCCATCCTTCTGAGGCACCGCTGACTTACCTGTGTTTCATACACTATTTCCAGTGACCTGAGGAGAGTGTTTTACCAGCCTAGCATCTGCCTCTCTGGGCCCTAAAAGGAGTACAATTGCACTTCCCTTTTTGGAAACATAGTGCATTTGGACCCAGCATCCTGTCCTCTGTGTCTGGCTGGACTTTGCAGATGTGACTCCTGGACTCTGAAGGTGCTGGATGCCATCCTCTCAATGGAAGAGAGGCCAGGTCCCGACCAGGACTGCTGGCTTCACCCCGGCTGGAAGGGACCCCCGCCCTTCCCTTGTGTCTTCACCAAGCCAGGCTGCCTGGGGCTAGTCTGGTGCTGCTGGGTCTTGGGCCAGAGAGATCAGGGCCTCCTCCTGTCCACTTTTCCCTTTCTTTGAGGAGGCCAGAAGTCTGCCCTCTTCTACTCATGTTAGACGCTGCCCTCAGCACAGGGGGAGGCCTGGCCCCTGGGCCTGATTCCAGACACTCTGCTGCCTCCCCAGTGAGTTCTGGAGTTGGGGGTGAGGGGAGGCTGCAGAAACCCCTTCCCTCCTCTTGTTTTGACTCTCCAGCAACTCGGCTCTGTGCTCCGAGCCCAGCCAGGCCTAGAGGGGCCTTCCAGGGACCCCAGGCCCCAGGCACACTCCCTGTGTCTTGGGGAGAGAGGGCCCAGCCTGTTACCTCCGGAAACTCTTCTCGCCTGATGGCCGGGAGCTGGGGCGGGAGCCGGGTAGCAGCCCATCTGTCTCCTGGCTGTCCTTCTCTTCCTCGTGAAGGGACTCCTCCCCCAGGAAGTCCCCATCATCCCAGGAGCCCACCGTGCCATCTGTGGCCTGATACCGGACCTCCACGCACAGGCTGGTCTGGAGGAGAGAGGGGTGCTGAGCGGCTGGGATGGCAAGAACAATCGTAATGAACCGTGGACTCTGCTGCTCCCTGATTTTACAAGGTCCTTCCACACCCTTAACTCACTGAAAGAGGGCGAGCTGGGGACAGTCCTCCCACTATGTTCCCATTTTGCAGATGAGCAAACAGAGGCTCAGAAAGACTGACAAGCACAGACTCAGTCGACATAATGGGCTCTGGCTCCAGATTCTGTTGCACGTGGCTCTCTTCCCACCCCAGTGCCCGAGGTAGGGGGTGGGGGGCCCACCTAGACTGCTGGGCCTGGGCTTGGTGTGGGCTCTCTGAGTCCACTGCGCACAGAATTAAGGGCATCCTCCAGTGTCCCCAGGGCACAGGTCACCCCCTCATCCTCAGAACGAGGGTTGCCTGCAGGGACAAGGGGTGGTCTGCCTGAAGTCAGCTGATGTCCCCTCGCTCCTGATGATCATTGGGATGTGATGACATGAACCCTTCAGTAGAGGAGCGCAGACCCTGGGCACCCTCCAAAGGCGTGGTCTCAGCAGTTCTTCCTACCCTCCTACTCTGGAGAGGAGGTGCCATCTGGTCACCCTGGACTTTTCTCTAGGGGAGCGTGGAGCCCCAGACTTGGACCTATGCAGTGCACTTGAGAATCCTGATCAGGCGTCTTGCTCTGTATCCTTGGGCTACTGCCCTCCTCTTAGCTCTGGTTTCTCCCCGGTGCACAGGGAGGACTCATTCTAATCCCTTCCTCAACCCACACGGGTGCTAGGACATCTTCTAGACATGCTTGCCCCCTCTCCAAGTCAGGGTTGGCTTGCTCTGGGGACCCCCACAGGCCGCCTTCACTCAGTGAGTGGGCCTCGGGATGCCAGCCTTCCATTTCCCCTGGGAAGGGAAAGATAAACACATTTTCTGAATCCTCACTGCGTTAGTCATCATGGTGAGATGCTTGATGTAAACTCATTTGATCTTCCCAACACTTCAACCTACCCTACCTAACACATCAGAGAGGTTAAGTTACTTGCTCAAGTCACACAGCTAACAAGAGATGGAGCTGGGATGTGAGCCCAGCCTGGCTGACTTCAAGCCCCACATCCTTCCCAGTGAGCAAATGTGGTCCATTTGGTGAGACCAAGCCTGTTATGGTGGGAAAATGGTGGCCTTGGAATCAGAGGTCCGGGGTCCTAGAGTTGATTTTGCTGTTGACCAGCTGTTTGACCTTGGCTAAATCCATTCTTTATCTAGGACTTCAGAGTTCCCATCCATAGAATGGGTGGCAGAGGTAGGTGGTGGGTGAGTTAGATAATTTGTAAGCCCTTTCCTCAACTGAATTCCTATGTCTGATTCTAGAAATACAAGGCCCGGGCTGTGCCGTCTGTCTGTTCCTGCCCATTCCCCTAGTTCTCTCTCATGTTTTACTTCTCACATCTATTCTCTTCCTCTGGACATCTATGTTCCTCTCTAAGTCCTCTATACCCCCAGTGTCTGGAGCTTGTTTTTCACCCTCTCTCTCTTTGCTGTGGTTGCTGAGACCCCAACCCACCTGATTTCAAGAGGTTCCCCCCACCCCTGCCTATGCCTATATGTGAAGAGAATGACCTCTTTGGGGCCAAGCAGAGAAGCCCCTTGTTCTCAGTAGGGAAGTTTCCTGAGCCACCAAGGCACTGTGGGAATTTCTGCCCCACCCTGGGGTTCCTCAGAGAGGGCTCCTTCCATTCTGGCTCCCTGTGGCTGCAGTCCTGCTTTTGAGGTTACTCTGCTGACCACTACATAGGGTCATACGTGGGACCAGGGTTGGTGCAGCCCCATTTTACATCTGGATAAACTGAGGTCAGGAAGTAATAGCTACTGATCTTATTGAGGTGAAGGTGAAGTCGCTCAGTCGTGTCCGACTCTTTGCGACCCCGTGGACTGTAACCTACTAGGCTTCTCCGCCCATGGGATTCTCCAGGCAAGAATACTGGAGTGGATTGCCATTTCCTTCTCCAGGGGATCTTCCCAACCCAGGGATCGAACCTGGGTCTCCCACATCAGAGGCAGACGCTTTAACCTCTGAGCCACCAGAGAAGCCCAACTGATCTTATTGGGTTGGCCAAAAAGTTTGTAAGATGTTATGGAAAAACCTGAATGAACTTTTTGACCAACCTGATATTTACTGAGCACTTACTATATACTTAACTGTCCCAGACCCCTTCTGTGCATTTCCATTTAATCTTCAGAAGAGTCTTGTGAAGTCGATACTATAATTTTGCTCAGTTTGCAGATGATGTGTAACCGGCCCAAGTCACACAGTTACTGAGTGGCCTAGTGAAGGTCTTTATCCAGGAGCTGTGTTCCTCACCACTAGGCTCAGCTGCCCAGGGGTGGGCATGAATGAGCTCAAGGGGACAGATGCGTCAGAGCAGAGCCTGGGGACTGGGCATCTCGACTGGTTTATTTCCTTCCTTTGTTTGGATGTGTATTAAGTCCCTACAGGCTGTGCATCATTGGTGCATTGGTGTGTTTGTTGAAAGTCCAGGGATGGTTGTGACAGATAGAATAGAAAGAGGTCCCTGCCCTCATAGAATGGCTAGTCTTAGATGCCAAGGCAGGCATGAAGGTCACACCCTGTGGAGGCCAGCAGGGCTCAGGCTGGCTTTCAGATGACGAGGATACCTCTTTAGTGATCCCTGACCTGAGTTCAGATGGAAGGCTCCCTGATGAAGAAGGGAGGGAGTCCCCTAGTCACTATCACTTGTACTCTCACTGCAGAAAGGGCTTCAGTGTCCACCACCCTCAAAGGCTCCCCCACGGCCCCCCACGGCCTCCAGCAGTCTGACCTGAGTCTCCTCCTCCCACCGCACCTTTCTACCCACGAGGAGACCCAGCCTAGACCACACTATGTGCAGGCGGGGGCAGGGGTGAACAGGCCCCCAGGTGACCCAATAATGGGCATGTCCAGGGACTCTCTGGGCACCCCCACCTTGATGATTGCATTGTTGTCGTCCATCAGCGTGTCGGTCACCTCCACGTGGTTCTCCTCCACCACCTTCTGCAGCACCATGCGGAAGGTCCCGATCAGCCTGTGAACGCAGAGGGGCACGGCATTCATGATTTCACATCGAGAGATCAGAGAGCCAGGCTGACATCCCAAGAGGCTGTGACTGGCTGTGTAAGAGACCGGTGGGCTGGAGAAGGAGAGGGCTGGCTTGGGCTCCAAGCTGGGGTTGGAGAAGGTGGCCCAGGAGCTGGGGCTGGCCAGAGCGGCATGTCCAGGAGGGTCTGTGACCCCCAACAACTGTGTGTATTTGTATATATGAGAGCCATTTTCCTGGGAGAGCTTGAGGGCAGTGAGCACCTGGGGGGATGGTCACAGACCGGGATCACGGTACCCTGGTGGGGCTTGTGTTCCTCAGGTTTGTGCTGTCTCAGGGTTCAGCTCAGCCCCTGCAGAGCGGCTTCCAGATGCCCAGTATGGAGGCTGTGGGGAAGGACTGGAGGCCCCACCCCCTTCCACCTCCCTAATCATGACCGAGTTCTCTGCTCCGGCACCACTGGCTCATTCATCCTCTGTTGAATCACTAGTGATGCCTCCACACACCTGCATTCTGCAAGCTCCTTGGGGCAAGGACCCATCTGTCTGTGGGCTCCCCATCCCCCTAGGTACCTAGAGGGGTGATGCAGGGCCGCGATGTAAAGGGCACAGTTCTGGAGTCAGAGAGAGAGGATCAGAAGCCCAGCTTGGACACTTACTAGAGAGTTATCTGCTACCTGGGCATTGAACTTGGGCTCACTCAGTCTCAGATTTCTCCTAACATGAGCTAATACCTCTACTTTACTGCTTAGAGGACCAACAGAAATGTTCTGTACCAAGTTCTTATCAGCACACCTAGTGCAAATTCAGCACTCCAGGAAGCTGACTGGTCATTGTCAAGGGAGTGACGTTAGTCTGTGAGCATTTCCAAGGAGGTGGCTGTTTCCTATTTCAGCCTCTAGTTGATATTTCTGGCTCACAGGAAATCTCAAAATCTTCCTGGGGGGCAGGCTAGAATTAATGAACAACAGTGGGGGCCCCATAAATGCTGACTGAGTCGAGCTGTCCCACACTTTGCCCCACAATTTGAAGGTTATTGCTCTGGGAGAAGAGGGTACTCAGATGTTCTCACATGGTGATTCCACATGGGGTAGATGAATACATACACCCTACTTTTGACTGAAGGGACAAAAGCTTGGGGCGGGCTGGCATCCACAGGGTGTGAGACAGGAGGGGCTCTTGGGTTCCTCCGGTGCTGCCCTTGGCTTATAGGGGAGGAAAGTGAGGCTGAGAAAGCAGGAAGGGATGCAGTTAATTTAATGGCCACTCTGGATGAGGTGAGGTATCAGGTGGAATCTGACTTTAATGTGTTTGATGTTTGTATCCTCCTGATGGGCTCTGGAGGGCAGACACTGTTTAAAAAATCCTCCTGTCTGTGTGAGGGGAGGAAGTGGCAGGAGCAGTCAGAATGCATGCTTCCCTCTGAAGTTCAGAGCTCCATCTGCCAGCTCGCCCCACCCTCCCTCAGGGTGAAACTGGTCACACTATTCCTCCGCTCTAGAGCCCACCGAAGCTTCTAGGCTCTTCTCAGACCAGCCCCTTGGCAGCTGCCTCCCCCTTGGCATCCTGGCCTCTCCCCAGCTTGGGCAGTGCAGACTGAAGTGCCAGGCCAGGTTCAGGAGACCAGGCGCCGCTGCCCCTGAGCCTCAACTTTAGGTGGGCTCTCAGCTTCTGTCCTGAGTGGCCCTTCTAAGAGTAGACTCTAGGCAGGAGCACTGGGCTTTTGCAGCCTCGTCTCTTCAGGGTCTAAAACAGTGGGGTTGCAAAGAGTTGCACACGACTGAGTGACTGAACTGACTGAAACTTTAGCATGAGCAGAATCATCAGGAGGGCTTGTTAAAATCCAGACAACTGGGACCCACCCACCCATGGTTTTGCTGGCCCTTGTTTAATAACTGGCTGGGGGAGGGGAAGGGCAGTCCTGACTTGCAGCTTTTGCCCATTTCCATGGTGTAAATACCCCCACCAAGGGCAGTTTCAATCTTCCCATGTGAAGTTCACTGAACACAGAGTCGGGAGAGATGTTTACCATCAGCCCTGGGGAGTGGGCCCCACGCCAGGGGCTCTGACTTAGCAGAATGGCTATTTCTGACCTGTGTCCAGGTGATGCTGATGATGGAGGTTGGGGAGCTTACTTTGAGAATCCCTGTTCTACCACTGCCGACTGGAACTTCAGGCCCTTTTGGCCCTGCTAGGGCCAGTTGCAGAGAAGGCAATGGCACCCCACTCCAGTACTCTTGCCTGGAAAATCCCATGGACGGAGGAGCCTGGTAGGCTGCAGTCCATGGGGTCGCTAAGAGTTGGACACGACTGAGCGACTTCACTTTCACTTTTCACTTCCATGCGTTGGAGAAGGAAATGGCAACCCACTCCAGTGTTCTTGCCTGGAGAATCCCAGGGACGGTGGAGCCTGATGGGCTGCCATCTATGGGGTCGCACAAAGTCGGACACGACTGAAGCGACGCAGCAGGAGCAGCAGCAGCAGCAGCAGGGCCAGTTGAGCACCTGCTGAATGCTGGGTGTGCAGGCACAACTTTTGCCTAGAAGAAGCCCAGAGAGCCGTAGAGCTGCTGCAGTGTGACGAGACAACCCCAGGGGGCAGGATGGGGCTACTGCCCTACCAGTGCTTAGAAAAGGCTCTGGCCTTCCAGCTTAACCAGGGTTTCGGAGTTCAGTCTTGCAAGGGACATAAGAGGAGAGTTTGTCCTGCAATAGCATTCTTTGAAATGGACAGTTGATGTGATCTTAGTCTTATGTAAAGAATAAAGGAAAACATTTTTATAAAACTTCCCTCCTTTTTCATGTCTGGAACATACTGTTTAAGCAAAATCAGGGTGCTTGCTATGAAAACACAATTTCAAAACACATGCCCTTATGCTGCTTCTAGCAGAATACTGCCCTCAACCCCTTCCATAGACGTTCTCTGGGGAAGGAGCTGGTGTAGGAAAGAAGCCTTCAGTCTGGTCTGTCTGGTGATCCCAGAGACCACATCCAACCCTGACCCCTGCTGCCCTCTGTCTGGACTGGCTGGAAGCTCAGCAGGGTCTGCCTATTGCTTCTCCTCCTCTGGGTAGGTCCGCATGGAGGAGTTGCCCGGGAGGGGGCCTAGGTGGGCTCCCATGTCCCTGGAGAGCTGGGACCTTTCCCTGGAAGGTGCAGGCAAGAGGCCATCCATTCTTCGGGAAGGAGTGCCAACCCTGGGTCAGGAGGTCTGGGTTGAAGACTAGCTTCTGCCTTGACTCCGCTGTGTAACCCTGGGCAAGGACAGTCTCTGGGCCTCAGTTATCCCTGAGCTGTTGGTGAAGGAACTGGAATCATTCATCTTTGGACAGCTTCCCTTATGCAGCTCATCTGGGTTACCCACCACAAAGAGAGTACCCTTCCCACC
>SJYT01038968.1:125511-152085 GCA_006410635.1 Cephalophus harveyi
CCGACAGGGCCCACAGTTGGGCAGGCTGAGTGGAGGCAGGATCCCCGGGTACTTAGCCAGCAGAGAGGGGGCCTTCACACAGTCAGGCCCGCAGACTGACCACAATAGAGCTGCAACCAGGCTCCAGGGCCTGTCAATAATTCATTGCTTTCCCCTGGGAGCTGGTGTCAAGTGCCCGAGGCCTGGCCGGGCCTCCACTGCTCTCCTGGCTCCTGAATTATTCAGGAGTCCCAGAAGACTGGTGCCTGGGTCAGGCCAACCCCCTCTCACAGGGCCCTGGACAGGCAGAGGGGGTCGTACAAGATCTCCTGGATCCGACACTCACTGAGTCCCCATAGGAAACCTAAGGCTCTCAAAACAGGACCTCATTCAAGGTGGACGGAGCAGACCGAGGATCTCCTGGCCCCTGACAAGGACACTTTCTTTCTTCAATCCACATCTCCTCTTTTCCACAGCCCCTACAACCGCTGGGTGAGGGGCCAGCTCCTAAGCTGCCCTCTGCTTCTAGAGCAAGTCCCCTTCTTTGTGATGGGTGATGGGATCAGACCCCCAGATTCTAAATATCACACCAGGCTCCTTTACCTCAGTTTCCCCAAATGCACCAGTCAGGTGACAAGGTTCCTGGAGCACCCTAAGTTCTTCAGAGAAGAAGGACCGCTTGGGTTCGGGCTCCTAGATGCTCCCACCCTGTACGCTATCTCCTCCTGACCAAAGGGGACATTCATTCCTTCATTCATTCAATCATTCCACAGAGTAATGGGGGTCTGCTGGGTGTGGGCCACTGTGCCAAGCTGTGGGTGTGGCTTTGCTGGTTGCTCTGCCCAGAGGCTCCCCAGAGGCTTGGCTCCCTCATTAGAGGGAGCCTGGTGACTGAGCCGGACCACAGTGGTCACAGAGGGCACACACCAGAGGGGCCATTTCTTTGGCTCAGGAAATAGAGCCCAGACTCCAGGGTGGGAGACTGAGTCCCACCTGACTCCAAGTACCCGCCCTACCTCTCTGACTCCCAGAGCTGACCTGTCTCAGGGTGAGTTCTATGTTGTCCACAAGACCACCAATCCGCCCCACCCCAGTTCTGCTGCCAACAGCTCCCTGGACCTTCTCTAGGCTTTCAAAGGAATGGCAAGACTCTCTTCTACCAGGCCCATGTCTCCCCTTGTGGGGGTTTCCTGCCTTTTCTTAGGTGGGGGCAAGGAAGGCAGGGAGAGAGAAAGAAGGAGAATCAGAGTAGGCACTCCCCTTGCTGTCTCCCCTTTTGCTGGCTTTTTAGAACAACTCATCAAAGCCTCATATTCCAGCATATTCTTTGTTAGGGTAGTCAATTTCCTAAACAATCTACCAAATACTTCTGATCTGTTTATAGCAGGAGTTTTCACGTTTTCAAGGGCTTCCAGCATTTCAGCGGCTGATCTAGCAGCTTTTGTTTAGACGATTTAGCAGTCTCTTCCATGTCCTTGGTTTCCACCATCACTGCTCACACAGCCTGGTTTCTGGGAGTCTGAGGATCAGGAGAGGAGGGGGAAGACCAGCATCCTAGCACCCCCTCCATGCTGTCTATCCCCGTGGCCTCGGTCTCCTCTCCGAGGCTCAGTTTCCCCATCTGCACAGTGAGGGTTGCTCCGACTGAGCTCTAAAGCTCCCCAGTGCTCTGCCATCTCCTGGGGTTCCTGCTGGGGGGCCCAGAGCCCAAACTGGTCCTCAGCTTCTGCTTCCTCCCCCACATCCACCTTATTGTGCGTGTTCCTGTTTCTCTTGTCCTTACAGGTCACCCAGTCTCTCATCCCAGGGAAGAAGATCCTGCTTTACTTTAGGGGCCCCGGTAGGGTGTCTTACAAACTTTCTTGTGGGTGTCAGAGGCAGCTGCCTGAATGGTGGGATGCCCTGAGCCAGCCATCCTGGAATGCCCACTCCAAGTACTCAGCTGAGATCTCTCGGGCCTGAGATAAAAACCATAGAATCCTTGGATCCATGTGGTTCCGCCCTTCCTGACTCAGAAACCCCTCTACAGCATCATGGTCCACTCTCTGCTAGCCCTTTTCCCAAGACAGCTAATTGGTTGGCGAGCTCTCAGATCTCCCGGCAGTCGGCTGTCATCTGGCAATGCAGCCTGGTCCTCGTCCTGCTTCTAGGCACACATCTTTCCTCTTTCACGTGGCAGGAATCCTTCCTGGGGGGCAGGCATGTCTTAACCCCTCATCTTAGCACCTCCAATGACTAGCACAGTGTCTGGCTGGCACAGAGTGATTCTCAGTGAATGTTTGATGAGTGACTGAAAGGATGGACAAAGGATGGATGGATGAACATGTCTTTTGCAATTTTCTCCTCCAGGCTCTCAGCCTCTTGTCAGGACGCAAGATTTAAAGTCCTCTCCCCTGGGGAACCACAAGGCAGTGCCTATTCATGTTCTCTGCAATCAGCATGAGGAATAGTGGAACCCTCGCCCCTCATCTCTCCTGCTCTGATGGCTCTACTTCTATTAATATGACCTGAGGATTAGGTCGGCTTTTCTTTCATTTGCAGTCTTCTCTCACTGTTGAGTCATAGTGAGCTCTCAGTGAGTAATCCTCCCTCGCATTTTTTGACATGTTTTGTGGTTCAATCATGACTCTTTCTAGCTTGTATAAGAGGATTTGGCTTTTGAATCCAAGACAGGAACTGCTGCTGCTGCTGCTGCTAAGTCACTTCAGTCGTGTCTGACTCTGTGCGACCCCATAGATGGCAACCCACCAGGCTCCCCCGTCCCTGGGATTCTCCAGGCAAGAACACTGGAGTGGGTTGCCATCTCCTTCTCCAATGCATGAAAGTGAAAAGTGAAAGTGAAGTCGCTCAGTCGTGTCGGACTCTTAGCGACCCCATGGACTGCAACCCACCAGACTCCGCTGCCCATGGGATTTTCCAGGCAAGAGTACTAACATGTACTAAATTTAGCCAAATGCAGGAGACATGAGATGTGGGTTTGATCCCTGGGTCAGGAAGATCCCCTGGAGGAAAGCATGGCAACTCATTCCAGTATTTCAGTATTCTTAAGCTTCCCAAGTGGTGGTAGTGGTAAAGAACCTTCCATGCTCAGCACTTAGTCTGCGCCTGACACACAGTAGGCACTTAGTAAACATAAGGATTGGATGAATGGATGAACATCTATCTCACTCGATTCTCACAGCTTCCCTTTGAAGTAAGTATTTAGCCTCTTTACACAAGCATACATTGAACTCAGAGAGGTTATGCAACCAGCCCAGGATCACACAATAGATAACTGAGCTGGGATCTGAGAGCAGGCTTGCCTGACTACTAAACCATTGAACCAAACTGTCGTTGAGCTTCTAGTTCTCTGCAGGTGTGACAAGTTCACTCTCATCATTACCTTCTCAGGCAGGTAACTGTCGCCCAGCAGGGCGGAAGGAGGAAGACTTGAGAAAGGGGACGGGAAGCTGTGAGAGGGCTGGGGGGCTCTGAGGACAACATGAAGGAGCAGAGAGGGGGGTCTTTGAAGGTTAATCCAGGCCAGGATGCGGGTCCTCCTTTAAACTCAAAGGAGAGGGCAGTGCAAGGAGCAGGGAAGGCCCCTCTCCCCCGCCCCACCCCCCAGTGCCCCACCTCTCTCACCCCGCCCACACTTACTTGTTGCTGAAGACTTTGCTGTAGTTGAAGATCTGAATCTCGAGCATCTCATTGCTGTCGATGCTGCTGGCCACTGGCCACCGGAAGGTCTGGGGAGAGAGGGGCAGCTGTGGCCTTGCGTGGAAATGACAGGGAGGGGTGAGGGGAGTGGGAGAGGGCCCCCGATAAGACGGCCCCTCGCATCAGCCTGTGCTTCACAGGACCAAGCTCACACCTGGAATCTCATTTAATTCCAACACCACCTTGCAGCATGGGTACGGCCCAGTCCTCTGGCAAAGATGGTGCTCGTAAAGTCCAACAATCTTCCCAAGGTCCTGTGGTCAGTGAGAGAACCTAGAGCCAACCAGGGCTTCTGACTCAGCCCGGAGCTCCTTCCACTGTCTCCCAGCTGCCTCCCAGCTCCTGGGTGCGCTTGTGCATGGGTGGGCTGTGAGTTTGGGTTCTGCTGTGTGCCAAGGGAAGTCGTAAGTCTTTGGCTCTCTCCTGTCAAGATGGTTCTGATCCTGCCTTGAATGGGAGGTCCCAGGCTCCCCCATTCAGGTCACAGCCCCTCTCCCCCTGGCAATGTTAACTTCAGAGACAGATTTTAGCACATTGGTGTGATTAGGGTCAGGCCCACAAAGAGGGGACAGCTGGTCTCATTCATCATTTCTAAATTTGCCCTCACCACTCGTGTCTTGATTTAATTATTGAATCACAATGATGAACAGGAAGTTCAGTGGGATTTTTTTCCCTGATGCCCTAGAAATGGCAAGGAGAGCCCAAAACAGAGGCCAAAAGTTACAAAGTACTCCACTCACTAAAGAGAGCTACTAACAGGCAGAGCCAGGCGCCTCCCTAGGGCTGCCGCAAAGGTGGGCTACCCCAAAGGAGGGCTACCCCAGCTGTCACTCCAGTCTTCCGCTTCTTGGCATGTGAAAGAAGATGGGGGAAGGGAAAGCTGGAGTGTCTCACCCCAGGCACAGTGTTTTGTGGCATTTCCCTGGGAGAACAACTCAGAGAGGGAGGTAGCACGGGAAGGGAAGCCTGGCTCCCAGGGAGCCCTGCCCCCGGCAGTGGACTGGCTGGCCTGTCCCCTCAGCCTCTCAGGAGACCCATGCAGCACCCGCGGGCAAGGGCAGTGGCCGTGCAGGGGCCTGGTATGCCACTGCTGGGTGTGTTGACGATGTGGCTTATGCTCTGTGGGTCAAGTGGGTGCTGCAAAGAGAAGTCATGGTCAAGTTGGCCCGTGGAACCTCCACCCACGGCGGCCTGCTTGGGCGAGGGATCCTCAACTCCCACGAGGTCAGGGTAGGAGCCGGGGGTGGGGTGGAGCCAGGTGTTCCAGGTTAGAAATCCACCCCTAGCACCTGTCCACCTGGTGTCCATAAGACAGCAGTCCTACTATGTGCCCAGAGGCTTCCAGAGCTGATTGGAGCTCACTAGAGAAGCTGCCGGACTTTCCCGGTGGCTCAACAGTAAAGAATCCACCTGCAATCCAGGAGACATTGGAGGTGCTGGTTCAATCCCTGGGTCGGGTAGATCCCCTGGAGGAGGGCATGACAACCCGCTCCAGGATTCTTGCCTGGAGAATCCCATGGACATTGGATCCTGGCAGGCTACAGTCCATGGGGCTGCACAGAGTCAGACACGACTGAAGTGACTGAGCAGATGGCACACAGAGAAGTTGACACACCACCAGGAGGGGCCACATCACAGCAGAGACCAGGAATCAGATCAGGTCACACTCCCCGTCCCCGGCTGGAGTGGGGGGAGGAGGAAGTGGAGGCCAGAGCAGCGTTCCTGGCCCACTCTGCATCTTGAGCTGTAAGCCTGAGTAAAGAAGACCAGACGAAAACAGGGAGCCAGGGTGGAGCAGTAAACGCTTCTGGACTGGATTTGAATAACAAAATGACCAGAAAGCTCTGAGGTCTGCTCAAGCTGTCACTGAATATCAAGGGGGATTTGACAAGAGCAGGTGGAAAGCAATGACTTAAGTTTCATTTTTATAGCTCACGAAATTCAGAATGCACAAAAAGCTAGTAAAAAAAGAATAACAATAGTAATAATAATTTGTAGAGAACTTTTCATTATGTGGGTCTGAATGCTTTACATGCAGTAATTCATGAGTAATCGCAACCACCCAAGAGGCTGACCATGTCTTCTCCATTCTACAGCCAGAGGAATGAGGTCTCAGAGAACTAACAGGACGCTATTGTTAGTGGACCAACAAGTGCTGGGGGAGGCTCCTGAGGGCCCACCCCATAAGCTTACCGCTTCAGAGCTGCTCTTCATTCTCCACTGGGGATTCAGGGGCTGGTGGAGGGGACCGGGCCAGCCTGGCAGGTCACCGCCCAGTGTGGGCAGGGCCCATCACGGCTTTCATGTCCCCTCTCTCCAGGGCTGGCCAAGGCCCAGGGAGACCCCCTGACACCCCCACGCTCAGTTGGAGCAGGCAGACGAGGGAGGAAGAAGCAGAAAAGGGAAGGGACGGGGATGGGCTGGGAAAGGGCTGTGAGAGGGCTGTGGGGAGGACTTTGGAGGTCTTGGACACAGAAGGAAGAGGAGTGGGGAGGGGAGGCTGAGGCAACCTGGCTGCCAGCAGGCCCATTAAGCTGCTTTGCTCCTGCATCTGGAGGCTTCCAACTCAGTCAAGGGTGTGGTTTCCTTAATGAAGTTGCTGCTATTGGGCTGCAGAGAAATAACCCAGCATGGCAAAGGCCTCATCATTAGCCAGGGAGGAGAGGGCCTCGGGGGAGAGGGGCACCAAGGTTTTGGTTTTCTTAGAACAAAGGGGAATGGGTGCTTGAGCCACCTGAGGGTCTGTGCGTTGGATTTTGGCACCTGAAGGAGGGAAGGGGTGGGAGAAAAAGGAACTGTGAAAGGGGGTGTTGAAGAGTGACGTGGTGAATACAAAGAGACGGGAATGGCTACCAGCTCCAGGATTTTTGCCTGGAGAATCCCAGGAACCTCACGGGCTGCAGTCCATTGGGTCCAAAGAGTTGGACTCGACTGAGCAACTAAGCATACACAACACACACACGGAGGAAGTGGGAAACAGGAAGTCATTTCAAAAAAAGGGGGGCCAGAGGGGGACACAGCTTGTGGCTTCCACTTGCCCATTCCAGGCACTGGCCTGCCTCGTGGTCAGGGTGCAGTTTACTGGGCCAAAAAGCAGGCCACCGTCATGGACCCGTTTGCTGAGCAAAGAGGAGGGGAGTCAGTGAGGGTCGGAGGGGTGCCTTGGGGAGCCCTGACGGGAGGTGAGACTCCAGAGAAGGCCCACCTGGATGCCCTTTCAGGAATTCTTCAGCTGAGGGAACACATTTAACCTTTCCAAGAAGGAGTCTCCACTGAGCCCAGACAACCCACAGAAGCCTGAGAAACGTGAAAATGTAGATGATTCGCGTCACGGAGCGTTGGGGTGGTTTGTCATGCAGCCCTCGCTGACTGTGACAGTCCCCCGTGCTATCTGTGCCTCTCTCTAGGAGGCGGCTTCACGTCGGGGAGGTCTGTCATCAGTGGCAGAGCTGGCTCCCTGCCTGGGCCTTGTCCTCCACACGCCAGCCCCCTCCCTCCCCACGGTCCCCAGAATTCCTGGGATAGCCTGACTGTCCCGCTCAGCAGTTCAGGGCCTGAGCAGAGGCCACAGGGCTCCCTGGGGGGTCTCTCTGCACTCAGCCTGCTACATGGAGGGCGCTCAACAAATAGGCCTCACACAGCTGCCTTGACTACAGGCTGTCCTTGCTGGCCTGGGGTATGGCCAGGCTAGTTCCCTTGTCCACATCTCCTCCTTTTCCTCTGGAGAGTGAGGGTGACGTCCCAGGACTGCTTCTGGGGGTTCCCGTGAGGCTGGTGAGGCATTGGCACAGAACCCTAATCCACATGGCGCCTCATCATAGTGACCGACTGTGCTGTTCCTTCCAGGAGCCGGGATAAGGCCTGGCATCCTGGGGATGGACACTGCAGGGACTGCAGGGGCCTGCTGGGGACAGAGCCCCTCTCCAGCCTGAGGTGGCACCAACACGCGTCTCTTCCTGCAGCCACAGCCGTGGAGGGTTGTACCTTCTAACTCTGGAGATGCCTTGAAATCAGTGGCCTAGAGGCTCAGCCAAGGGAGCCCATGTATCATCTAAGGCCCCACCTCATGTCAGCCTCCAAGCTGTCCAGGTAGTCGCTGAGCCAAACACTGCCACTCCAGTTGCCATGAGCCAGCAAGCCCCACGCAGGGGCAAAGTTTGCTGAGTACCTTCTATGTTTGCTCAACACTTCCTCTGTGCTGGGCTCTGTGTGGGGAAGCAGGGGTGTCTCTTGGAAGCTCCTGAGTAGTTCTGAAGATAGGCACAGACCTGAAATTGCAGCCTGTGATGGGAACATTGACAGAAGTAAGGTGGCAAGCATTAGGAATGGGTGGGGAAGAGGAAAGCACACTAGTGGTGAAGAACCTGCCTGACAATGCAGGAGACAAACGGGATGTAGGTTTGATCCCTGGGTCGAGAAGATCCCCCAGAGGAAGGCATGGCAACCCACTCCAGTATTCTTGCCTGGAAAATTCCATGGACTGAGGAGCCTGGTGGGCCACAGTCCATAGGGTTACAAAGAGTTGGACACGACTGAAGTGACTTTAGCATGCATGAAACCACGGGGAAAGAGGACCTCTGTGTGGAGTGTGGAACTGTGACCCAGTTCACCTGCTCTAGGCTTGGCCGTGACCTGGCAGGTGACGGCCAGGGCGGCGGAGTTCTGCATCCTATCAGCCCCAGCGATCTAGGACTCCACGGAAAGGTTTCCCTGATGTGGGTTGGAGAATGACCTGGGTTATCCTGGGCTTCATCAAGTAAGTTTGAAACCATCTTAAACCAGCAAGGTAGTGTCCTTAAAGGGACAGTCCTCTAGTTTTGCTGCTGCTGCTGCTAAGTGGCTTCAGTCGTGTCCGACTCTGTGCGACCCCATAGACGGCAGCCTACCAGGCTCCCCCGTCCCCGGGATTCTCCAGGCAAGAACACTGGAGTGGGTTGCCATTTCTTTCTCCAATGCATGAAAGTAAAAAGTGAAAGTGAAGTCGCTCAGCCATGTCCGACTCAGCGACCCCATGGACTGCAGCCCACCAGGCTCCTCCGTCCATGTGATTTTCCAGGCAAGAATACTGGAGTGGGGTATCCTCTAGTTTTAGGGGGAGAGTATTAGGATGTGTTGCAAAGCTGTAGGGTGCAATGGAAAGAGACCTCTTTAACTTGGGAAGTTAAAGACCCAAGTCTCAAGTTGGGTTCATTCTTTTGTTCATTCTTTGACTCAACAACATTTCCCTGAGCCCTGTGCCAGGTCAGTAATGGGACAGACAGGTGTGTTCCTGACCCATGTTGCTCACAGCCCATGTCTTCCAGGTATAAGCAAAGTGGGAAGATGAGATCTGACCCTCCACCCTCCCCCAGACTGATGACCTCTCCTTCTCTGGGCTCAGAAGGCTCATACTGTATCTTTTTTGTTCTAGGTCCATCTCCCCACTGGACTGAGCCCTTTGAGGGCAGGGCTGAGCCTTGTCCACTTTGTAAGTGGCCATCGGCTCTGGAATTAGACTTCAGTTCAAATCCTTATGTGCTACTCATTGCCTAGGGAAATGCCCACTCAGTGCATTGCAGTGAGATATAAGCTCAGGTGAGCTCTCAGCCTGGCTTAGTACATCACAGTGGCCCTTATTCATACACGTACTATTGTTATTCTGGCCTCTCTTAGGGAGTCTAGTCCTCAGAGAGCATGGTTAAGGCCAAAACAAGATGGCTAGAAATAGGCTAGGGGTGGCCATTCCCCTTCCCCTCCCACCCTCCTCCCCGGGGCCTCTGCTGGCTGCTGGCCTGGCACAAAGGCTGTCTCTCTTTAACTTGGAAAGTTAAACCCAAGTCTCGAGTTGGGTTCATTCTTTTGTTCATTCTTTGACTCAGCAACATTTCCCTGAGCCCTGTGCCAGGGGACCAGACAGGTGTGGCTGGTCCACCAGGGAATAATCCCTCTCTCTCTAGCTTCTCCATGGTTGTAGGTTAAATGTAGGATCTCAGGTTCCAGCCTTTGGGAAAGGAGACACCAAGTCCAGGCTCTGTTTCCACCATTGTTGTACAGGGCATTGTCTTTCTGTCAGCCCCCAGTCTCCCAACTCAGGCTCGTCAGCCCCACCTGCTGCGGGCCCTCTCATGCTTTTCTGAGTAGAGGAGGGAGGGTCATCTGGTTTCACATCTTTCATTTCATTTTCAGCCATGCCACATTTCTGTAAGGCAGAGAGAGCAAGGAGTCTGTTCCTATTTTCTGAAGGGGAATATGAGGCTTGGAGAGGTTGAGTGGCCAGCCCAAGATCTCAGCGTTAATCAAGTCCAGTGCTCGTGACTCCCAGGCTAATGTGTTTATAACCCGCTGAGCTGGTTCCCAAAGGCCCTGGGTACAATCAGAGTGAGAAAAAGGAGTTCCTGGGAAGCCAAGAGGTCTTTGGAGCTTTTGCAAGGGGCAGCTGAGGTTTCCTTTCTCAAGCTTTTTCTGGAACCACTGACAAGCTGGTTTTTTCAGGAATCAGCCAGGAGAGTCTAGGACTTGTCCACTCCAGGATGGGGAGACAGGTACAAGTGTGGGTGCAGTCCAGGCTATTTGGAGGGATCTCTGGGCTCTGCCTGAGCAGGAGGTGGGAGGATAGCCTCCCCTGCTCTGTGTGTGCTCTGCTGACCAGTGGCAGCCTGGCAGCGAACTGCTTCTTAGAAGGAGAAACGGAGGCAGGGCTGTGGAGAGACCCCAGCAAGGCCTTGGGGGGCAGGCCAAGCAGCTTTCTACTCTGCCTTCAGAGGGGGCTTAGAAGCTCATCTAAGCCTGGATTTAGAGCCCTGTCTTTGCCACTTACAGCTGTCACCTTGGGAAGAAGTGAAGTGAAGTCGCTCAGTCGTGTCCAACTCTTTGCGACCCTGTGGACTGTAGCCTACCAGGCTTCTCTGTCCATGGAATTCTCTAGGCAAGAATACTGGAGTGGGTTACCATTTCCTTCTCCAGGGGATCTTCCCGACCCGGGGATTGAACCCAGGTCTCTTGCATCAGAGGCAAACGCTTTAACCTCTGAACCACCAGGGATTCTCTGAGCCCGAGTTTCCTCACCCGTAGGTTGCTGTGGAGACTGGATGGATGAGGCTTTGCTAAGGACACAGCGCGGTGCTGCTGTGGGAAACTGCTGCTGTGATCTTCCCAAGGGGCTGCCCACCAGGGAAGTGATGAGCAAGTCCCTCTCGTGTGGTGGGGCCTGGGCCCTGCAGGTCACTTAACATCCATGCCCATTCCACCAAGTGCCAGTGCATTCCCCACTGTGATAACTGGCAACTTCCCTGTTGACCCATGGGTGGGTGTAAATTTCCCCAGATGAGAACCACTTCTTCCCACCTCGAGGCTGCTATCTGATCCAGGCACATGCTTTTACTCATAACTCCCTGGCTTCCACCCCTTCCTGGTGTCTCAACACTGGCCTGGGGGCTCCCAGTGCCCAGGTTTCTGCAGGGATCTGCATGTGCTCTTGCATCTGCTTCTCTCTTTTGGGGGCATCTTTTTGGACCCAACACACCAGGTGCTCAGAATGTGGTCCTGGGCTCAGGGCAGCAGGACTGACTCCCAGCCCCCAGCCCCATGCTGGGTAGCACTGGGAGGAGGAAGGACATGGTGATTAACTTGGAATGTCATGTACACCCAGGGCTCAGGTGTCCTAGGGTACAGTTAATGGAAAAGAGTGACAGTGTCCTTTGACAGGGCATCAGGTTGCTCACAGGCTGGAGGCCTGGGTGGACATGTCCCCTGGGAGATTTGGTGGGAAGGAGGGAGTCACAGGCTCTGCCCAGCTGACAGGGGTGGGGGTGCAGAGGCCCAGGGAAGGAGAGCTGAGAGATGGAGCCGAGCTGCCTGCATCCTAACCTAACCAGGCCCTGCACTTTGGGGTTCTGCCTGGGGAGGGGGGGAGGGGAAGGAACGGGGGGTTGTATGGTGGGGCTTGTCTGAGGCCAAGACACCAGGCTTGTGTGTGTGTGTTGGTTGCTCAGTTGTGTCTGACTCTTTGTGACCCCCATAGACAGTAGCCCGCCAGTCTCTTCTGTCCATGGGATTTTCCAGGCAAGAATTTGGAGTGGGTTGCTATCCCCTTCTCCAGATCTTCCTGACCCAGGGATTGAACCTGGGTCTCCCACACTACAAGCAGATTCTTTACCATCTGAGCCACTAGGGAATAGTCCCTCATTTTGATCATGGCTTTACAGAGAGACTTCATACCTATCATCAGCTCCATTTGGCAAATATGGTCACTGAGGCTTAGAAAGTGAGGCTGAAAGTCACGCAGTCAGGAGGCAGAGAAGGCAAGGACAGAACTCTCACTGGGGAGGGTACAGCTTGGGGCTGTGATGGTCCTTGGTGGCCTGAGCCCGGCGGGGAGGTTGAGTCCGTGCTCCCTGTGCCAACAGCTCTGGGACTGAGGACACAGCTTGCCATGTGGGATGAGCCCAGAGTGAGGCCGAGACAACAGCTTTCTGAGCACACCTGGAGTTTGCTTAGCTAAACACTGATCTCAAAGGGAACAGGCTGCCACAGGGCCTTGCCCAGCCCAAACAGAGCCAGACGTGAGTGGCAAGACCAGGAAAGATGGGGTAAGTTCTTCTGGGGTCAAGCGGAGCTTCTGCTTTGAGCCTAGATGGTGGCTTAGGATGGCTGCTTCTCACCCCAAAGTCAACCCTGTAGGAACTGGAGAGGCAAGAGGGAAATATGGATTCTAGGAAGTGACAGACAGACAAGCAGATGGGGGAAGCCCAGGGAGATCAAAGGCTGTGGAGCTGAGTTGAGGGGAGGGGAGAGGGAAGGGGAAGCAGCCATGGGAGAGCAGGTTGGAGGAACTCTTCCCAAGTTCTGTTCTTATCGCTCCCTGGCATTACTCTGGGGCAATGGCTGCTTGCTCCTTGACTGATAATATTGTGACATGAACCCTACTAGGATGAGATTTAATACAAAGAGCTGTTGATAGACCGGTTGCCTCATACCTCCTCTCATTGAACTCCCAGAACTAGTTTGTTAAAAAGTCTTGCCTGCCTTCTGTCAACCATGCCTCTCCTTTAAGGCTTAGAGATGAGACCCTGACTCTTACTGTGGTGACTTGGCCCCCCTGGTGCTCTTGCCTGCCCTTCAGCCCCTAGAGATGGCTGCTCAGTACCAGACAGGGTCGCTGATATCAAGGGAGCTCAAACAGAGCAAAGTAAAGAGATGGGGAGAGTATCTCATCTATAAAAGAAAGACAACCTGCTGAACTATACAACTGGAGCAGAATCATTAGAATGAATGGTCCATAAAAATAGGTATCAGCAATATGAAACAAGTTTAAGGAGTCATAAGAAAAAAGAACATTAGTAACCTGGAAGATCCATCTGAAGAACTCCCTCAGAAGACAACAGGAAAGGATGACTGAACAACAGCAACAACAAAACAGAAAAGCTAAGAAATGGAGCTAGAAGTAGTACTGACATCTGAACATAGGACCTGAAGAGGCACGGACACTATAAAAACTGAATATTTGAAAAAAATAATGGAGACGGAATTTTCCATGATAAGTGAAAGCTGAAAGGCCTTAGATTTGAAAGAACTCACAAAATAGCGCACAACAGGAAATATCAGGAAGCCCACAGTAGAACACATTATAATAAAAGATAAGGACTTCAAAGATAAATGAATTGTATTTCATTTTCCAGAGAGAAATCAAAGATCATCCACCAATGGACAAGAATCAGTGACCATTGGATCTCCCACCAGTAACAGGGAATGATATTTTTGAAGTTGTGAAGGAAAGAACTTCAAGCTTAGAATTTCATATCTAGTGAAATCCTCATTCAAATTAGAAGAAATAAGAAATACATTCTCAGATTTATACAGTGTTAGAAAGCTTGCTACATAAAGGTTCAAATTAAAAATGCTTTTGGAGGAGGTACTCACATAAGAAAAACAATTCCAAGAGATACTTCGAGAGATATGAGAAGTAAAGGTGATCAAGTATCGTGGTGAAGACTATTGTCTTCCAAAAGAATGAAGACAGCTAGGGCAAATAAAGGAAAAAGAGAACACACAACATAATAAACTAGAATTAAAATTCTAATCTAGACAATATCAACATGAGGATGTGGGCTGAAGTGGGAAAATCAAAGAAGCATGAGGGAGTATTAAGGTACTTGTCACATTAAGAAAAATTATAATTACTTATTTGTTTGAGGGCTAAGTAGGATTATATAAATATGAGTATGGAAGGGTGACTACCTTGAAAACAAAAATAGAATGCATAGCTTTTCAACTAACAAGAAAAATTACATTTACCCAATTGAAAGCTAGAAAGTAGGAGAAAACAAGAAACAGAAAGTATAGTTAGTGGAAAATATAAAATAAGATGGTGGTAGAAATAAGCCTTATAGTAATAGCAATTTCACAGGTAAATGGGTTAAACTAATCAATTAAATCATAGAATTCTCATATTGGAGGAAAAAAATAAGATCTAATAATATATACCTTAAGAAGACACATTTGACTTTAAAAACATAGTGTGATTGAAAATAAGAGCATGAAATAATACATACTAAGAAATCAAAATGACTGAAAAAGATATACCAAGCAAACTAGACAAAATGGCTGAGATAACAACTTGAATATCTGATAAAATGGAAATTAATGCAAAAACAACATAAAAGACATAGAAAGCCATTAAATACTGGTAGAAGGAAAAATAAGCAAGCTGATACAGCCATAATGAATGTAACAGGCAATTGGTAAGTTTCAAAACACATCAAGCAACAACTGATAGAACTGCAGGGAGAAATATATAAATCAATAATTGTAGCAGTAGATTTTATTACATCATTATTGAAATTGATAGCTCAAGCAGAGAAAAATAACCAGGACCTCTGAAAAATTGAATAATATTAATAATAAGCTTGACCTCATATAATATAAACTCAAGTTTATACTGAGTTACAGATAGAACCCCACACTGAACAAATTCCTTTTAAAGGAATTTGCACTTATGATCACAAATTAAGGCCATAAGAAAAGTCTCAGTAAATTCCAAAGGACCAATATCATACAGACTCTGTTCTTTGATCATAATGCAATAAAACTAGAAGTGAATAAAATAAGGAGCTATAATTTCATAAATATATTTGGAAACTAACAGCATATTATTGTTTAACTCCTGGTTTTAAAAAGAAAATCTTAAAGGAATAAATATTTATAGAACATAGCTAAAACTGTACACAGAGCAAAATTTAAAAACATTTATTAAGGAACAAGAAAAGATAAAAATAAAGGCTTAACACTCAAGAAGTTAGGAAAAGAGCCACAGAGTAGAATAAAATAAATAGACAGAAGGGAAATAATTAAGAAAAGGGCAGAAATCAATGAAATGGAGAACAACAGGGAAGATTAATGAAGCCAAAAGCTGGTTCCTTATAAAGATTAATGAGATAAATCTTTAGCAAAAGATTTTCTTTCTTTCTGACCAAGAAAAACAGAGAGAAGACACAAATATAAGAAATATGGGATAAAAAGAGGGAAATAACTATGTGCTGTGCTTAGTCACTCAGTCGTGTCTGACTCTTCATGACCCCATGGACTGTAGCCCACCAGGCTCCTCTGTCCATGGGGATTCTCCAGGCAAGATTACTGGAGTGGGTTGCCATGCCCTCCTCCAGGGGATCTTCCCACCCCAGGGACTGAACCCAGGTCTTCCGCATTATAGGTGGATTCTTTACTGTCTGAACCGCCAGGGAAGCTCAAGAATACTGGAGTGGGTAGCCTATCCCTTCTCCAAGGGATCTTCCTGGCCCAGGTTCCAAAGAATAAAAAAAACTTCCTGGGAAGACACAGTGGGAGAAAAAGTCTACTAACTCTTGGAGAGGAAGGGGTGAGGTCTGGGTGAGACTGTCCTTGTGGGAAGCCAGGTCAAATAGCGAGGGCTTCCATATGCCCACTTCCCTGGTGGCTCAGATGGTAAAGCATCTGCCGGCAATGCGGGAGACCCAGGTTCAATGCCTGGGTCGGGAAGATCCCCTGGAGAAGGAAATGGCAATCCACTCCAGTACTATTGCCTGGAAAATCCCATGGACACAGGAGCCTGGTAGGCTACAGTCCATGGGGTCACAAGAGTCGGACACGACTGAGCGACTTCACTTCACTTCTTCCATATACCCAGGGAACATGGGAAGGGAAACTGCTCTAGGCCTGTTGAATGGGCCCATTGGCCATTGTCTGAGCCAGTCACTCCACACGGGGCTCTCCTGTACAGAGGTCCCTGAGAGGGGTCTGGGTGGAGAGGACAGGAAGATGCCTCCACAGCTCCCATCATTGCCTTCTCCCAGGAAGCAAGGAGCTCTGGACAGGCCGCTCCTCCACCTACGCCGCCCCCCACATTTTGTGGGCCCAGTGTGCACCCAGGAAGCAGGGAGGTGCTGGTTCCCCTCTGGGCAGGGACTTGTGCTGCCCCAAGGGCTTCCTACCTCATCAAAGTCAGCCACATCCTCACAGCTCTCCAGGACCCGGGAGCAGAAGGACTGCCCTGGTGGGGAAAAGAGGAAATTACAGTCAGCCCTCCCTGGACAGCAAATCGCTTATTTAAAAATCCCCAAACACTGTCCTTTTATTTGTGAATGGACAAAGATCTCAAACCATTAAAAGTGGTCATCAATGGGCAGGGGAAGTGAGAAGATATTGAAAGCATCATGCTTTGATTTTTTTTTTTACTGTTACCACTTGAGTTTGACATTTTCAGTGACTGTGTTTCACTTTTATAACTTAAAGAACGCTTTCAAGTCCCCACTAACCTAAGCCAGGACTTCCCAGGAGGTGCAGTTTTCTAGCAGCCATGTACAGATGTGAGAGTTGGACCATAAAGAAGGCTGAGTGCCGAAGAATCAGTGCTTCTGAACTGTGGTGCTGGAGAATACTCTTGAGAGTCCCTTGGACTGCAAAGTGATCAAACCAGTCCATCCTAAAGAAAATCAACCCTGAATATTCATTGGAAGGACTGATGCTGAAGCTGAAGCTCCAATCCTTTGGCCACCTGATGCAAAAAGCTGAATCATTGGAAAAGACCCTGATGCTGGGAAAGACTGAAGGCAGGAGGAGAAGGGGATGACAGAAGATGAGATACTTGGATGGCATCACCGACACAATGGACATGAGTTTGAGTCAACTCCGGGAGTTGGTGATGGACAGGGAGGCCTGGCGTGCCGCAGTCCATGGGGTCACAAAGAGTTGGATACAACTGAGCAAATGAACAACAGCAAACCTAAACCAGTGGACCATTTCAGGGAAGCACTACTTCCAGCTTGAAATCTGCCCCATTCTGAAGGCTAGTGTGGGCTGTCACTGGTGGGGGCAGGCTGGGGACTCAAGTGAGACTTGGTGGTGGGGGAGCACACCATGCTCCTCTCCCTGGAAACACCTGGAGGCCTGGCAGGATCAGCGCCCAGCCAGGGAGGCACTGGAGTGAGCGCCCTCTAATCCTCCACAATGAGGGGGCCCCAGGCCCCTGGGACCCACTTCTCTCCTCGGGCCTTGGTGGCCTCATCTGTGTAATGAGGCTTGGTACAGAGATCTCCAGGGCTTGCCTGGTTTTTAGAATTTAGAAGCAAGTCTTAGTTCAGTATGGAGCTGACAAGGAGGCAGCCAGGGTGTTTGTGTCTAGGTGGATGGTCTGAGGAAGGGTGTGTGTGTGTGTGTGTTTATGTGTATGTATGTGTGTGTGCACGCGCGCGCATGTGTGTGTGTGTGCACTTGGAGGATGGGGTCATGTGGGGAGGCATGTGGGGCATCTCAGATAATGGGGACAAAGCTATAAAGAAAAAGCTAGAGAAAAAAGGTAGATATGGAGTAGACAGATGGGAGAGAAAGACTTTTAGCACTAGCCGGAGACAAAACAAAGCAAAACAAAAAAACTGAAAAGAAAAATCTCAACGACAAACCCCAAGGCAGCCGGGAGAGGAGAGGGAAGCAAGAAGGATGGTACCTGAGCCTCTTTTAATTTTTCCCGCAGGCAATACGCAACACAAATTGAGAATCAGGTGAGCATATATGTGCATTGGGGCTCCCCCAAGGACCTGCTGCTCGGAATAATCAAAGGCCTTTTCATCCTGGAAGACAGTAATGAAACCTGGATATGGCTGTGTTCAAGAGATTCCTGGAGTGAGACTGAGCAAATGTTGTCTTCTATTTCTTTCCTTTTATTATCTGTGGATTTAATCGTTTAGATTGTATTTTTATTTATTGAAACATAATTCACAAACCATAGAGTCTGTCTCTTATACACATCTAGATGTGTATAAGAGACAGGAGGGACAGTGCATGATGCTATCAGGGTTCAAACATGCCTGAAGCCACCAGGGTTCAAACCTTCCTCTGCTTGTCTATTTCCTACAGCCTCATTGGAAAAGACATAAAATACCATGAAATCAGCCACTGCAGAATTTAAACATCAGGACTCTGTTTCAAAAAGCAGTAAAACCTCATTGCCTTAGGCTCCAGGGATTTAAGTGTGGTTGAATATTGTCAAACAGGATGAGCTAAATTTTGCCTCTAGATATTAAAAAAAAAAGTTTCCTGAAAAAAATCAAATCAATGGTACAGAACAGTGTAAAGGACAACTTATTAAGAAAAGAGAATGTCATTAAGCAGTTTTGGAAACTCACTTTTTAGGAGGATTTGTACAGGGGCAGCGATCATGCCAGTGGTCCTTTTCTATTCACTAGAGCAGAGCCCCTTTCCAAGATATCAGTGGGGATTACTCCTCATTTGAAGCTCATTTCCACTTAATGTCTACTCAATACCAGTCTTATTGACATTTCAGCTCCATTTTAAATGACTTTCAGACAAAACCATTGAAAATCCCAATATGCAATCATCATTGTTGCCACCGAGATCGAGAATAAGGCTTGAGAGAAAGGATATGGCTGTTCCCTACAGGTGAGAGGCTTTTGTGGATAGAATGAGCAGGAGATTAGATGGAGAAAATTGAACAACATCCTTCATTCCTTTGGAGGCTTAGGGGATAGAGCTGAGCTCTTTGGTTTGAAATAAAATCCTCCTGGAGCCAATAAATGAAGTTTGAATAGCAGACTCTGTGATCACACTGTAATGAGTGTCATGACATCAGATATATCCAAATAGAGTGGACCAGGAGTCCAAAGCTGAATCGAAGTAAGTTGTATATCATTTGCCATTTGGAAATATCCACGCTGCCACTACTATCCTACATGAGATTCTTCTCTCGTCATGCAGGATGGAGCACTAGCTTTCATACAATGTGACTTAAGGGTGCGAAACATCCCATCTGCACCAAACAGCTCTCTCTTCCAGTTTACCTTGCTAGAACCAGACCTTGAGAATAGGCAGGCATGTAGCGACTGGGCTGTGAGCTGGTATATGCTCACTCATTCTCGCACGCAAAAGGGTCTTCTATTTCTGCTGAAAGCACAGTCATTTGACCATGGAGGAAGGTAGGCCGGGTGTTTCACACAGATAATTAGAATCAGGATGCGATCTGAAGAAACTTATTACTATCCAAAGGTGAGGATAGGTTGGGCATGTAAAAGGCTACTATATAAAAGGCAAAATTTGGTTGCTGGCATGCAAAAAAGTGAAAATAAATTGAGAACACAGGAGAAAGAAAAATGACTTCAACTTAGCAAGTCAATGGAGACATTGTAGGAGTATGGGCAGTTAACACTGGAAGGTCAGATGGACTGTAGAAATTCAGAGAGACTGAGGGAAAGGGAGAGAGAATGGACTCAGGCAGAGAGCAGAGTGAGCAAAGGTTTGGATGGCTGAAGCAGACACCGGAGCCGGAAGGAGCGGGATGCAGGACAAGAGATAGTGATGGTGAAAGGAAGAGTGGAAAGGCTCTCCCCTCAGGGAGCAGCCCCCCAGAGGAAGACCTGGAGGGAAGGGGACTGTCCTGGGATCCTGAGAGGGCCTGGAGTTGTGGGGGGGAGTGGACCATTAAGGGGAAAGAGAATGTCCTGAGGACAAGCTTCAGGGACCTGGTAGTTTTGCCCAGGACCTAGCCCTCCGGGCCGTGTCAGCACCTGACATTATTCTTTTCCCTGTGTGAGCTGAGAAGAAGGGCAAAGCACTCTGCTTGTGACTGAGACCTGCCACTACTATTTCTTTGCATTGTTTCAAAGTAGCCAGACCTCACCATCTGCACTGCCTGGTGTGGACTGTATGGAGGGTGGCCTGGCAGTCACCCCATTCCCTGCCACAGTGCTGTGATGGCCCCAGAATCTTCTCTCCCCCTGTTCCCCCACAGCAACTCAAGAGGGGTGACACTGCTATTTTCATCCCCCCCAGTTCCAGTCAGCCTGTTCCTTTTCGAAGGCTGGCTACTTCTGACTGCGGGGAGGCAGGGCCCTGTGTGCAGAAAAAGAGCCAGGTCTAGCCCAGGTTTGGGGCCATGCACTGAGACTGCAGCCATGAAATTAGAAGACGCTTACTCCTTGGAAGGAAAGTTATGACCAACCCAGATAGCATATTCAAAAGCAGAGACATTACTTTGCCAACAAAGGTCCTTCTAGTCAAGGCTATGGTTTTTCCTGTGGTCATGTATGGATGTGAGAGTTGGACTGTGAAGAAAGCTGAGTGCCGAAGAATTGATGCTTTTGAACTGTGGTGTTGGAGAAGACTCTTGAGAGTCCCTTGGACTGCAAGGAGATCCAACCAGTCCATTCTGAAGGAGATCAGCACTGGGATTTCTTTGGAGGGAATGATGCTGAAGCTGAAACTCCAGTACTTGGGCCACCTCATGAGAAGAGTTGACTCATTGGTAAAGACTCTGATGCTGGGAGGGATTGGGGGCAGGAGGAAAAGGGGACAACCGAGGATGAGATGGCTGGATGGCATCACGGACTCGATGGACATGAGTCTGAGTGAATTCCAGGAGATGGTGATGGACAGGGAGGCCTGGCATGCTGCGATTCATGGGGTCGCAAAGAGTCGGACACGACTGAGTGACTGAACTGAACGGAACTGATACACCTAGTACATAGCTCATTACCTAATTAAAAGATGGCTATTATTCTGCTAAAGAGTCCTGCTTTTTCTTTTGACATTTAAGTTGTGTCTTAAATATAAAAATGGTTTCCTCTATTACGAATCACATTTTGTAGCTTATTTTTAGTAGTATATAATCAGGAGTGATTTTCTACCTCATCTTATGTAATATTTTTCAAAGTCTAGGTATTTTAGGTATGATTAGCTCTTTTTTTAAACAAGGTAAAATTTACATTCACAGATTTTTTTTAAAAAAATATTTATCTTTAATTGAAGGATAATTGCTTTACAGTATTGCATTCACAGATCTTAAGTGCACAACTCAATGAGTTTTGATAAATGCATATACTTTTGTGCTCACCATATAATTAAGACACATTGATCAAGAACATTTCCAATTCTCAAGACATTCCCTCCCTGCACCCCTACACCCACCTCCATCAATCTCTACCCCTCATAGGTAAACCACTGCTCTGATTTCTAACTTTTGATTTTAAACTTTTATAAATGGTATCATACAAAATGTACTTTTGTGTGTCTAACTTCTTGCAGTCATTGTAACACTTTTGTGATTCACCCAAAATACAGTTTTGTGGTTGCATATATCAGTAATTCTTTCAATTTTATTGTTGAGCGATTTCTGTAGTATGAATAATTTGTTTATCCATTTTCTTGTTCATACTTTTGGGAATGCTTTCAATGTCATTAAATGTTGTGAGTAAAGATGCTGTGAACATTCTTGCAAAAGTATTTTTGTGCAACTATCATTTCATTTCTCTTGGGGAAATATCTAACAGCAGAATCACTGGGTTATAGCATATGTTTATTAACTTTGGAAGAAATTGCCAAACAGATTTGCAAAGTGATTATACTATTTTATAATCCCATCCACAATGTAAAAAAATATAATGGTTCTATATCCTCACCAACATTTGGTTATCATCAGACTTTACATTTTAGTGCATGTGAAATTGTAATTGATTTTGGTTTTTGAGTTTAATTTTTCCAGTGACTAATCATGATCACATTTTCATGTGTTTATTGGCCATTTCTATATCCATATCATAAGCAAGTCAAGGTTGACTACTTTTATTCAACACTGATACTAGAGTTCTAGCCAGTCATTATTTTTACAATTTTAAACCAACCTTGCATTCCTGGGATAAAGCTCACTTGCCATGATGTGCTATCTCTTTTGTATAGTGCTACTCAACTGACTAATATTTTGTTAAGTATTTTTACACCTTTGCTCCTGAGGGATATTGGGCTCTAATTTTCTATTTGTACAAAGTCTTTATCAGATTTTGGTATCAAAAATGAGTTACAAAGTGTTTGTTCTTCTCTATTTTCTGAGAGTTTGTGTAAGATTAGCATTATTTTTTCTTTAAGTATTTTTTAGAATTTACCAGTGAAGCTATCCAGACCTGAAGTCTTCTTTATGGAAAAGCAGTTTACACCATCACCATCAACATCATTATTATCCTTGTTATACAAAGTTGATATCTTTAATAGGTACTGGACTTTTTTGTGTCAGTGTTGGTCAGTTATTTTTCAAGGGATTTGTCTCTTTCATCTGAGTTGTAGAAATTTATTGAGATAACATTATTCATAATATTCCCTCATTTTCCTTTTAATGTAATTATATCCCCTCTTTCCTTTCTGATATTGGTAATTTGTGTTTTCTTGTTTTTTTTTTTTTGTTGTTGTTGTTCAATCAAAGCTTCCTAGAAGAGGCAGGAATTCTCACTGTGGAATATTAATACCACAATACTGCCTGTCCTGTACTAAGATTCCAATTTTTTTGATACATTTTTTCCTATGAAGAAATATTTAGGGCTTTTATGACTCCCAGTGACTTTTGGGAATTTCCACTGAATGTCCTGAAGATACGTCAAACTTTATATTCTGTATCTCTCTCATTTCCTATTCCAGTTAATATCATTTTTAAATATCCAGTCTCCCAAACTCTGTTATTTTTCTGTGTTGTCTTCTATTTCTTTCCTTTTATTATCTGTGGATTTAATCGTTTAGATTGTATTTTTATTTATTGAAACATAATTCACAAACCATAGAGTTCACTCATTGAAAGTGTACAAATCAGTGAGTTTTGTATATTTACAAGGTTGTGCAACCTTCATCACTAATTCTAGAATATTTTCATCACCCCAGAAGAAACCCCATACTCATTAGCAATCATTTCCCATCATCCTCTCTTTCCAGCCCCTGGCAACAACTAATCCATTTTCTGTCTTTATATACTTTTTCTATTCTGACCTTTTCATACAAATGGAATCCTATGATATATGGTCTTTTGAGCCTGGCTTACTACACTTAGCATAATGTTTTTATTCTTGGGTTTAATTTGCTTTTCTTTTAGTAGCTTCTTAAGGCAGGAACCTAAATCATTGATTATACATATTTTTCTTTTCTGCTGTATTTAAAGCTATAAATATTGATGTGTTGTATTTTCATTAACATCCAGTTAGAAATGTCATAATTTTGCTTTTGTTTTCTCTTTGGCCACAGGTTATTTAGAAGGGTATTATTTAATTTCTGAATATTTGGAGCTTTTAAAGATCTCTTATGTGTTTTATTTCTAATTGAATGCCAGTGGGGTCAGAAAATATACTCTGTAAGATGCTGGTCCTTTGAAATGTATTGTGACTTGTTTAATTACCTAGTATATGGCCTGTCTTGATAAGTACTCAGTGTACATATGAGAAGAATGTGTATTTTTTCAGCTTGGGAGTGAAAGATTCTAGGAATGCCAGTTAGGTCAAGGTGCTTGATGATGCTGTCAAATCTTCCGTGTCTCTAAGGACTTCATTGTCCAGTTGTCTCTGATACTCTCCTATAATAGCACTTCTTCACCTGTGAGGAACACATTCTAATGAACTTTATAACGACAACTGATGGTACAGTAGAATGAAGAAATTCTATTGAAAAAAATTTTCCAGGAAAGCCGCTGTTCCTTCAGTTCCTTAAACAGTGTGTGCTCTCCAGAGATCACCAGCAACTCAGAGAGCCAGCTTTGGGTTCTGTAGAGTCCCTGGGGTTCCCACAGGGAAGGTTTTCCTTTCCTTTGCCCCATTTCTCAGTTAGATGGAGGCCTAATCTACCTCTTACCCTTTGTTTTCCGCAAATCTTACTCAAATATAATTTCTTACCTCCACTTATTTAGTTCCCCTTCCCTCACCCTATTAACACCCGGGGACTCAGCGGAAACTCAGGCTTAGGTCAGGGATCCACCTGAGAGGCAGGGGCAGGGCAGGGATTGTGGACGCCATCCCTCTGGCTCAGCTCAAACTTGTACTTCCTTGCAGGTGCTTCCTCACACTGATTCTTCTGTGTGACTGATGGCTCTGGTTCCCATTTTTTTCAGACCCAGGCACTAAGGTAGAGAGAGTGTGGTGTTTCCCCTTGCGCCTAGGACAGAACCAGCTACACACTTAGCAACTGGTGCATCTTGGGTTCTCCCATTCTGTGACAGATGGAGGAGGCTGAGGTCTCAGTGACCCACAGGCTGTGCAGAGTACCTTCCCTGTGTCAGGCACTGGGAAGATAATGAAGCATAATGGAAAGGTAACTCTTTTTACATCCTTAAATGGGGCAAAACTGTTAAAACTGCAGTCCTGACTTTTTCTTAAACCTTGGCTTTTCAAAAAAGCCATTGAGTGAAAACTGACCTCCAGTTAAGTTGATGAGCCTGTTTGCTTAGAAATATAAAATAAAATAGAAGCAATGACTGTTGAGCCAACCTCTTGGGGGTTAGATCAGTCCAGGCAGCAAAGAGGCAAGAGGCCAAAGGTAAAAATGATCACGTGGTATTCTCTGTCTCAGGAGCCCTTTCTGGAACTGTCAGTGGAGGAAACAGATCACTGACTGGTGGTGCTTGGCTCGGGGCTTCGGTATCCGCCGCTGCTAACTGCTTGGCTTCTCCTGCTGCACCTAGAAGTTGAGCTGCTTCCCTGTCTCTTCTGTTTGGGGTCTGTTCTGTGCACTGTGCTGGCCCCAGGGAACCTGGTGAGGTACCTGGACTGGAGGAGCCCACCAGGATGGTGATGGCTCCAGGTGTTTTCACCCCATCATCTTCATGTCTGGCAGAATTTGGGGTGTCAACAATAGGCAGGAGTCCAAAGGAGAACTCCTGCCCGACCAATCCTTGGGTCCATGGGATCCCCAGGGTCACAGTCCACTCTCTTTCTCTCTCTGTAGAAGCTTGTAGCATGAGGGGTCCTGGAATAATTAGCATAATCCTTACGTTGCACAGCAATTTACAGTCTGTAGAGCCTTTCATGTATATCAACTTTCTCATTTGATCCCACAGCAGTCCCGTAAGAACCAAGCATATCTCACCTTCTGCTAGACCTTACCATCTGGATTCCCAACCACTGGATTCCAACCCCTTTCCTGGGTACACAGGGTACCGAGTGAAATTTCTGACTTCCCGGTGGACACACTCACTAGAATGACTTGCAGGCAAGCCCACCCTCCTTGTGTGCCCCAAACCTGCTCTTCCTTGCATGCTCCATTGGTGGCCTCACTGTCCACCCAGGTACTCAAGTACGGAATCCAGAGGCACACTGGCCCTGCCTTCTTGCTTACCGACAACCCCAGAGCTGCCCCCTTTCTGAACCAATGCCACCCCTTCTCTCCAAACCCATAGCCCCCTGTTGAGGCGCAACCCTCTGCCTGGACCACTGCCCCTCCCTGGGCTTCTGCCCTCCAGAGTGCTTCCCCAAATCGGATCTCCCCACCCCATTCTCCTGCCAAGAGCCTCGGTGACTCCCACTCACAAGGCAAAGTTCAAACTCCAGGGTGTGACGCTGAAGACCCTCTGTGTTTGAGCCCAGCCTCCCCTCCACCCACTCCCAGCCCAGGCCCTGCCAGCACGCCTTGCTCCTCAAGCCCTTGACGCAGTTCCACGCCGTTATACCTGCAGTGACAGTGATCCCTCTGCCTGCATTGGGGCCTTTTGTGAGTGTTGCCTCTGCCAACATACTATCCTTGCTCAAGAGTGTGTAGATATCAGCCTACCCCCTGCTCAGCAAATCTCCTCCCTGGGCCTGTGTGCTTTTCCAGCTTCATCTCACTGACTCACCCTCTTAGGGAGGCTTCGGGAGCTCCTGGTCTGAGTGGGTTCCCCTTGCCCCACACTGCCTGGCACCTGTCCCTCCCTTTCCAGAACACTCATCACACTCACAGTGACCTGTACGATGGCTGTCTTCCCCTTGAGGGCAAGGACCATGTCTGTCTCATTGACTGCTGTCACCCCATTGCCTTAGCTCATAACTAGCTCTCAATGACTATTATTACTTGGATGAATGAAAGGAGTGAATTAATGACTAAATACTTGACTTACAAAACACACTGAAATATAGCTTTTAATGAACTGGGAAAGAGTTTATAACATCAATGAGACAATCATAAATGATCACAGACTGAATACTTGATACTATTAAGGAATTATTGTTATTTTTTATGAATGATATGTGCGGACTTTTTAGCCATTGATTTTTATATCCATATACTGACTGACTGGCAAGAATACACGGAAGAACTGTACAAAAAAGATCTTCACGACCCAGATAATCATGATGATGTGATTACTAATCTAGAGTCAGACATCTTGGAATGTGAAGTCAAGTGGGCCTTAGAAAGCATCACTATGAACAAAGCTAGTGGAGGTGATGGAATTCCAGTTGAGCTGTTTCAAATCCTGAAAGATGATGCTGTGAAAGTGCTGCACTCAATCTGCCAGCAAATTTGGAAAACTCAGCAGTGGCCACAGGACTGGAAAAGGTCAGTTTTCATTCCAATTCCAAAGAAAGGCAATGCCAAAGAATGCTCAAACTACCGCACAATTGCACTCATCTCACATGCTAGTAAAGTAATGCTCAAAAT